>OY987328.1:86589328-87136328 GCA_963920685.1 Polydrusus tereticollis | reverse complement strand
GATCCAATGACACAAAAGTTACCATAAAGGACTATTACGTTGGAAAATAATATGTATTTTGAGGAAAATTACACAAAAAAGCAATTGCTCAAAATTTCAAAATCATTTTCAATAAAAAAGCAATATTATTGTGACACCTTGGCGGCAGAAATGGGCCATACCGTATTAAGACTTCCTCCTTACCATTGCATGTTCAACCCAATTAAACATATATGGCACCAGCTGAAAGCATCGGTAAGGAGGAATAATATTTCGCCAACCTTAAATTCTTCTGTGACAGCTTTAGTACAGTCAGAGATGCAAAATATTCCAAACAAAAGCTGGGAAAATTGTGTAGCGCATGTTCAAAAAGTAGAAAAATCATACGTAAATATAGATCTGTTGCCCAGAGAAACAACTATTGTAAAGTAATGTAAATGAAACAATGCAGTCTTCCTCCACAGTTTAATAATGTTAAAATAAATTTTAAGTTCCCAACATGTTTCGAATGCTTAAGAATTCATCATCAGGGGATACTAAAAGGATAGTAAAGGATTGAGAATGAACAGTGAATATATAATAAAGTTTTAGGACTTACCTAACATCTAGTTTAAGAGCGATGTAGGTTGTCTCAAATTAATGAGTACAACTTATAATGTGATATAATAATATTTGAAAGTTGAAGACTTGGTATGAACTAGTTAGTTGTGTTGAAATTGATGTATAGTTAAAATTTTGAGAGAAATGTGAAATTTGAATAGATGAAAAAGCATTTCAATGAGATAATAAATTAATTTAAAGCATAATATGAAGGAAAAAGGTTTTATTTTAAATTATATTGATATTAAATTTGTTAAACTGAGGTGTTTAACCAAATTTAAAAATTAAAATTTAGAAAAGTAAAAAAAAAGAAATTTTAAATCATATTGGTATGTCTTAGCTGACATGATGGTATGGGAATATACCCCATATTTTAAAATGTATATGAATTTTTAGCATTTTACTAAAATTTTTATATTTGAAAGCTAATGAAAGATTTTTTTAAAGTTATAAATAAATTAAATATAACCTGTGCTACAACACGACCGCAATACCCGCCTGCAACGTGGAAGTTGAAGTGAGGTTAATATTAAGAGAAAAAATGACAATATAGGTATAGAACCAGGTTACACCAGGTACCACCATTAGAAATATTAAAAATAAAAATGGCTGTTGAAATGTAATGAGAAGATTTTACTAACTGGATATTAGGTTTATAAAAGCCATACAAATCGATTAACATTTAGTTTTTATCATGAAAATTGGCAGAACACAGACATCTGTCAACGAATGGTAAAAAAGGGTGGTTATGGTTTAAAGGGGGGTGTAAATGTCTATCAGGGTAGATTGAAAGCTGCACTGGGAAAAACACACTTGCGGGGTTGTTAACAACTCTAACACTAGCCGACATAGTAATTATAGGGGATTATGCAATCTCCGTATGTAAATTCCTCTATTAAAAGTTGAAGAGCGTATATCAAACCTTAAACAGTGGTTGGATGCAAACAGAATTCCTAAGGGTTGCTAAAGAGCACTGAGCAGAGACAGAAAGAGGTATGTATTTTGTGAAAAGACCAAGTTATGACTATAAACTACCCAGATTCAACGCATTGACAACGTTGACACAATCTATGTTTGGATTTTTAAAAGTTTTTTTTTATTTCCAATATTTTAAGAAGATCTAGTTTGTTGGTTTTGTTACAGAAATGCAGGAATTTAGTATTTGTATCTAGGTTGAAATTAAGTTTATTTGTAGATACATGTCTCGAAAAATTGGATTTAATTTTATAAGGTGATAAATTGAGATTGGAAGCTCTTGCTATCTCTTTACGATGCTCATTGAAGCGGATCTTGAACTTCCTACCTGTCTGACCAACCTAAGTGGTTGAGCAACCCTCAGTCGAACAGCTCACCTCATACACCCCGGGTCTATCAGAGGGAGGAATATGTAATTATTGTAAACTTGGATGACGACAATGACAGTGAAACTGACTTGGGTTAAAATGTAATAATTATTTTTCTGACACGGTACTTTTTTGTAGGTATATGTATATTTTGTTTTATTTAATAACCATCCTACATGTTATAATTTTAATTTTATTGTATCTTATATTCTGTTATATTATTATTTTATTATTATTACTTATTATTAAATTACGTTTAAAATATGTTTTTTGCGTTTTCCTTCTAATATAAAAAATCAGTACGACACTTGTTGCATATAGGTAGATAAAACAAAAATATTTTTTCCACGCTTTTATTAACATTATTATCTTAAAGCAGCGCAACCTTGTATTCCATCAGCAACGAGTGCGTCCCTGCTTTCATTCGATCGCCCGCTGGGTCTTATCTGCATTAGGGATTAGCATTTATAATGAGTTTTTAAGATAGATAGACTGACCCTACATGATATGCCAATCTGATGAATATTAAAATAAGTTAACAAATACAAATTCATTCAATTTCAACTTTAAATACAAATTTATTTTTGTTGTCTGCAAAATTATTAAAGTAAGAATATAGCGAAAGGAAAATAAAAATTATAAAAATTGGCCACCGCCACACGTCACTTTATATTTTCGAAAGCGTTAACCAGCATCTCTGGAGAAATGTTACCACATTCTTGGATAACCCTTTCTTGTAATTCTTCTAAATTTCCAACTGGTTAGGTGGAACCAGGCTTCATCAATTCAATTAATGGAATAAAACTTTCATTGCAACAGTTAGGCTTTATCTACCCCCTACTTCGCAGGCGGAGCAGACTTGCTAATAGGACTAAGGTCAACCTCTACAAGGTATTGGTCAGGCTGGTTCTAACTTATGGTGAACCTACGTGGTGCAACATAAGCAGAACGGAGCCTAATAAGTTCCAGGTGATTCAAAACAAGGTGCTGAAAATAATCGCGAAGGCGCCAAGATACATTATGAATGTATTGTTACATAATGACTTCAAGATGTTGACAGTTTTGCTTGAAATTTTTTATAAATTATTACGGACGTACGGACGTATTGACAAACCAACTTATTACCCACTCACATACAAGATCAAGATAAATCGGGACGTACAAGTTACCTAAAGACTGGCTCCCAGTTGGTCCAAATCCCATCCCACATTAATAGAGAGGCACTAAAATTGACATGCACAAATATTATATATTTAACAAAAAGGTGCCCAAATTTACATAACTTCAAAATTAAATCCATAAGAATCACAAACATCCAAGCAAAGAGATGTTTACAAATTTCTACAAACCATAGAGCTAAAAAATAGTAATCACGAATACTCAACAGACGTCAAAGGAGTTGCTCCTGATGTAAAGAAACATTGAACAACCAGGCTTTATCACAAAGAAATGTCAGGTTTAATAAATCATTTATTTCCAATAAATTTTGGGTAAGTCTTTCAAAATCTGCAGCTTGCATTTCGTGGAATACTTGCACTGTATGAGGAAACAAATTTAACTGCTTTTTTTAGGATAGTCCTGCATGTTCCTTAGGATATTACCACGTCTTGAGACAGGCGTCTTACACATTAAGTTGGCGAATTTTGCATTATTTCGCGAACGTTTGCAATGATTGAGAATGATTGCTTGTATATTCAATAAACGTCTTCCACAACTGCTTAGTGTTAGACTTATTTTCAAGCAGTGCCCTTTCATAATAATTTTCTTTAAGTTTTTTCATTAAGATGGTTATATGGTTACATTATTTCTAATCGTTTTATGGCGTTTATAAATTTCCTGATTCTTAGTTCCGACAAACGTTTTATACTAATCCACAGGCCAGCATGAAATTTGTGATGACGTGATTTTTGTTTGTTAAGCTCAGTTTTTATATAGAAATAACTAATTAAAATACAATTGGTCTCTATATCACTCATAGAATTTTTTTTTGCAAGAGAACGAGAAAATATAAAAAAATCTTATAATAGGCGTTTTAATACATTTTAGAATGAATGTAGTATTTCAAATTGTAGGTCCCAAAAATGATTTTCTGTGGTATGGAGCTTTTCAAGAAATTTATTAAGTAGGCGCTCATTACCCGAGGTTAATCTATTATTATGGCTCTCATTACCTGAGGTAAATCTTTTATAATATGTATTAATTGCTAAATTTATGGTAGTTTGGACAAGATTTTCGGGAATTTTGACCTGATAAATCCTATTTATTATGCCTTAACTTTATTAGTACTGCAAAGAAGAAGGGTTTTGTGTTTATCTATATTTTAATGTCATTTGGTTCATTCGAGCTCTGAGTTTCGATCGGTAAACAAGTAAAAATTATTTTTTGTTTAATTTTGTGCGTGGTATTTGATATACATTACTTAAAAACATGTCTAGCCGGTGTTGCAAAAACAAACCAGATGATTTTTGTTATATTTGTAGATATTTCGTCTTGAAAAAGTTTAAGAGACCAATTGGTGAATTTGTGAAAAATTCATATCATGCTTATTTCAAAATCAAATTAGGAGATCAAGTTAAAGATTGGGCACCGCACGTTGTTTGCAAAGTATGTGAAGAAGGTTTAAGACATTGGGCCAAAGGCAATAGAAAAGTCTTCCTTTTAGAATACCGATGGTTTGGAGAGAACCGCAAAATCATCATGATGATTGTTACTGTTGTCTTTGTGATGTTAAGGGGCATAATAGAAAAACTTTGAAACATATTTTGTACCCAAACAATATTAAATCAGCTATCAGAAAAGTTCCTCACAGTGATGATGTACCTATACCCCCCAAAGTACCTAAAGAAGATACTGAAAACTCCTCAAATTCCGGCTCCCTACAGGCTATGGATAGTGATTTTGAACCATCAACCTCAACTATTTTCACAAGCCGAACTGAATAATTTAATAAGAGATTTGGGACTTTTAAAAGACCTTCCTGAAGTACCGGGCTCTACGGTAAAACAAAAAAATTTGCTGGCCCCAGAAACTACCTTCTCTTGGTATAGAAATCGTGAGGCTAAATTTGTAAAATATTTTGCACAAAGCGGACCACTTCCGTACTGCCAATCAATTGCCGATCTAGTTACTTGCCTCGGAGCTCTTGAGTAAAGTACTTCCCAACATATTTCGTTTGGCTTAATAACTGCAATAAAACCCCTCGTAAACTCGGCTTTTACTTTCGCAGAGACGTATTAACCTACATTTATTTTTAATGCCAGTTTATAATAACAATAGATAGGTACGTTACTTGATTTGTTATCAAAATTAATAAACTATCTAATTAAGGTTTTCTAGAAACAACTTAATTATTAGGATATTTCCCAAAACTTTTTAGTTACAGGTACCTGTTTATATAGCTTATATAAATAGTAAACATAATATTCGAAATAGATAAGGTCCTATCTATTTTACCTTGAAACAGTGTGCAACACACGCACAGAATAGCCATAATACCCGTCAAAACCAAAATATGCTTATCCGGCTCCCGATCCCTAGATTGACTCTTACCAAGTGCTCTGTCTTTTACGAAAGTAAGAAAATCTTTAATCACTTGAGTCTAGAATTAAGATCTTTGGAGTATGTTCAATTTCGCACAACAGTGAAGAGCCGCTTAGTTCGAGCGGCCTATTACAGTTTGGAGGAGTACTACCAGAATAGTTTGTAGGTTTTTGTTTTTTTTTTTTATTTTGTCATGTTCAAGTTCTTGTGCCGTATTAACTTTATGTCATCATTTATTTTATTTTATTTTATTTTATTTTACTTGTAATCCTGATATTATTGATATGCTTATCCCTTTGACCTTTTGACCTGTTGTGTACATGACTTATATTAGTTTATTTTATTCTATTTTAGCCTCGATTTTAAATTAAATTAAAATTGTAAATTTAGTTTAGTGTTAGCCTGTAGTAAGCTTTGTCAGTAAAACAACGTTTTTTGATAATAAAGCACATTGATTGATTGATTGATTGAACAAGTTAATATTAAAAGTATGTGGAGGCCTTGGAAATCTTTAGCTAATGCGATATCTAGCTACCCTAAACATTGCAGGAAGCATTTATCTTTTGACGACAAATTGATCGTGAAAAACGTATGTAAATCGTTATTAAAGAGCGGCCACCCTAAAGTGTTATAGGCATTTGGTATTAAAAAAAGAGTATGTGTGATAAAATGGCGGAAGAAATGGGTCGAACTGTGTTGCGACTACCACCCTATTATTGCATTTTTAACCCTATCGAACACATGTGGTATCAAATTAAATCGAAAATGAGAACTGAAAATAGCACACCTACTCTTAGTGGCAGCGTAATAGAACTAATAAAGAAAGTCTTCGGTGAAATTCCAGATAAAAGTTGGAAAAATTCGATTAACCATGTCTTAAAAATTGAAGACTCCTATATAACTACACAACAAAACGAAATACATCCTCTTATTATAAATGTGGATGATAATGATAGCGAGACTGAATTAGGAATAGATTAAAACGGTTTATAATTACAATTAAACATTCTGTGTATATATGTAAATATATTTTTTTTAGGTGAGTATATTAATTGTTATTATTACTTTTACCTAAATGCGTGCGAAAAATTGCCTTTTCCGCACGCAAGCTTTTCTCACTTGTTTTGTACTTATAATAAATTAATAAACATATAATACAAGTAATTGTAAAAATAAACATAACAAATATTGCTACTATAAGGTATTACTATGGCTTTTCATTTTACTGCAAAATCCGTTCCTGTGCAAAGCAGTACCCCTTATTTCATTTCAGTAATATAAACAGTGATGCCAGCTGGGGCCAGGTAGGTTTCGCTGGTTGGCACGCTCATCGACAGTTTTATATGGGTAATTTTACCAAGAAATTCTATAGAAACGTAGGTTTGGCAATCGAACATGTATCGGGGGTTCTTTGGGTGTTTACAATATAATAAAACTATTATTGCAGTTATTAAGTCAAACGAAATATGTTCGGATGGACTGTACACACCTTCTGACAGGAGACTTTTCATCGACTCTTCAAAAAGGAGCCTTAAAGCTGTTTTGTTACATAATGGCAATGTTTTTGCTTCCGTTCCGGTTGGCCATTCAGTTCATTTAAAGGAAAACTATGAAAATTTAGAGGAATTACTTTTAAGAATACAATATAAAAATCACAACTGAAACGTGTGTGGAGATCTAAAAATTTTAGGCCTTCTCTTGGGTTAGCAGTCTGGAATTACTAAATTTACTGTGTGAGTGGGATAGCAGGAATCGAGAACAGCATTAAATAAGAAGAGACTGGCCACAAAGAGAGACTTAAATACCTGGAAAACATAAAACTTAGGACTTATGAAACAATTTGTTAAGGCATTAAACAAAGAAGGAAATTGTGTAAAACATTTCCGGCTCTGTCAGAGGCAAAATTAAAGGAGAGAATCTTTGTAGGGCCGCAGATTAGGAGCTTGATGAAAGAGACAAAATTTGAAATTGTAATGGAATATAAGGAAAAACATGCATGAAATGCTTTTAAAGGAGTTGCACATAAATTTCTAGGGAATTATAAAGACCCAAACTATGTTGAAATAGTTGAAAATGAATTGGAAAAATTCAGGATTCTTGGTTGCAATATGAGCATAAAAATTCACTTTTTACATTTCCATTTGGACTATTTCCCGGAAAATCTTGGGGACGTGAGTGAAGAGCAAGGTAAAAGATTTCATCAAGATATTAAAGAGATGAAGAAAAGATACCAGGGGCACTGGGACACAAAAATGATGGCTGATTACTGTTGGACATTGAGAAGAGATCTTCCTTTAGCTGAATATGACAGAAAAACAACCAAAAGAAGCTTTTCTGGAAAAATTAAACTCTTTTTAAGAAGCGTAAAGAATAAATAACTATTTCTAGTAGTTTCTATGTATATCTTTTGTATATTTTTGTACTTCTTTCTTTAATATAATATTATAAAACTGGCTTATAAATGAAATAAATCGTGTTTTTTCCATATTTTTGGATTTTACTGGTTTGAAAAATAACCTGACGTGATACAAGAAAACTAGAAGCAGATTTGAAATCAGCGCTACCCAATTACTAGAAAAGAGTTAAAATTTTTAAATCAACTTTCAAAGTGTTAAAAAATGCTGGCCTGTGTGATCTCTGTTTTTATCACATTAAGTAACCCCGAGGTAATCTATGGTTTCTCTTTTCGCCTATTTTTTTTGGTCTTACTTTCAATGAACTCATATAAAATTCCAAACATTCCTACGACCCCTCAAAATTGAGAAGGGTAAAATGGAGCCTATTACCTCACCAAAATTTAATGAAAATATTTAAAACCGTTCTCGAGATATTATTGCCTTGTAACACTTTAATAACAACTCACCCTGTATAAGCTTTTAGCTTCCCCTAGTTACGTTACTCAATCACTAGTTACGAAATTAAATTCGTATCACAACCTTGGCAACTTATAGGAAATATGCGAGAATCAAAAATCCTCACTTTCAAGCCAGTTATACTATGTCAATTCCTACAAATGAAAGATACTTTTATATCATTAAGCTTCCGAAAAAACGAGTTTTTCATAAATGAATGAATTTAAATTAACCTGAATTGCCTATTCAAAAGGAGTTAATTTTTTAGTTCATTCACACAATGGCTCAGCTCTCATATCCCAACCAATAAAATGAAACGGTACTGCTACAGGTAGTACTACATACCTAAAGCCTTTAATCGGGCATGTGTGACTTTTTCCGTAATGTTGCCAGATTTAGGTTTTTGTAGTTGAATTTAGATAAAAGATCTGGTAGAAAATAGTTAATATTTAATTTCAGTTGGTGTACGCGATTGGCTGCGTTATTTAGTTAGATGCCGCTTCTTGGACATCGCAAAAGATTCGTGATATCCACGTCACGTGCTTTGCATCTAGAACCGTACTGCTTAGCGGTAGAGCTTAATACCTCTTGGGTGTCTGTAAATGCCTGCATTACTACAGTCGTAACAAGTAGTTTGATTCATCATTAATTTATTCAATTTCTTGAATAATTCACGCAATAGGTTTTACTGAACAGCGCAAAAAATTCATAGTTGAAGCGTATTTTTGGAACGGAGTTAGAGTAAATGCTGAGTGGCAATACAATCAGCGTTTGAGCTTGGACGATTTTCGCGAAAATTTTCCTAAAGTCGCTTTTACTGCTGTGAATTTTTATCATTACCTGAGAAGAACCGTGGCTCTGTTTAGGGAAACAGGCTCTATACAACATCAAAAAGGAGCTGGAAGACCATCTGTAAAACAGACGAACTTGTTACAAGCGTTCGTGAAATATTGAAAAATACGCCACGTAAGACGGCTGTCTGAAGAAGTAGGAAGATCTTATGGTTGATAAAAGCATAGAAGTCGTGACAGATACGAAGTTCTTGGGCTTGAAAATCATCAATGAGTCCCTGGACTGGTCTGATCACATAATCAAGTTAATACAAGAACTAAATTCAGAGTGTTATGGAATTAGGGTGGTGGGAAATGGGTTGATAAAGTATTATTTTTAGTTCAGAAGCGTGTCCAAAGACTATTTACAAAGAAGCAATTTCGGGAAAGTTGTAGGGGTCACTTTAGGAATGAGGGCATTCTGGCAGTCATTAATATTATTTTTTAAAAACCGCAAGAAGCTTTGAATTACAAATATATCATGAATACAGTACGAGACCGCTTAATGTTAACTACCCAATCCATCGTCTTACGTTAACTGAAAAAACTCCTTTTTCCATATGTCTAAAATTACACAGAGTAGCGAATACATGCAACTCTTGAATCACCTCGCATACGAAAAAGTGACCTTTATGAAAGTTGTTCAGTAAATTATTTCCCACATTTCTACCTGCGTCAATTTTTTTATGTCATTTCTGGTTTGATTGCCATAGAGACCAACTTACTTTTTTTAAATGGAACATTAAAAGGATTGCATATTTGGATTCTATTGGGAAAACTCTGAATTTTTTGTATTTCAAATTTTTATTTATTTAAAATTATAACAAACTTTATAATAATAAAACAAATAGCCTTGAACAACTTAACATCGGAATAATAAACAGGTGAAACCTTTTCAGTGGATCAGATGTTCAAAATGATCACCATTTTCTGCTAAGCAGAGCGCCAGTCGATCCCTGAACCCGTCTACAACGTTTAAAAGAAAGTACTCCAGAACGGCCAGAATTTCAGCACTAATTCTGACTTTTAAATATTCTAAGTCATTTGGACCGTTAACGTAGACTTTAAGTGTCCCCACAAAAAGAAGTCGAGCGAGGTTAAGTCCAGGGATCGCGCTGGCCAGTCCATAGCACCTCTTCTGCCTATCCAACGTCCTGGAAATTGTTCGCTTATACATTGTCTAACATTTGCCCCATAATGCGCAGGTGCTCCATCTTGCTGGAACCATACCTGTTCGTTTATGTCATTATTTACACCCGGTAAAACCATTCTGCAAGAAGGAATTATGTGATTTCTGAGGAGGTTCAGATATTTTTCGCCATTCAAATTACCATCTATGAAAAAAGGGTCCCACAATATGTCTACGAAGTATGCCCGCCCAAACATTTACTTTTTCGGGCCTCTGAGCATGACCAGTGAGTATTCTCAGCAGACCAATAATGATAATTGTGTCTATTAACAATGCCATTTAAATGGAAAGTAGCTTCATCCGAGAAAATGATATTTGCTGCGAAGTTATTATCGTTATTGCATTTTTCCATCATCACCTTACTAAATTCAGCTCTTATATTAAAATCGTCCTCGTTTAACTCGTGCATCAACTTTATTTTGTAGGGATGCAATTTCTCCTGCTTAAACAATTTTTTCACTGACTGATGAAACACATTAAAATTCATTGCCATTGGCTTTGATGATTGTGTTTGATTTTCATAACACTGCCTGTTTCTCGAAATTTCTTTACCACTCGACACACCGTTGACTGATTTATTGGAGGCCTATTTGAATACAATTCATTGAAAAGTTGACAAACCTGATCTTGCGATCTCTTCACATTTCCGTAACTGCTAATTATTAAAATTTCAACTCGTTGCTTCTCATTTCGATGAACCTTAGTGTAAACAAATTAGAAATCAGACAACAGAAAATTAAACAGGAACTCAAAGTTGACACCTCCTAGGTCGCTGTCATGAAAACGCTTTGACTCAACTGATGGGTATTAGATAGAAATAATTAAAATTAGTAAGTTTTTTATTTTTGAGCTGACATTATTCGGAAGCGCTTGCAGATAGGTGAAAATCTGAAATACAAAAAAATTAAGAGCTTTCCCAGTAGAGTCCAAATATACAATTATATGAAGGGTGTTCCATTTGAAAAAAGGAAGTCAGTCTCTGTGGCAACCAAACCAGAAATGACAGAAAAAATTCATGCAGGTAGAAATGTGGGGAATAACTTACTGAACAACTTTAATGAAGGTCACTTTTTCGTATAAGAGGTAATTCAAAAGTTACAGGCATTATGCGCGACTTTTTTGCCACTCTGTATAACCTTCTAGCTAACAACATTTCTATTACTAGTCTGATACTGTTTAAAAATAGTGTTTGAAACTTATTGAGTGAGTTGGTTTTTGGCGAGTTGGGTTTTGACGATTTTTTGCCTAGCTTCGAGACTGGTACCTAATATGCTTACATCATCAGTTGGACCATAGCTTTGAAGTATTTACGGTAACATAATGATATATAGTAGGTAAACAAATGATTGTTTAGTGTGACAGTTATTTCTATTTTTATTATTATATGCAGGACTATTCTTAAAAAACAGATAAATTTGTTTCCTTAAAGAGTACAAGTATTCCAAGTAATACGAGCTGCACATTTTGAAAGATTCAGGAATCTTGAGCCAATAGAGACAAAACTATATATTTTTGGAATAAGTAAAAAAACGTCTATTTGTTTAATTTTGTTCCATTTAAAAAAAAATGCCTAAGTTGCTTTTTCGGGATTGTAACCGTTTTTTGATTATTTCTTCTTATTATTATGATTTAGTAAAAATCCTAAAATTTTTAATTTTAAACTTTTTCTAACTCTTATTGTTTTCGCTCTGGATAAGGGTCTAAATATAAACGAAAACCCTGTACATAGTAATGATATACTTAAGAAAATGAAACAGAAGAAATGAGAAAAGTAAAAGGTGTTGAGCCTGACTTAAATTATCATTGAAGTTTCCATATACAGGGTGTTATTTAATAAGTGTCCGATATTTTACAGGACGATAACTCAGTTATTTATAAGGTGAAAGTTCATATAAGCATGGATCCGCAAGCTCTTTATTTTTGAGATACAGGGTGTTACAATTTTTAACAGGAACAAAAAATATGTACGCCACTGGCGTTTTCTCTTTCGATAACACTGTTATGTAGGCACTTTATTGGCTAATACAAATTACATTTTCATAATTTTTCGACTTCGGTTTTGTTTAGGAGATAAATGCTATTTTATCAAATTCTGATATATGGGCATAGCGATATGCAAACAAATGCCATTTACTTCTTTTCTATATTTTTTCTCGAGAACGATTGCTTGTAGCGAGTTCTACCAAGTATACCTTTTTCATGTAAAAATGATGAAGAAATCCATTTTCTTAATTAAAGATGTAATACATATATACGTATAAAAAAGTTATGACTCCCCAAAAATGTAAACAGACACGTAGGTGGCGCCCTCTACAAGTGAGAGCCATACTAACATCAAATTCGAATTAGGCATTTCAAAAAACCCCTAGATAGGTATTTTCGTCCGAATATAGACATTATTTCAAAAATTACTTACGAGAAACAAAAATAAAAATAAATTTTAACACCCTGTATCTTAAAAGTG
Source organism: Polydrusus tereticollis (assembly GCA_963920685.1). Classification (NCBI taxonomy): domain Eukaryota; kingdom Metazoa; phylum Arthropoda; class Insecta; order Coleoptera; family Curculionidae; genus Polydrusus; species Polydrusus tereticollis. The sequence continues at coordinate 87,123,531 of OY987328.1, read as the reverse complement.
AAGGTCTTGCGGACCCATACTAATATCAACTTTTCAAATAACTGAGGAATAGTCTTGTAAAATATCGGACACTTATTAAATAACACCCTGTATATACGAATAATTACCTTAAATTGAGTCAACTTGACAACATCTGATTCAGTAATTTACTTTTCCACGATAATCAAAGTTTCGCTATCGATGTATCGATGCGTTGATGACTTGGTCATTGACAGCATCGAGACAGCTGACTAGTCAGCGAGACCACCCATTCATTTATTTTAATTTATACTACCTAATTATTGTCTTTTACTTTAAAAATGAAACTTATAAAATGCAATTTTTTTTCTTTGTATTAATAGTACAATCAATCTGTTATGGAAAAGCGGGTTTACGGGAAAAAAAATACCATAAGCGATTTTATTTCATAAATGGTTAGGGCGGCATGTGATTAGCATAAAACCAAATTGTCGCCCCCCCCCCTTTGGCGCTTGTGGGAAACTTAAAAAGAATTTTGACTTGAATTTCCGCAAAACGGTAGGTCGCAGAGAAATTTTTTGTAAACAAATATTGTAGAAAACAATATTCTCCACAATTTATCTTATGGAGTCACTGCGCTACGACCAAAAGCGCAGAAAGCAGAGGGCGCCAAAGTCGCCAAAAATCACTTTTTCCTTATTTTCGACGCGAAAAATATTTTTTTGCTCAATCGCATAAATACAAAAGTTGTAGAGCCTAAAAAATCCTATAAATTGAGTACGCGCTTTTTTTTCGCAATGCAGGGTTACGGAGATATAGCGCCTGGAAGTACCAACCGAATGCAGCATCATTTGTTTAATGTCCTGTGATCGTGTAGCATTCTATTGTTACAGATCCTCACGTCTAATATGACCACTACGCCACAACTAAAAATGCTTTATAGGGGAAAGGAAAGTCGAAGTCTTTCTCCACAAGTTTATTATAGTTATAGAATAGAATAATCAATATACCTACATTAAGGCGCATTGACAAAACGGTTTCACCCTGTGAATCATCGACTATGGGCGATTTATTTACTTAGCTTCAAATCAACCTCAACAGTAAACAGAAATTATTGATAGGAAATTGATAGGAAAGTGTAAATTTAAAAAAATGTTAAACGCCCTTGATATTTTAAAAAAATTAGGGGATATATCTTGATATGAAGTAATAAGAACTAGTAGAATGGAGTAATATTTTCAAATCGACGTTAGATAACCAGTATTATGGCCTTATACAAGGATTGTTAATAACTAATTCTAATTGTGTTACGAGATTACAATAAAATTACCATTAACATTTTGAATGTGGGTCAAAACGCCTGCCTTTCTGTGACGTCAATAATCTGTAGTTACCGATGTTATCAAATATGCTGTTTTTGCAATTTTATTACTCTAGTACAATAGTATATTTGTAGAGTTAAATGTACTAAATTGATTTCATGACCATACATTATCAGTAATATTTTGATTCAAATTTGATGATATTTTTAAAGCGATTTGGTAAAACAATACAATAATCAGTAAAAAATCAAACAATAAATGACAGCCGGATAATTATTAATATTCGTATCGTATGTTCATTCATGGCAACTGTGATTTGATATAACAGTGGTATACTTAATCAGCATTTTTAAATTGAAATATCTCGAAAACGGCTGGAGCAAATATCAACATAATACTATTATATTTTTAATATTAAAAAAAAATGCATTACATGTTTCTAAAATATAAGGTTGTATATTAAACCAATTTGTCATATTCATTTGTTTTATTTCGTAACAGTTTCCTGTGATTAGTGTGCCAGGTAAGGGTCAATATTAATAGAATTCTAAGACGTTGCATTCCGTTGGTACTTCCAGGCGCTACATCTCCGTAACCGTGCATTGTAAGAAAAAAAGCGCATACTCAATTTATAGGATTTTTTGAGCTCTACAACTTTTGTATTTATGCGATTAAGCAAAAAAATATTTTTCGCGTCGAAAATAAGAAAAAAGTGATTTTTGGCGACTTTGGCGCCCTCTGCTTTCTGCACTTTTAGTCGTAGCGCAGTGACTCCATAAGATAAATAGTGGAGAATATTGTTTTCTACAATATTTGTTTACAAAATATTTCTCTGCGGAAAATCAAGTCAAAATTCTTTTTGAGTTTCCTACAAGCGCCAAAGGGGGGGGGGGGCGACAATTTGGTTTAAAGCTAATCACATGCCCCCCTAACCATTTATGAAATAAAATCGCTTATGGTATTTTTTCTCGCAAATTTTACAGATTGGCTGTACTATTAACTAACCTGACTTGAGTTTTAAATATATCTAACAATATCTTAATTAGCGGAACCGTTTAAGAATTTTAAATTTTGTATAACCATCATTAATGTAAAGTAGTTCAAATAAAATTATCTACAAAGTTTGGTAAATTTTTACTCAGAAACCAATGGCATAGTATTTTTTCTCTACTTTGTAATTTTGAAGGTATAACGCAAAATGAGATGTCTCTGTTAATGACACACCAATATTTCGATCGTTTTTAAATCAATAAGAAAACAATAATAGTTATTTATGTATCTACGGAATTATAATGGTCTTAATTACCGAGGGCAAAGTTTACGTCCCGAGGGCCTTTGGCCCGAGGGACAGCAATTGCCCGAGGTAATTGAGACCCTTATAATTCCAGTGACACATAGATAATTTTATTTCTGACCGATTTTAGTAACATGTTGTTTTAAAGTGGAATAAATGTTTCAATAGATGACAATCAAATTCACATTAGATGTCAATCGTTTGATTTTATGTCAAATTTTTCTTAATATCCCAAGGGAGTTATGACCCTTATAATTCCCGCGTAACTAAGACGTTATAAGCTAATAATATACCGGTCAGAAATAAAATATATTTGGCTGTTATCAGACTTTTCTTTATTTTTTAATGAAACATTCTTTACTTATGCAATAAAAAAGTTACCGTAACAATGATCTCCAAAGACAATTCAGAAAAACAAGCGTTCAAACAAAAAATATAAAGGAACTTAATAAACTAGATATTATTATTTTCCTTGTTATAAACAAACTTTATCACGTATATTGTCTTGTTCTTCTCTCTTTTTATGTATTGTGTTATAGTATAATGAGCATTATATAGGTAGGTCCACCCTGAACTCATCGCACGCTATTAATATATTTAAGGATTTACCATTGCTATGGGAAAAACCCCTTAGCCAGGAGCGTGTATCAGGGTATTTTTAAATTAAAAACCTTAAACCTGCCTATTCTCCTAAAATTGTGTTATGTTATATTATAACATATGAAAACATTTAAAAAATCGTATTAACTAATAAATAAGAATGAGTGGTACTATTTTACGTAATATGATTACAAAAACAAGATATAATATGGAATCTTACAAACAAAGCATTTTCAAAAATCGAATAATTTTTTGTCGTTATGGCTTAATCATAGTCCGATTCGGAAGATGAACCTATATTATCCATTATGGGTAAAAATAAAATTGCTTGTTATGTTTCACTATTTAATCAGTTACCTGACACGCGTGTTTCGACCCTTTCAGGTCATTTTCAAAGTAAGGTACTTCTTGCCATTTCATCGACTACATATTTTTTGAACGCATTTTTATGTAAATTGGCTAGTACCAATAGTTCTTTTTTTTAAAGAATCTGATGTAAATTCTATTTGTCTTAAACTTAGCCATTCTGTTATTTTTATTTACGCCACACACTTGTGGGTAATTTTTCCGTCAGCGTAGAGTGATAACTTGTATTATCCAATACAATTAATGCATCTTTTGGTATAAGATCCAACATTTGCTCGGACCATTCTTCAAAGACATCGGCATTCATATCTTAGTGATAGTCTTCTGTATTTTTAGATTGGAGCATCAGTAGACCATCTTTAACGAATCCTTCAGAACTTCTAATATGGGTTATGATAAGTCGATGTCCTTTTCCAGATGGCGGTCTTAATCCTGTCGACGATCCCTCCAAAAATGCTTGTTTTGAACTTTTAATATTTTCATTCTGCCAAAATTTAGTCACAGTGTGGCCTTTATTTAGCCATGTTTCGTCTAGGTAAAATATTTTTTTGTTTTCTTCTCTGGCTTTTCGGATGCTTCTTAAGTAATTTCTTCTCCAACAGACGATACCGCTTCTGTTTATTAAAATCGATTGCCTATTATGTTCTTTTCATGCATTTTTTTTTAATAATATCCAAAGCGTACCTATTCCTACACATAAATGGCTAGTCCTGGTCTTCTCGAATTGAGGACATTTGGCCAGTGTGAGAATCTCTTTTTTTAAAAAAAAAAACAATGAACTTTTCGCCTTATTCTCTGCATTAAAACGTCATCCAGCTCAAGTTTTGGTCGTCCTGGAGAAGTTTTTGGAGGTTTAACGTCGACACTTCTTCTTCTTTTAAAACTTTATATACTGTTGTTTTCCCAACGTTAAGCATATCTGCTGTAAATTGCACCGCATTGTCAACACTCAAATCCGCATTCTTACTTTTAATAGAATCGTTAACAGTTAAGAATCATTTTTTTTTTTAATTTACTGTACATGGACCGACTCTCAGGCGTTTAGACAATTGTTAAAAATTCTCCATATTTAATTAAAAACACACTGACACTTCACACTGTGACTAGTTTCACTGAGAAACAAACACCCTCGGTATAGGTATGTATAGATATAAATAGGTTTATTATTCCAATAGAGGCATCCATAAGGGCATAATAACCACATAATTAACAAGCAGCTAACCAGGATTAAGTACAAAAAAAGGAATAGAATGATTAATGAGCACCTAAACTCTAATTAGTTTTGATAAAATTGCTTTCTAAAATTTCACGTAAACCGTACATCTGTACATAATTTTAAGCTTAAAAAATTTAATAAAAAAATATATATATTTGAATACAAAACTTTAATTTAATGTTGATTATTGTACTAATTCTGCACAAATTTAAAAATTCAGGCCTATTTAAATATATACAGGCCAAAAAATTTTGCACACCCATGGAGACGACGGTTTTAATTGATTTGTTACTTTGCATCATTTAAAGATAGACTATATATGTATATATATTTATATCATTTAGTTCAGCCTATCTTTAAGTAAGTAAGAGTAGCCTGACGGCTAGACTTCGCCAAATTAGGATTTGCCTATTTCATTTATTTTAAAATAATTTATAAATATTTATATATAATTACTCTGTCAATTCACTTTTTAGCCTGCTAATAAAAGTAATTCATTATTGGTATTGTTATTAAGTATCAAAAAATAAACCGCCTTACTCGCTCTACTGTGCATAGGATTTTATTAGAAGAAAGGTAGGTAATTATATCTATATGTTACAACTCTTAAATAGTTTAGAATAATGCCAATATTGCTCTTAATAGTTTTCAAGTTAATGTAATAGGTATTTTGTTTTTCTTTAGGCTACATCCCTACCATATTGTGCTCCACCAGGCTTTGACCCCGCAAAATTATGATAGAAGATTGGATCATTGCTATTGGTTGCTCAATATGATATTGGAAGATAGAAATCTCCTCTCCAGAATTTTGTGGACTGATGAAGCTACTTTCCATAGTAATGGAGGAGTAAACCGCCATAATATGCATTATTGATTGCGGGATAATCCCCATTGGATGCGGAAGATGCAACATCAAGGAAAATAGAGTGTCAATGTCTGGTGCGGCATTTTGAGTGGCAGAATAATTGGACCGTTTGTATTTAATTAGTCGCTTACTGGGCAAAGATATTTACATTTTTTAAATTACGGATTCCCAATTCTTCTCGAAGATGTGCCCTTGGATATTCGCAGAACTATGGGTTTCCAACAAGATGGTTGTCCTGCACATTTTGCGGCAAACGTTCGTCAATTTCTTGACTACACATTTCCTGCAAGATGGATAGGAAGAGGGAGTATATTTCCGTGGCCTGCCAGGTAATATTATAGGATATATTGTGATACTGTTAATGAAAGTGGTAATTTCTATTTTAGATCACCTGACTTAACATGCCTAGATTTTTATCTGTGGGGGAGATTGAAGGATCTTGTTTTCGTTACCAGATCCAGCACAAGGGAAACATGATAGAAAGGATAATGGACAGCAGCCGCCGCATCCCTATGGCAGAGGTGGAAACTGCAGTATTATCAACCAGGGAGAGATTGGAGTCGTGTATACAGAACGATGGGCGACAATTTGAGCATTTAGGGCGCCACCGAGAATTATTGTCGTAACGATATATTTGCTTGAAACATACGTACCTTCATATTTTGTTTTTCCAAGGCCTATTTGACTCTTAAAAAAACCTTTATAATGGCAACTTGAAAATAAAATCATAATGTTCCGTAATTATGGTTATTGTTGTTGATATCTCCGGATTGAAAATAGATATTAACTTGCGGTTTTCGCTGACTTCTTAGACTTTTAATCATCCTTGTAATCAGGTAAAATTAAATATACTATTATATTTACAATTATGGAAGAAACGCGCAATGTTTGTGAAGTTGTAAGACAGCGCCCCCTAGCGCCTAGTGTAAAACACACATTGCCGTAGTTTATAAGATGATATATATATAGTGAGAGAAGCCCTTTCTAACAAAACTAAGTTTGCTAAATTATGTTAAGCCAGACCGGAGTTTATTACAAATAATATTTATTTGAAAAGTGACGAACACGTTCTATAGGTGAATTTTATTAATAAATCTTCGAAAAATACAAAAATGTTATTTTCGGGATACCTTAACTAGGCGACTTTTGAGGAAACTTCGTGATTTATATTTACCGTTACTGTTGCGCCCTCTAGCGCCAGTCTGAGAAACTTGAAAATATTTTCCAGCAATTTCTCATGACCACTGTACCTAATATATTTTTTTTTTCCGCAATCCATACGACTAACACTTTCTGAGATACGGCCGACAGCCATTCTTAGTGGGACACCCGGTTCAATGTTTCGGAGAAGTTGTACCTACAACATCCCTGCTATTTTATAATTCTGTTCCGGAAAAATATAAATGATTTTCCATACCGCGATTCCAATATAGATTAAAAATTTTTTTACGTGGCGATGTCTAGGTGGTCTGTTTTAGTTTTAGAACACACTGGAATAATTTAGCATTTTTTTATTACATTTTCTAAAAGATTTTGTAATTTTATTGCGAATTGTGAAAAAATTTAATTTTCTGACGCCTCTAAAACCTTTAAAAAAAAATTTCGCGTACAACTTCTTCCAGTGCGGGTTCAATTCAATTTTGTAGTATAAGTTTAAATAGATTACTGCTGTAAGGTTGCGTTCCATAAAAAAATGGTCCAATAATGTGATATCCTACAATTCCCGCACAAACATTTATTTTTTGTGGATTTCGCGTCCGAGTATGAACAAGATGATGTTCATTTTCTTGGATTCAATACCGGCAACTTTGAACATTTGGTTCGTTGTTGAGGGTAAATGTACATTCATCGGTAAAACAAATATTTCTCAAAAAATCCCTATTATTATTTGCTCTTTCCATTACCCGAAACAGAATCCCATTCTCCGTTCTTCATCACCTTGCCGTAGCTCTTGATGTTTTTCATATTTGTAGGGAAAATATTTATGTTTTTTTAAAGTGCGCAATACTGTGGTTTGATGTTTTCCTACAGCTTGGCCAATAATCCTCGTGCTAATCATTTTATTTTCCTCCACGTGCACTACAATATCAAGATCTCTATTATCCCTTTCATCAGCTCTATTGACATTCTGAGTTGAGCATTTACAGTTACTTATTACAGTGCATTCTCAAATTTATTAATGATAAGTTTAGTTAATGAAATGGAAAGGTAAGGCTTATTATGGAAATGAACTGAAAACATTTCAGATACTGCTCTTAAACTTTTTCCTCTATATTACCACTTAATCATAGTTACTTTTTCTTTAGTGAAGTAGCTCATATTTAGCTATAATTAAAGCGCCTGTAATGAAAATGTTGTCACTGACGCTACTTTTCGTTTTGTCAATGCTAAATAATAATTTGCTGGTGTTTGCTGTATTACCCAAACTATGAAAATTTCGTAATTTTGCCATCACATTTATTTGAATTAGTTATTATTGGCTTATTAAATCTTATTTAAACTTGGCACATGGGTTAATTATGTCGGTCTCTTCAAAAAATTACAATACAATTGTTCTCTAAAATGTACAGGGGAGCCAATATTTAGCCACCTCAAGATTTACATGGGATTTTCTATGTTTAACTAAGCCATGAATCACTCGGTATGGTGTTCCATTAAAAAAAAGGAACTTTTTTCCACGGCATTCTGGCTCATCCTGTATACTGATTTTTTTTATTCTAATGGAACGTACTTTATAAAATACTTATAAAAGACTAATAATATTTTTGTCTTGAATATTTTTTCATAGCTCTCTTACTTTAAGAAATAATCGACCGTTTCCATACAGTCCAGCGACCCTGTATGTATAAAGCACTCGCTATATATTAACTTACTTCTCATCATAGGTATATACTATTATTTCACTTGTTCCCTTTAATAAATAAAATGGCCAGGGAACGAACCGTAAGCAAATTCCCTTAAGTTGATCTATGATTCAATGGCGTGTCAACTAAAACTGTCCCATTGTTTCAAATTTCTTACAGATAACACTTCTAACGGTACCTGAAAGGACTTCGACCCTAGTATTATTCGTTCGTGCTTAAAAAAATCAAAGAGAATAGAAAAAACAACGACAGTAAAAAAAACAATAGGCAAACTTGATGGCACATGTCAACTGTGGTTGATCTGCACCCACGATACTTTACGCTTTACTGCGTTGGTGGTTTTTTTAATCGCTCTTCGCGGTTCTTTCGTTTTCGTTTATTCTCTTCCTGCTTTTTAGCATTAAATTTACATCCCATTCATTATATCTTCTCATAAAATTCGAATATATATGCAAAAAAGTGAAATATATTGTTTAATGGTCTTTCCAGACAATCATTTCAAAACGAACCATCCTAAATAGCTCTTAATTTTGAAGAAAATAAGATTTGACAAAAAAATACGTCAATGGCAATATCGAGGGGGAAGTTAAATGACACACATAGAATTTTACTAATGATAAGTTTAATTACCATTTCCTGATTATAGAACAGGAAATATTGTTGAAACTGCTTTTAATAATGCTTGTACGGAAAATTCTGCTTCTGCATTTATGATATCTAGCATTATGTCGAGCGTAAAAGAAGTTATGCATTTTATTTCTACCTATAAAATTGACCACCTTCTATTGTTTTATTAAGTAAGACAGTTATAACTAAGTTAGAGGAAATTGGTTACAAGACATCTTGCGTTATGATTGACAATAATGCTATAAACAGTAAAGCTATTAGCCATTTTGCTAACAAGAAAATATTAAGTATTGTTGATCTTCGCCCTACAGATAAAACATGTCCCATTTTTTAGTTAACTCTGTACATTTGCCTTAATTTATAACAAATATTAAGTTATCCCGATTTTGTGTTTCGAGTTGAGTTGAAAAGGCAGCTGCTTTTCAAGTTCAAATGCTTTGTTTTCTATAAATATGGAAATATTAAATCAATTGTTAAACTGATCAGTTCATAATAAGCGTGCATTTCTAACCCAATATAAGTATTTTAAAATTTATTCTAGAAAACGGGCATATATGATATATGATCATAAATGTAAAGTACTTCCCAACATATTTCGTTTGGCTTAATGACTGCAATAAAACCCGTCATAAACTCGGCCTTCGCTTTCGCAGAGACGTATTAACGCACATTTATTTTTAATGCCAGTTTATAATAACAATAGATAGGTACATTACTTGATTTGTTATCAAAATTAATATACTGTCTAATTAAGGATTTCTAGAAACAACTTAATTATTAGGATGTTTCTCAAAACTTTTTAGTTACAGGTACCTGTTTATATAGCTTATATAAATAGTAAACATAATATTCGAAATAGATCAGTACCTATCTATTTCACTTTGAAACAGTATGCAACAAGTTAATATTAAAAGTATGTGGAGACCTTGGGAATCTTCAGCTAATGCGATATCTAGCTACCTTAAACATTCCAGGAAGCATTTATCTTCTAACGCCAAAGTGATCGTAAAAAATGTATGTGAATCGTTATTAAAGAGCGGCCACCCTAAAGTAATTTCCATTAAAAGTACCAGTAAAATGACGAACGTTCCATTATCGACGGTACGAGATGTTATGCTAAAAGGACATTTTCTTTAGTTCGCAAAGATACCGGAAAAATGAAGTGCGTAGATGATTGTGAAATGTTGTGCCCACGTTAGATTCTTTAAAAACACTGTTAACAACTGACGATACAACGATATCATGTAGCAGGACAAGTCTTCACCGCGCTTTGCAAGAGATGGGACTTAAGACTTAAGTATAAGAAAAAAAACAAGAGACTAATTATTATGGAGTCCGAAAGATTACGAAAAATGAGATTTCTGTACCTTAGGGAAATAAAAAAGTTTAGATCTGAAAAACGTTTAATAGTTTATCTGGATGAAATGTGGTTTGACACTCATTAAACTGTCAAAAAGGGATGGGTTGATTTAACTGAAAAATGTCAAAATAAAGTTCCTTTAAATAAAGGAAAACGAATAACAATAATTCGTGCAGGTTGGGAGAATGAATGGATCCCTAATTGTTTACAACTGTCGGAAAAAAATATAAAGGATTCAAGTCTGGACTATCATGAAGATACCAACGCCGCTCTTTTTGAAAGCTGGTTTAAAGACAGTTTGCTTTTAAATTTACCAGAACACAGTGTTATTGTGATGGACAATGCAAGCTACCACAGCTGGCAACTGGAAAAGTATCGAATGCATCGAGCACAAAATCCGCAATAAAGGAGTTTATGTTAAAAAACGACTTGTAAAAAACAGCTGTTAGAAGTGTTAAAGGCATTTAGTGTTAAAAAAGTGTATGTGTGTGATAAAATGGCGAAAGAAATGGGGCACACTGTGTTGCGACTGCCACCCTATTATTGCATTTTTAACCCTATTGAACACATGTGGCATCAAATTAAATCGAAAATGAGAACTGAAAATAGCACACCTACTCTTAGTGGCAGTGTATTGGAAATAATAAAGAAAGTTTTCGGGAAATTCCAGATGAAAGTTGGAAAAATTTAGTTAACAATGTCTTAAAAATTGAAGACTCTTATATAACTACACAACAAAACGAAATATATCCTCTTATTATGAATGTGGATGATAGTGATAGCGAGACTGAATCAGTAATAGATTAAAACGTTTTATAATTACAATTAAACCTTCTGTGCATATATGTAAATATATTTCTTTAAGTAGGTATATTAATTGTTATTATTACTTTTACCTAAATTCGTGCGAAAAATTGCCCCTTTTCGCACGCAAACATTTCACACTTGTTTTGTACTTATAATAAATTAATATACATATAATACAAGTAATGGTAAAAATAAACATAATAAACATTGCCACTATAAGGTATTACCACAGAAATTATATATAGTTTACAATTTTGTGGTATTACTATGACTTTTCATTTAACTACAAAATCCATTGCTGTGCAAAGCAGTACCCCTTATTTCATTTTTGATTTCAGTAATATAAGCAATGATGCCAGCTGGGGCCAGGTAGATTTCGTTTCTTGGCACGCTCATCGACAGTTTAATATGGGTAATTTTACCAAGAAATTCTTTAAAAACGTAGGTTCGGCAATCGAACAGGTAACGGGGTTTCTTTGGGTGTTTACGAGGGTGTTTACAATATAATAAAACTTTTATTGCAGTTAGTAGGTCAAACGAGGTATGTTCGGATGAACTTTAATATTCATACGTTGTATAGCAACGGTTGTAAAATAACATGCACAATAAACACTGTTCTAAAAAATTACTGTGGTAAATCTAACGGCCGGTTGGCTAAGATATCTAAAAGACGTAAATTAAAGTCCGCTAAATATGCCGATTTGTTTTGGTTTTTACTATAGAACCTCATTTTTCCATAATAAAATCAAATGGGGTGCGAAGAAGGGGTCAGTTGACTGGTACCCTCTTTCAGCCAAAAACCCCTTTAAAAGTTTTAAAAATACCTATTTTTTAATGCTAAAACAGCGAAAAACTCATAATAAAGTTTGCGGGCAGCATGGGCTGCCGATTCAACGCGCCACCTGATTGTGGTGACGTCACGTGAGAGCACCGAGTCCTTATTTCTCGGTGTTATTGGGTTAAATCACTCTCAACGCAGGAACCCATAGCATATAAACTATTCAACTTTTCAACATTTTCCAATAACAGAGTTATGGGGAGGCATTGACGCTATACTGTGTGTATACAGGATCGTATTTTGAGAATAATACATACTAAAACTTTTGTGATAATTTCATTTCTGTCTCAAAAGCAGCTTGTAAAATTTTATCACAATAAGTTAAACCGTTTCGAAGTTGCACATATACATACTAATGGACTCAACCTAACTTAATTAACTAAAAAGTAGCTTTATAATAAATCAAAATTTTTAATCCGGATCTGTTCGTAATAGTTTTCTATTAAACAATATGGTAAACGTGGGGTCACTAATGCCATTATTTTAACTGCATTTGTCTATTAGAGCTGAACACATAGTGTAAAATAAATAAACTCTAGCTTTGTTCGGTGATAAATAAAAACTAATTGGTTTTAACCGTTTAACTCTTAAGCAAAATGCTAGAAACTCAATAAAATCAAAGAATATAGTTCATAAAATAAATGCTATTAAGGGTGGCGTAAAATTTCTATCAGAATTACCTTAAGTACTAAGGACTTGGGCGAATCAAATCTTTATTTGGGTGGATAGAAGCTTGGTTTAGTTTAGTTTAGTTTGTCTTTATTCCCATCAAATTAGTTTACAATGCAAAAGCAACGTCAAAAATATGGATCTTAGATCCTTTAGGAATATAGGTTAAAATTGACACAGTATAGTAATTATAGAAAACAACTTACTTAATAAAATTAAACCAACTCGTTCCGGGGTTGTATTAATAATTTGAAGATAAATGAAGAAACGAAACTGTTGGGGAAAAATACGAGTGACGTCATTCACAACAACATAAGGCAATACTTCTTGATAATTGAGGAGGGAGCTTACTCAGTTGGGGCAATTAAAATCCTGACCTCAATTTGGCATTTTATGGCGTTAATGTGAAATTTGGTAAGTTGAGGTTAGGCTTTTACCTTTTAATGTCTGCCTGCCGAACTTTTTTTCTTTTCTTTTCTGTTTCTTTATGTAAAAATCCTGTGTGTTCCTGGTTTTTCCTATGTCCTTTTGGCATGTTTTGGGAATCTGCAGCTTCCTTTTCTTTGTCTGACTCACTTGTCGTATACTGGTCTATTGGTTCCTGAAAATCAAGATGGCGGCCAATCATCAGACGTCCTAAGTCCGTCGTTATTGGCCGTAACGAAGAACTTTTTGCACAAGTATTTTCTGACAACGCTTTTCCAATGTCAAAATAACATTGCATATTTTGTTTAAATAAGGTAAGGTCTTCCCTTACTTTATTTTTAAGTAGCTTTACTTCTTTTTCAATACTGTTTTCCGCATCTTGGTGCATCTTTTCTCTATCTATTTCTTGTTTTACTGTGGTAATAGCTAGGTTATGCTCAATTTCTTCTTCTAGAGTGATAACTTCATTAAATATGTACATTAAATTTTCTCCCCAATATATCTTTACACTGCGGTTCGCTAGGAAATCTAACCCTAGTAATATGTCAGCGTCAAAACTCACAGACTCGGGTTATCAAAAATCTTTGCATAACTGTAGTATGAGTCCCTATTTTTACAGGAATGTGAACACTGCTATATCTGCCAAGTCTATAAAATACAAATAATGTACATACAAATACACAAATCAAGAAAGAAAGTTGAATGAGTAATATTGTTTTTCCAATGCATAATTTACCACCCCTCTTCTAAAACGTACAGCATTTGTGATATACCTCATTGACTTTGCGAGCGTCTAATATGCTTTTACTGTCCTATAGTATGGCCCTCTTTCAAAACTGTTGAGTTAGGTGAGGGTATTGCAAGATCATATCTGCCTCTTCTGTTCATAGCCACCTCGGATGCATTGTCTCTGGTACTTGAAAACAATTCCTTGTGTTTTTTCACACAAATGGCAAGAGATTTAAAATAGAATACTAGACTAGTTAAAATTTTAGGTTCATTAAAATAAGGTTTACATGGCTGCGGGACACCCTGGTTTATGGCTGTAGGGTAACACTGTTTTACAGTTTGCCTTACCCCCACAATCTGTTTCCGGTTAGTTGTTGTTAAATTTTAATATTAGTGACTGATGATCTACTGTGTCAAAGGCCTTAGAGAGGTCAAAAACAGCCCCGACATTCTCCAATAGACAACTCTCTCAAGGACATTTGACACAGCAGAGCAAATAGAGATTGCACGGTAGTTTTATATCCGTCTTTTTTCCCTTCTTGTATACTGGCACTATTTTTGCAATTTTGAGTTTGTCTGGAAACATACCCGAGGCAAGGCAAAGTGCTTACTTCAACAGAATATAAGTCTGTAGTTCACTGGTTTCATTCCTCTACAATTGCAATTTTTCTTACCCTAACAATGATAAAGCCACAAAAAACATACATACGAATAAAAGTACTAATTCCAAATATTACCTGCATATCAAGGCAAAACGTAGACATTTTTTTCATAATGGTAAATGTTACTAATATATAATTAAATTAATTGGAGATCTAAAATATGAATACGCCTACCCACTATTGCTTCGAGTTATCGATATTCCTGCAAATGTTTTAAGAATATTATATTTTTTATTGCAATTAGCATAATACAGTGCTAAAATGCATAGAGTTGTATTAATTAATTTTAGTTCTCATCATATATATTTTTATTAAATATAACTTGTATTACAAAGCAGAGTTCCTCGCTTAACACACTGTTGTTGTCTTTTATCAGTAAACTCACAGTGGTACATTCAGCCAACTCACAGGGATTGCTTATTAGATGCATTAGTAATGTATTTTATCGTTATTTCGGACAATATTACCCAATATCAGTTTTTATGGTTGTTACCGAAATAGCACAAAAATTATTTGGTAAAATATTGCAATAGATACGTAATATCTAACTTCTAATAACCAATAATGTGCCTCGGGAATAAAGCTAAATATAGCTAAAAGTGTAATTCCAAGGTTTATTGAAATAGATAAACGTGAATTTAGACCGGTAACCTTTTACTGCTTCTATTATTATGCTGATGATGTCGAGATGAAACATGATGATAAAAAAGTTTATTTTCAATCTCTAAATCGTTACCATTGGCAATGGGTAACAGCTCGTGGATTGAGTATTATACTGTTCTAACAGCACTTTTGGCGCGAAATTGATTTTTAAGGTAGGAAAATAGTACAAACAATTTCTGTTCTATGTGTATAGAATAACCTATATAATTTAATACACAAACTTAAATAAAACCAGTATTAAATTGTTCTATTACTCATATTTAAAAACCGTTTAGTAATATAATATTCTAACAGGCCAACCAATGAGAGGAGAGAATTTTGGGCTGTTAAAACAATATAATTTTTGCTGTTTCAGTTTTGTATGCAAATAGTACTAATAACACGGCGTGTTTGTGTGGTCCAATTTTGAGAAATTTTGATTGAAATACGTGTCTTGATACACCAGAACCTAAAAAATGTCTTTTACCATTTGCAAAAGTTGCAGATCCTACAAAGTTTTTTAAGTTTATACCTGCTGTGGTATTACCTTTATTCGTACTTTTTTCAAGAAATATAATAACACCACCGTGTTTTCTAATTCAAAGAAAATTGCAAAAAGCAAAAGCTAATCCAATGTTTCAGAAACTAATAGGAAAATAAATAAATGTAAAGCATCATCCAATAACAAAAGTACCAAAGCAAAAAAATAGTGTAAACCTTGTTTTTTTGTTTAAAGTAATAGTTACCTTCAGTTTATTATTTTGTAAACGTAATATTTTGTGTTAATTTTTTTTTTAGTTAATAATACCTTTATTATTTTGCAAACCTATATTTCTATGTTAGGAACACCTATGATTGTTATTTCTTATACTGCAATAATATTGTTTTCATGTTATTATTTTCCTAGTATCTACTCTTAACTTTTTTGGAACTAATAACTTTTTGTTCTGCAGCACACTTCCTTTCAGAAATATTTCAGATTCATTACACTCAAAATGACAGTCGACCCACCCTGCCTTTGACACTTGATGGACCAAATGCAGAAAACCCAGCCTGTTCCCCGTACGGGTTCCCCTTATTTTATGTTTTCTTTGTGTAATATTCAATTAACAATAATTATTTTAAGGCAGTGTTTTTTTGCCGGTGAACTATACTACTACCAAATAATTATATTATGGATGATAAATCTGAGGTAAGTCTCTATTTTAATAATAGGCATATTAATAACTTTAGTTTAGGTTCATTTTATGATTTTCCCCGCTTTAGTTTATTCATTAAACTTGAGTTGTTACTGTTGTGAATTAAAATATTGAACAATAAAGGACAGAAGAAAAATGAAAACTTTTTAAGTTGCGAAAACATGGATGAATAATAAAAAATGCAGTAAGGACAGAACAAGAGGTACAAAACATTGTTGCACTGTGGCTGTCGCAGTACAAACTTCGTTTGTCCCGTGAATTGTAAGAACTTTGAATACCTATATATAAGTTGATAACAAATAAAACTTTCCTGTCTTTATAGTGGAATATGTATTTTAAATAGTGTTTATGTATAAACATTCATATACGCAGTGTCCTTGATATATTAGAGATTGGTATTTTTCTACCAGGGACCTATAATATAAAGGTCGATTTGTAAAACTTTTCGCCACCGCCCCTGCTCGTTATCACCGTTCCCACTCGTCAGCACTGTGCTTAGGGTATTAATAAAACACGAACTGCACAGTTGTAAATTCGCGAGATTAGTAACGTATTTTGAGGTTGGAATATTAATTTTCTTTGAAGAAGTGGATAATGTGACCAGTATTTAATATTATTAAACTCTGGGATAAGTTAAGCCCTGTGTATTGCCAATAAATGCTGAAATCGTAGGAATATGGGAAATATTTCTATGCTTTTTATCAAATGCGTCAAACTTCTTTCTTCCTATTGGCTAAGACAGGAACGATGAACAGCACAAGGTCAACTAGATAAAAATTGGTCATGTTGCAACTACGAACGGGAGCGGTGGCGGCTTTATCAAATGCATACATTAGGTTAAGTTGCAACGGGAACGGTGGCGACGAGCGGGAGCGGTGACGAAAAGTTTTATAAATGCACCTTTATACCCACATAATATTATCATTATGCATACTTAAAATTATTTAAATTGTATAAAGAAGAATTTCAGAAATAAATAAGCATCCTATTTTGTATATTCATATTCATTACTAAATAATAGTTTATATATGTATTTTAATAAATAGGTTCTTGATACTGAACCATATATTATTCCATTTTATATAATTTCAGAAATATTACAAGAAATTTTTCTGAAAAGTATTTGCCTCTAATTTGAAATATTTCAGAAATGCAATTTTGTAATGTTTCAGACACATAAAATGAAATATTACTTTATGGGACATTTTTGGGTTTCTCAAAGATTTCATCAATATATATTAAATGTTTTGAAATATTCATGGAATATTTAAAACCTTTCGGAGAGACTAATATGAAATATTTCTGAAACATGATTGTGGTGTGTGGGTACCTACACTACTTTTTTTATACAAAAATGAGAACCATTCTTTCCTTCCATTATACCTAGATATAAATGTAATACGTATTGAAACGTAAAGAAAATTTTACTTTACACCAAAGAAAAATATAGAGTCGGCTACCTGTTCTTTACCTCTAAACACCCCTTTTTATTTTTTATTACACAAAATGTAAAACAGTTTGCCACAAATTAATTTGTAAAAAAATTTCGCGATATTTTATTTTACTTACCCGCCTGTATAATTTGAAATTGCGCGCAAACCGCCCCCAAGAAGAAGACGTAACCGATAAGGCACCACCTCGACCCGTCATGAGAACCGAGGGTTACAGCCGCATGTACCAGCATCGCTGCTGTCGCCGAAGAACTAAAAAGACCGCCGTGAGTCCGTGCCTATACCGGCAGCAGGCCGTGCTGCAGGTGACCTCCGGGTATGTGCCCAAGGCGTGGGTGCCGATGAGATAACATCGGAGGATAACATATCACACATTTTAGAGATTACGTTTAAAATGAATTTTATGATATTTATATGTAATTTACCTAAATCTTGTTTCAAGAGTTAACACACAGGGCTTATCAGATTGAGGACAGAATTGTCAAGCATTGATGCAGGTGTCCTCCGCGTTCGAGGATAGCTTACCTCACAATACGTGTTGAAAATGGAGACGTTAAAAATTAACTTATTTCAGATGTTATGGGTTATGGCTCGATGGATGCTAAATTTTAGAAAGAGACCATTGCAATCCAGTAGAATAGAATAATAGGTGTTGAGGTCACTGTGATACCACAGAATTTTATGACGTGTTATTTATACTTTGTTTTACGTCAGGGTGCTTAAATAAAATGCAGAATATTTGCTAGCAGATGACTAGGTATTCCAGTCTCGGTGTCCCGCTATTTGGTTTGTGTATGGTCCCGAAGACAACAGAAAATTCCCGAAATTCGGAAAAAAAAGAATCATCGCATACAGGCAACGCGAGCAAAATAGTATTAACCAGTGACGTAGCGCTAATACTGCAAATGAGTGCAAACGCGAGGAGGCCGGGTCTCTTGAGGGCAGGGCTCCTCTTCTTTTTCGTGAAGATACCAGACGCTGATGCTGACCCTCTTTGTTTCTCAGTTCAATAATGGTTGAAGCCGGAGTCGGTTCTTGTTTGTAACTGTTTCTGATTATTTTATAATTTACATTGTTTTGTATGCGTTTTTCGCCATGTTCTAGTGTTTAACCCGTAAGTATTCCTATTACTGGATGATCTTCGACAACCTTAAAAAGATTAAATCCCAGACGATGGACCGGCAGGGTACAATCACTACTAGTTGTAGAACTCAGATATAAATATATTGTCAAGGCACTTACAAAAATAAGCATTAACAAAAACCAAAAAAGATAAGCGAGGTGAAACAGGATTGCTAAAGTCAATTGAACATTTCGAATTTATAATAATTTTAACAATATGTTGAATTTTTGCAAGAAGCCAGTTTATGGTCCCAAATTCTTCAAGAGCGAGAATTGTATTTAGCAATAGTCGGCTGTAAGCAATCTCAACCAATTTAGAAATAGCCATCTTAACCCGTTTAAACCTACCGTCCTTTTAAAAGGACGGCACAAACCTAGTAACCTAACACGTAATAAGATTCAAAATATTTAGATGACGGTGCGCATGCTTAATAATTTAAAGGGTTAGGAGGAACCATACTTTAACAGGTTTATTGTATTCCTTGCATTGTTGACGGAGAAACAGGTGACATTTTGTGGTTATGATAACACGCCATTTACAATGGGAGATAAAAAGTAAGTAATTTTTAGTTTTATCTGTAATATTTTTTGCATTTTGTATTTATGAAGGTTCAGTAAGATTGTAGAATTGTAACTTGTATCATAACATTTACTTTTTGTCATGATTATAATAAATACTTAGCAAAAAATCGTCCGTTCTTTTAAAAGGACGGTAGGTTTATGTATTACTTTTTACTTACCCTTAAAGTTGTCGGAATTGCTGGAAGAGATCGAAAATATTGATGATACTGAAGTACCAGAACAGTTAGCAATCTTTCCACCAAATATTGCCAACGTAGATTGTGATACTGACGAAGACTCAGGAGATGAAAATTTAGTTGAGCTACATAATCTGCCCGGAGCTCAACTTAGAGCTGAAATAGAGGTCCGACAATTGGTCGATGACTATTGTGACAGTGATGACGATAAACCTTCGGCAGCATTTGTCGAGCGCAAACCAAAACAAATTAAAAAATTTAATTATATATACCAGGATTTAGAGGCAATGCCTATTTCTGATTGGAAACCTGTAGTTGAAGTAATGAATAATCTCTCGCCTGCAAGAACTTTTTTTTGATGAAGACGTAATAAATTAATTACTATATCTTTCTAACCTGTTTGTCCAGCAAAAAAATCGTGCCGGTGGTATTACTTCCAATGAACTACTTAGTTTTATTGCAGTTCTTTCTCAGTGGATATGTACTTCTTCCTAGAAAACAAATGTTTTGGCAAAATAGAAAGGATACCAATAATAAATTGGTGTGGGAAGCAATTTCCCGCGATAGATATCAGTACATTATAAGCAATATCTATTGCAACGACAATACACAGCTGGACAATAAAGACAAATATTCAAAAATGAGACCTGTCTTTGATATTTTAAACTAAAAGTTTTTTGATCATGCCCCAGTTGAGGAAAATCACAGCATCGATGAATCCATGATTCCATATTTTGGCCGCCACAGTGGAAACCAATTTATTAGAGGAAAACCAATCCGGTGGGGGTACAAACTTTGAGTTGGAGCTTTGGGGCTTGGCTATATTGTTTATTTTGACCCCTATCAAGGTTCTTCAAGTACACTGCCTGAGAAGTACGAACATATATACATATAGGACTTAGAGCATCTATGATGTACGATATGCTGATATTCTAAAAGAGTTTCCATACGAGTCATTTCATTTATATTTTGACAACTACTTTACTTCACTTTCTTTCCTTAAAGAATTAAAAATTAGAGGAATACGAGCCACTGGAACGCTGAGGGAGAACCGCATTCCACAAGCCCCTCTACCCAATACTGCGATTATGAAAAAAACAGAACGAGGTAGTTTTAAATATGTTTTGGCTGACAGTGAAATAGTTATTTGTAAGTGGAATGATGTGACGTGGTAAATGTAGCTTCAAATGCCCTTAAGGTCCTACCAGTGAGTAAAGTTAAACGCAGAAGCAGCAGCAGCAGAAAAAAAATACATCTACACTGACAAAAATGGATTTACCAATGTCGTGGGTTAAAGAATTAGAGCTACTTTAACGCACGATTATATGTTGTTCAAACCGAGCCTACGAATTATCACAACTCATTTAAAAGCGCTAGAATAACTCAGCTTCTTGTGGTTCGCCTCAACACACAAATGTCAACATTTTAAACACATTTGGGATTACCACAATCCTTCATTTTGTAACCATTTTATGAGTTACCTGAACTCAGTTTTTGGATTGGGAAAACTTACAAACTGATTTTAAAGTGCCGTTTTGACCCAGACGTGCATTATTTTAACTCATTACCATGTGTTAAATTATTTTGAGTTGGAATAAGTCGCAAATAGTGCTCTAAAAACTCATGTCGAGAGTAAATCATCAGTCGAAAAGTCACGGAAAGTTCCGAATTCACGCTCGTGCCGATTTAGCGCGGTAACTTCGTTCCATTGTTATTAGTATCTGGTGCACGTCGCGTCATCATGGACCACATAACTGGACTTGCTATCCGCGCAATCGTTGATCGGAGGGATGTTTTTTTATTTTTGTTCAGAGTTTGTTCTCATACAGGTGCGTGATAATGAGAATAATCCAATTTTAGTGTTGGAATATATTTAAAGTACCAAACCTTATCCGTTCATAGAGTAGTTCCTTTGCACTTGACGTTTATCATATGTTGTTAGATGTCACTTATGTCAGTAATGTCAGTTAACCTAGCATGTGTTTTCGTAACAAGTGTTTGTTAATTAAAGTACATATTATTAAATATTCCTTGTGTTTCTCGACTCTATTGAGATTTCCTGCCAACATTTACGACATATTAAATCTATAGTCGTTAAGTAAGCTAGAACTGAAAGGTCCAGTTTTGATAGCTCGAATCATGAGTTAATCTAGCCCTAGTAGTGACGCATCACAACTCCTATATTGGTTTCTGGCAGCTTAAATAATGAATTGCTTCAGCCCACGTCGCATGTGTTCGTCAAACCCAGTTACGATTAGCTAAGCTAGCTAAAACAACCCATCTTCAGGGCTACTATAACTCATGAACAGTGATTTGATGCAATCTCTTCGGTTTAGTTGCCGTAACTCAGAGGTCTGAGCTGTCCCCTATTAGCAACACGCGTCGGTCTGGGATAACCCATATTTGAGTTATGTCAACTCGATATTTCGCTCAGTGTACGTAGACCAACCACAACTCATTAAATTCTACAACGAAGATATGGGAGGTGTGGACAAAAGTGATCAAAATTTGGGTGATTACAGGGTTTCTATTAGAGGAGAAAAGTGGTACTTCCTCTGTTTGCTCACTGCATAGACATGGCTGTGCAAGACTCTTGGCGACTTCACAAGCACAATAATGGAAAGCTTGATCTGCTACAATTTAGACGCTCTATAGCAACAGAGCTACTTGAAACTCAAAAGAGAATTACAAAAAGAGGCCCTTCAAAGCCTCCTATAAACTTACATGAGTTTTCTCGATACGACAGATTAGACCACCTAATCTTGTACAACGATAATCAGCGACGATGTGCAGTGTGCCACAGAAAATCTAATTTTATATGCCAGAAATGTGATGTTGGATTACATCCCAAACTTGTTTCATAAACTATCACACAAATTAATGTATTACTTTACTAAAGGCAAAATAAAATATTTAATCTGTACCTCTCTTATCTGTTTTGTGCTGTACCTATTTTTTAGTAAAAAAGTCAAGAGTTTGCTTTTTCCTTCCGCCAGAACCATCCACAGACGCGTTTCGCTGTATTACAGCTCGTCAGTGAGACTATGGGTTCTGAGTTCTGACAAAAGGAAAAACATATGTGTCTGTTTTAAAACAGAAAAAACGGGATGAGACGGAGAATGAAGCCAGATGGCTCCATCTCGTGGTGCTGGTAAAGAACACCAATTCTTAAAGCATATCTGTGCCCTCTGACATGGACTTACAAAGCCACAAATATCAGAGGATCTCCTACAAAGACATTAAGTGACAATTGCAGGAGTCTTCGCTAGGCAGCGCTATAGTCGAGCTGGGCGTCGGTTTAGTAACCGAAAAACTAAACAAAAAATCAAGGGTTTGCTTTGCATAGTCTCACTGACGAGCTATAATACAGTGAAACGCGGCTGAGGATGGTTCTGGCAGAAGGAAAAAGCAAACCCTTGATTTTTTGTTTAGTTGGAATACTTTGGGAATACTTTGATGAGTCCAGTATATGCAAACACAAACTATCTTTTTTCCAGTCGAGAGAATTATTTTAAAATTAATTTATATCACAAAGTTTTTGATATCGTTATCAATCAGATTGGTAATTCCCTCAATTTTTAATAACTATGTCTGAAGAGAAGCTTGATGTTTTCTTTTATTTTATAAAAAAGCAAAAATATGTTAATAGTGTATAATAAAGGGGGCCTAAATAAATTTTCGCGGTGAAGATGAAATGAATTTGTCGCTACGCCACTGACCCCTTATGTAATTTTTTTTTGTTTTTTCTCTCCTAGAATTTTGTCTCGAAGTCTGTATATCTTATTGGTCCTGGGACTTACAAACGCTATAGGTGACTATAAGGTACATGCTCAAAGCTCATTAATATTATGTTGGAGTCAGTGGAGAGAAGATTCAATTTTACTGCCGCTGCCGCCTGCACTGGTCTTTTATATTTTTTTTATACGTAGGTATTAAATTCAAAAAGGAGAAAGAAAATCAAGAACTCTTCTACACAAGTTTAATAAAATATTATTCAATTATTTTATATTAGGTCTACACTGTGACTCAAATTAAAGGAGTAGGTACACTTTTTAATTGTGAATATTTTTTTTCATTTTGCACTGATTTAATTTATTACAATTTATTTTGTTCAGTCTTAATTAACAAATTTAATAATATTAACAATTAATGATATCAAGACTAACTATCACTTAAAATCGAAAGTAGTCTAAATATTTACAGGATAACATTATGAATATGAGACGGAGACGGAGAATGAAGCCAGATGGCTCCATCTCGTGGTGCTGGTAAAGAACATCAATTCTTAAGCATACCTGCGCCCTCTGACATGGACTTACAAAGCCACAAATATCAAAGGATCTCCTGCAAAGACATTAAGTCACAATTGCAGGGGTCCTCGCTAGGCAGCGCTATACCCAAGCTGGGCGTCGGTTTAGTAACCGAAAAACTTAACAAAAATCTAGGATTTGCTTTTTCCTTCTGTCAGAACCTATAGTCTTACTGACGAGCTGTAATACAGCGAAACGCGTCTGAGGATGGTTCTGGCAGAAGGAAAAAGGAACCCCTTGATTTTTATTATGAATATGACCACCATGATTTTCTATCACCGATTGCAATCGACTTCGCCATAGGTTAATAACTGCATTGAGTATGTCCTGGTTAAAATTATTCCAACAGAACTGTAACCTTTCCTTTAGCTCTTTGATGGTGTTAAACCTTTGACCATTGTGAACATTTGCCTCTAAAATTCCCCATATAGAATAGTCAATAGGGTTTAAGTCTGGCCTATTGGGTGGCCACATCTCCGGTTCGATGTAATCGGAGCATTGCTCAAACAAAAACATTCTTGTACTCCGAGAGGTATGGGAAGAAGCACCTTCTTGTTGGAACACGTAATCGTCGCACATTGCTTCAATTTCAGGAAGCAAGTGATGTAAAGTTTGTTGTTGATACGCGTCCACATTTGCGCATACTCGATTATTTTGTGTACTCTTTGGCGGCCTCAAGTAAAACATCTTCTCATCTAAAAACCATATCTTTGCGATATTTTCGCATGAACAGAATCTTCGTAGTAATAGATTACATCTTTCTAATCGTTTCTCCTTCACATTGGTATTAAGTTTTTGACAGTAAACTTCTTTAGAGACTTTAAGTTGGCAATCATTTTATATAATTCTTTGAACTGTAGAACGGTGAATTATTGTTCTTTTCGCTATTTTTCTGGTACCTACAGATTCTTTAGGTCGTACTTTTTCTATAATATTTCTTACCATGGTAATATTTCCTTAAGTTCTTAAAGTTTTCTTCCTTCCCCTTCCAACTTTTATTTTTATGGATCCATTATATTCTTCTAAGATGCCTTAAAACCTTTCCAACGTACCATTTTTTTTTTCAGGAAACTCCTTTACAATTTTTCCTGCACCGTAATTATATTTTTGTCGAAAATATTTGATAGGAATTCGATCCTCTTCACTTATGACTGCCATTGCGTATGGATTAGCTGTCACGAAGCGTACAAAACATCAAAAATAACATTGTTTATTATTTCAATAACAGTAATTGTGGGAATCAAGTTTTAATTTTAACTCCCAACGTTAAACGGTGAGGCTTTGTATATGCCTCGAGTTAGGTTATTTGTTTTATATATTGGTTAGGTGAATTAAACTGTTAGATCCCTTTTAATTTGGCGTTTATTTATCCAAATCGGCACTTGTTTACACAATAACTTTTCAATACATGATTAATTACTGACTTATAACATTACTAACTCTTAATAACATTACTACACTTATAAATTGATGCTTTTATTTCAGCGATGCTATATTATCATGTCCGTCGGACGATGACCCACTTTAAATTTTGACGTGCGTATTGACCTTTCAAGGGTTTAATTCGCAGTGGCTCGCGAGAAGCCGTCAGTGTCCTCTTGTCGCTAGAAACTGTCAGACCGGCCAATCAGAAGGCCAAATATTTCGCGCGTTGTATTCTCATTATTAGCTATTTCTTATTCCGCCATGTTTTCTTTGGGATCAATTGTTATTGTTCCGTCTTTGTTTACCGCGGTGAACTTAACTTTCTAGCGGCAAGATGTGTTTTTGCTTAAATAACCGTAGCGATAGGCCGCTGTTTTAGGATAATATATGCAAATTTGGTTGCTTGTCTGGGCGACAATATTATTTGTTCTGAAAACGTTAAATGCATATTGTTTCTCTGTTTCTCTGACCGTTGAGGAATTGTGTTGCTAGTGGAATATTTGAAAGCATTTATTTTATCTAGACAAAGAGTAGTATTGATTCTGAAAACATTGGTTGCATTTAATTCCATTATTTTTATTGCATTTGAGCAATCGTTTCCCCAACAGTCATGGATATTTTGATTTTTATTAACAGTCATGGATACTCTAATTTTTTATAACGGTCATGGATACTGCGATAATGGTTCCAGCGACTTCAAATTTCCCAAATGATAACCGCAATGTTTTAGTACATCAATGAACAAAATAAATTGTATTTATTGAATTTTGAAATCTTTTACAATGAGACCTATACCTCGACCTATACTGGAGAATTTTCGATAGTTAAACTAGCAAAAAAACGTATCATCTGAAATTTAAACAGATCAGTTTCCATTTGCAACGAACATAAGCGCACGTGTGTTGAAAAAAACCTGTCAATCCGGCCCTGTTCAAAATATTTTGATAAAAATTACACACTTTACTGAGACGATTTCAGTTCATCATCACTCCAAAAATAAATTAAATCAGTGCAAAATGAATAAAAATAATCACAATTAAAAAGTGTACTCCTTTAATTTGAGCCACAGTGTACATGTTTCTAACGCAAAAACTTTCATATTTAGGAGAAAAAAAGAGTTAAGTTGCTGTTGGTATTAGCAAAAGATAAAAATCTAAACGTAAAACATTTCGCTTTTTCAAAACCCTATTTAGGATATTTACCACCCAAATCTCCTGAAGATGAACGTTTCTACGTTCGAAACATGTAGACCTACAATAAAATAATTAAGTAATATTTCACTAAACTTGTCGAGAAGACTTCTTGATTTTCTTTTTCCCTATACTTTTAACTTCACTTCGAGCATGGACTGTTTCTTCAAATTAGGCTAAATGTCTATTGAAATGAGACTCTATCTGGTCCACTTGATATTAAAAATAGGCATGTCATCTTTTCTTTTGCGTTAATTACAAAAGATTCCTTAGTAACAGCGAGCTTCCTTGATTGTTACCAAAATTTTTCTTAGTTCTTCCTTTTATTTTAACGTTAAAAACCATTGTTACGCGTAGCCCCTTTGTACCCGGAACTTGTCTACACCTCTGAATTTAGATATATATAGGTATATGATTAGATATCACACATTGTACACACTGCGTTATAACTTTACGGGTTACTCTACTTAAGGTGATTTCGTTGATTCTGATAAGAATATCTCGTACCCTCCCTTCCAATAATTATTCCGGATCTTCTGACTGAAAAATTCATATATCTCATTTTTTTGCGTATCCTCATAAATAAAAATCCGGAGGTGTAAGGTCTGGTGACCGCACCGGCCCAGCGATAATGGTACCATTTTTAGAAATTATATTTTATGATCTATAGTGTCTCTGAGAATCTCCGTCACCACTCTGGTATTGTGGACTGGACAGCCCAAAGACATTCTAATTAATGTCTTTGGGACAGCCATATTATTAAAACCAAGTGTTGCGCAATTCATTAGGTGGAACGGTATTTTTAATTGCTGGAGTAATTTGCTTTTGCATCAGCTGCAGATATCTATTTTAAGTTAGATTTTCTTCGATAATGAAAGACCCAGTCAAATGGTTGTCTAAAACACAAAAATCCAAGTTTTATTCATTTGTTTGTGAGACCAATAAAATCTAAGGATTTATTCCAAATTACCACACCACACATTAAATTCAAGTCTTGTTTGAAATCGCCTGTTTTCTAAAAATGCGGATTTTCTGTACTCCAAGTGATAGTTATGTTTATTGAAAATTCCCTAATTTGTAAATCGCGCTTCGTCTGTCAAAAGAACTTTAGATTAAAAATCAGGTATTTCTTGACATTTAGTTATAAACTACGAAGGCGTAGAAAGGCCACCCGAAAGAAAAAAATATTTTAATCTCGGAATTCCGACTTAAATCTCGGATTTTCGACTTAAATCTCGGAATTCCGACTTAAATCTGAGAATTCCGACTTAAATCTCGGAATTCCGAGATAAAAGTCGGAATTCCGAGATAAAAGTCGGAATTTCGAGATTAAACTTAAAACTCGGAATTCCGAGAATAAAGTCGGAATTCCGAGAATAAAGTCGGAATTCCGAGATTAAAGTCGGAATTCCGAGATTAAAGTCGGAATTCCGAGAATAAAGTCGGAATTCCGAGATTAAAGTCGGAATTCCGAGATAAAAGTCGGAATTCCGAGATTAAACTCGGAATTTCGAGATGAAACTTAAAACTCGGAATTCCGAGATTAAAGTCGGAATTCCGAGAATAAAGTCGGAATTCCGAGATTAAAGTCGGAATTCCGAGATTAAAGTCGGAATTCCGAGATTAAACTCGGAATATTACACAAAATGTTTCTTTCTTTCGGGTGGCCTTTCTACGCCTTCGTAATAAACCAATCACAAAATGTTGTTTGTATAATAAAATAATTTCCGTGGCGACTCTGGGGACTATACGAGGGTCATATGGATGAAAGCGATGTTCTTTTCAACGATGTTGCTGGGTTATTCCTAATATTTTCTACAATAACTGGATCTTTTTTTATCAAGTTTTGGGCATAGGTCTCAAAAAAGAGCCATAAGATGTCAAATTAGTAACTGGGAATCTAAAATATCTCTCGTTGGGTTGATATCGCTCCGAAAATTGTATGCACGTATTGCAGTTTCTGTATTCCTGTTAGCTCTAAAATAAACTTCTATTATGTCTAACTTTTCTTCGTTGGATTTCATTATCGGGCACACTACTACATAAACCTTAGGAACTTATATGAAGACACAAATATATTCAACAACTTCAAGGTATCTCGACGAAGTCGAATATTGTTTCATTATGACGGCCAAGCGTAATCAAAACCTATACTATGAAAAAAAACAGTAATATTACTTTTTGGAGCTTAAGAAAAATAATGACCTAGACTTGTAACACACCATTTTCTAAAAGCTTTTAATGAGCTTTTTTCCAAAAATGCAAAAATCCAATATGGCGTACATCAGTGACGCAACTAGAAAATAAGTTCGGAGGGGCGGAAGGTTTTTGAGTGCCACGCCCTTTTTTTAATGGTGGGCTTGGTCTTCAAGTAAGAAAAATAAGAAACACAACAGAGAATCACAAAACAGCCAGACTCGTTTCAATTTTTGTGTAACTTTACCTATTTTAGGTAGTGATAAGTTAACATTTCTTGTAAACAAGTAGTTAGACGACCCGAGCTAGGCCCGCTCAGGGGGGGGAAGCTGCAGCCCGGCAGCCCACCCCCCTGTTTGCGCCACTGGCGAACATAGGAAATTTCAAAATGCATGCATGTATCTCGAAAAAATCACAGCACTAGTATTTGGCGAGCTACAGAGAAAATTCGAAAATGCACATTTTTAATTATTCCTAATTATCTCAAAGACAAACAAATCCTTCTAATTTAACCATCTTTCTAGTTATAACGGTTCTCAAGATAACAGTACATATAATTCAAATATTAGACACACTGCCGATACAGTGTGTGTATAAAGTCTGGAAACGGCTTAATAACATCACAATTTATTGGCCGATTTAAACCAAATTGGGTACAGTTGTGTAAGAGGATCTGACGCACCGAATGACGATATTGGCGTTGTTGCCAGCTTTTTAGTTTGTCTGTAATTCGAACGAATTTAATATTTTTAAATATAACACCATGTATATTTTTTCATTTATAGTTTTTACTTTAAATTTGTTACACTTTTGGTATAATATACTTTGTTCCTAATATCAGTAGTTTTCGAAATAACGAGTACAATTTAGAAAAATATATTTTTTATATTAAATGTTCAAACTGTTTTCCCTGATTTCCTGTACAGCTTGACAGTGTGCTAATTAAAAATAAAATTTTTCAATTGTGTTGTAAATCTTTTCTGGCGTTATTAATTCAAATTCGTGTTTTGAAAATATCCACAAATTGTGTTTTATTTATTAATAAATAAAACACTAGTTCAGTTTGGAGGTAAAGTCATAAAAGCTGTCATTTTTACATGCAAAAATGTCTTTAACTGAAAGTGAAAGAATTGCGATTCTTATGATAAAAGGATATGGCGATAGGGTCAGGTCTTACGAAGAGGTTAAATATCTATTTAATGACGTATTTCCAAACCGAAATCCAATTTCAAAAACAACTGTTCTAAAAACTGTCCGACGGTTCGAAGAAACTGGAAAATGTAGAGATAGGCGACAATCAGGGCGACCAGGAGTAGTAGATGAAGAGAAAAGTTTAGAAATTTTACAACATGTTGTTGAAACCCCTGTTTCTTCATTAAGAAAAATTTCTCAAGTAAGTGACGTCTGCTTCAAATCCGTCCATAATGTATTAATATAACATAAATATCACCCTTTCAAAATACGTGAAGTTCAAGAGTTATGAGAAGATGAATATGAGCGAAGAATTGAATTTTGTGATATTATTATGATGTCAAGGTTTGACCAAAATAACCAGTTTTTCAAATTTATAGTATTTTCGGCCGAAGCAACATTTATGTTTAATGGTAAAGTCAATAGACACAACTGTAGGTTTTGGGCAAAAGCCCTGGAAAATTGAATGTGTGGGCTGGGCTTCTGGGTAACCACAAGATCGGTCCATTTTTATTGATGGAAATTTGGCATCACAACTTAACCTTGAGCTCTTGGAAACGCAAATAGTGCCTACTATACGAAATGTGATGGGTCCAAACTATGCAATTACATTCTTTCAATTTTTGAACAACACTTTTTCGAATCGGTTGATCGGTAGAGGGGGTACAATCGAGTGGCCACCTAGGTCGCCTGATTTGTCGCCTAACGACTACTTTGTATGGGGACACTTTAACCACAAAACCTTAAGATTTGGCCGATTTGCAGCATCGAATTTTGGACGAATTTGAATTAATACCGCCAGAAATGATTTACAACACAATTGAAAAATTTTATTTTTAATTAGCACACTGTCAAGCTGTACAGGGAAAACAGTTTGAACATTTAATATAAAAAATATATTTTTTCTAAATTGTACTCGTTATTTCGAAAACTACTGATATTAGGAACAAAGTATGGTATACCAGAAGTGTAACAAATTTAAAGTAAAAACTATAAATGAAAAAATATACAGGATGTTACATATAAAAATTAAAATTCGTTCAAATTCCAGACAAACTAAAAAGCTGGCAACAACGCCAATATCGTCATTCGGGGCGTCAAATCCTTTCACACAACTGTACCAAATTTGGTTTTAATCGGCCAATAGATTGTGATGTTATTAAACCGTTTCCAGACTATATACACACACTGTATAGACCTCCTACACTATATTTATGAATAACCTTTGTTCCTTTGAAGATTGAGTAGTTTCCTAAGAACAAATTTGGTGGAAAAGATATCAAGATATCAGATTCAATAAAAGTACTGTCCTTAAATTAATTGCTAATGATTTTTGTTTTTAATATTATTTGCCGATTTTTTTGATTTTCTACCAGTGATTTATTTTATGACCAAATTATTTATACCATTTAAAACTTTCTCTGGGACATAAAGTTTTTAATTTAAAATGTAAGCAAAACCTAAGGTGAAAGATATCAAATGGAAAATATTATATAATAAACATTTTATACAGTAATTAAAATTTTGGGAATTGTAAAGTGCAGTTACCATGGTTTCTTCTTTTGCATACAATGGTCTTCCTTAATCTGTTTTAATAAGACAAAAATAATTTTCTTGTCTGTTGAATGATAATCTTCGCACAATTGTAACTCTAAAAATAATATCCGTGGGAATATAATGTATTTCTGTACAGTTACTTTTTAAAAATATTAATAGGTATACTTAATAACGGTTACTTAATGAAGAAAGGCCCAAAAAAGATTAGGTAGGTACATTATAGATTTCTTAATAGTAATGAAAATTTATTATTATCGTTAAAAAAAATATACACCTGGTCTTGTTATTGTTAAACACAGGACACATGACATATATTTAGTTGTTACATTTCTATCAATTTAATTAACAGCAAATACGGTTTAATACGCTTTTTTACTATTACCTTTGATCACTAGTTTACTAAAATTGCATTGACTTTATACAAGTGCTATACGTTTTTGAACGTCATGGGATTATCTTTATAAACATAATTGTAAATGGCGTTACTAAGAACATTATTATATCCTTATATTTGAATTCTGTTTTGTGGTTTGAAATTTTTTAAGAATTTATCTTTTGCAAGTCGGTCTTCCTCCACAAAATTCAATAGTGAAAAAAGATGGTTGTCACAGAAATCAAAAACTTAAGAAGAGCGGTTCCCATGTAAAGAGATGTACAACATTATGACTAAAGGGCGGAATATATGCAAAGTGCTTATACAGTGTCACCATTAAAGTCCGCACCATATGGAACTTTTTTTTATTAATGAGGTTAGTTAAAATTAAATTTCGGCAATCGTTTTTGCTTCAAATTAGACTAAAAATTATATAATCAAATGTCACCATCTGTCATTCGGTATCTGTCAAAAATTACATTTTAATCAAAAAATGCTGAAAAATGGCATTGTTTTACCGAATTTCAAAAAATTTTATTAGAAAAAGTTGTTTCTAGTACAATTCTTGGC
The DNA here is from genome assembly GCA_963920685.1 of Polydrusus tereticollis. NCBI lineage: Eukaryota > Metazoa > Arthropoda > Insecta > Coleoptera > Curculionidae > Polydrusus > Polydrusus tereticollis. The sequence continues at coordinate 87,090,944 of OY987328.1, read as the reverse complement.
CTAAATACAAAGTTTCAGTTTTCTAGCTCAAAGTTGATTTTTTTGCCATTTTTTCTAATTAACTTTTTTTTTATTTAATGTAAGTTCGCTTAATGGATATTAAACTATTTGCTTATACCATACTCAATATTTTATGTAGTTTGTATGAGCTTTTTTTTACTAAAATGCCATTTTTTTTCGAAATTTAAAATTAGAGGCAAAAAAATTTGACACAGGTGATGCAAAGTTATCCTAATTTAAAAATTTTAACAGATAGACGTCAGATATTCCATTTTTTAGATAGTACATACACCTAAGAAGTTTAAAAAACTTATAATAAAATTCCCAGATATCAGATTAGTTCAAAATTTAGACACATTTTCTTTTTATCCACAATAAAATATCAAGGCAATTTTGAATTTTATAAGTAGGCTATGGAAAAAAAAAACGAATTAGAGTGCCGAATAAATAAAAGAAATGTCATAAATTTGAATATTTTCGCAAGTTATAGTTTTCAGTGTTATCACCAATGTTGTCCATTCAAGAAAAAATAGAAATTGTCTTAATTTGTGGAGAGAATATGCCTCACCGGCAAGTATCTGCCATTTTTAATGAGAGGCATCCAGAAAAAAATTTGCAGCATAGCACTGTTTCAAGAATAAGGTCAAAATTTAGAGAAACTGGATCTGTTCAAAATAATTTTAAGAAACCTCACGCGGCAAGTAAATACGATGAAGCAGCACAACTTGATGTTTGTTTAACTGTTATTGACCACGGTCAAACTAGTGTAACTAAGATAAGTGATTCAACAGGGCGCAAGAGGGAAAGCGTTAGAAAAATTCTTCAGAAAAATCGATTTCGGGCATATAAACCCAAGTTTATAAACACATTAAAAGAACAACGGCGATTTTGATATCCGACTTGATTTTTCGTTTTGGTATCAGGGACAATTTAAGGAGAATATTCTTTTTCCATACAAGATATTATGGACAGATGAAGCCACTTTCTCTTCGAATGGTACCGTGAGCTCACAAAATTGCCGATGGTGGTCCCAAGAAAATCCTAACTTCACAATTGAATGTCGCGACCAGTATCATTTTAAAACCAATGTTTGGTGTGGAATTTTGAAAGATGAGCTTATTGGACCATACTTCTTTAGAGTAAACTTAACTGGTGAAAGGTACCTGAATTTTCTTAATAACGAGATTACCGAAGTTTTGGATAACATGCCCTTACACCATAGACATAACTTATGGTATCAGCTTGATGGTGCACCCATACATCAAACTGTAGCAGTGAAAGAACGAATAAACCAATTATTTCAAAACAGAGTTATAGGGCGTGATAGAGAATGTCACTGGCCACCCAGGTCGCCTGACATAACCCCACTAGACTTTTTTCTGTGGGGTTATCTTAAGCAGAAAGTTTATAAGAATCGACCGTTTAGAAATATCGAGCATTTGGAACAAACGATAAGACTGTGTTGTGCCGATATAAGACCAAGCTTTTTACAAAATGCTGTCAAAGACGTTTATTGACGGACGGGTGTTTGTATAGAGCGAGAAGGACGTCACACTGAAATGTGAAATTTATATTGCTTTTGTGTTACCTATTTAAAATGATTAAAGTTCCTTTTTGTTCCTTTTAAAAATAATGATAGTTTTAAGTATAAAATAAAATTTTTATCAAATATTTAGATGTATTTGTCATTTGAAAAACGAAACATCTGACGTCTATCTGTTAAAATTTTTAAATTAGGATAACTTTGCACCACCTGTGTAAAATTTTTTTGCCTCTAATTTTAAATTTCGAAAAAAATGGCATTCTAGTAAAAAAAAGCTCATACAAACTAAATAAAATATTGAGTATGGTATAAGCAAATAGTTTAATATCCATTAAGCGAACTTACATTAAATAAAAAAAAAGTTAATTAGAAAAAATGGCAAAAAAATCAACTTTGAGCTAGAAAACTGAAACTTTGTATTTAGGCCAAGAATTGTACTAGAAACAACTTTTTCTAATAAATTTTTTTGAAATTCGGTAAAACAATGCCATTTTTCAGCATTTTTTGATTAAAATGTAATTTTTGACAGATACCGAATGACAGATGGTGACATTTGATTATATAATTTTTAGTCTAATTTGAAGCAAAAACGATTGCCGAAATTTAATTTTTACTAACCTCATTAATAAAAAAAAGTTCCATATGGTGCGGACTTTATTAATGGTGACACTGTATATACATTTTCTGCATATTTTGTCAATTTTATAATAAAATGCATATTTTTCCCAAATTATTATTCTATGAGCATATTTTTATGTTTTCGGCGTTATCAAAAAATTAAAAACGCCCGGTCATGAAAACTCGTAGACTCATAAGTTTAATGTCCAGTCCGGAGGAATTTTCCAATCTGAAGATAATTATATAATAATTATTAATATTTACATTTTGGTTATACACAAGGTATTTATTGGGGGTTTCCTGGGTTTGCAGGTATATTGTTAGAGGTTATTTATTATCATTTAATAATGCCTTATTATTACCTGCTTAACAAACTGTATTTATATCGGGTTGTAATACGTAGTTCTGTTTTAGTTTGTCGAAAGGTTTCAGTATTTTCAGGATGAAACTAGTGATATCAAATTTGTGTTCAAAATGTCTAAAGTGACGAAAACGTTTTCGTGAATTAAAAATTTAGAGGATTTTTGCAAAATTATTGTCAACAAACCATTCCTGACAAATCCACGCTTAGAAAAAAGAATGTCCATTCAGTATACGAAACCGTTTTAGAAGAAATTAGAGCTTGACTGGGTGATACAAATGTTTACATTATTGTTGATGAAAGCACAGATGCTTGTGGCAGATATATCGCACATCTTGTGACTGGAACACTTCAAGAAGATAAAGCGACAAACCCATATTTAGGGGAAAGGGGAAAAAATCACAAAGTCTTTCTCCATTGATTTAATAGTGAGCTATTAAAGGCTCAATTTTAAAAATAAAACATTTCTACATGTTTCGAAGGTAGTAACCTTCATCTTCAGGAGACAAAAAAAAACAGTGCTGTAGTTAGTATAAGCAGTAGAGAGAAAACTGTTGGTGGAAAGTGACGTTGATGGAGATTTAGAAAATATTTCGAACAAAATATTAAAAAGTGAATGTAAAAGCAATCAGCATACTGAAATTTTAAATGAAATGCTTTATTTAATTCAAAATGTATGTGAAGAAATTGTCAACTTGTGGTCGGATATAAAAGAGAATATGTTCCTCATATGAAAGTTATAATCTAGGATATATAAAAAGATCTTTTGGACATTCTAGGTCGTTATAAAAATTTTTGTGGAAGAGAAGAAAAATTTTTGTTACAGTTTATGAGAAATTCTGTAAAAAAAAAAGAAATTTGTAATTAGTAATAAAATAAAATTAATAATAATGTCTGTACTTACATAATGTTGAAAATTCATTTGAAAAAAATTTTTTGTGGACCGAAGGTCCCGTCAACCTTAGTTACGTTCGTCCCATTTTGTAGGGAAAAGAGAACGAAGGAGAGTTAGATTTTTAAAAAAAAAATTAGTTAAAACATATAGATTTTTATTTTATATACCCTCAAAGACTAAACAGGGAGACGAACACAGTTAAAATGAGAACAGGAAAACGTGTTCACTGTCGATTTATAGTTGACCGTTGACAGTTTAGGAACAAAAAAAAAACAAAGGCAGCGTGATTGCAGTGACTTAAAAGTTAGAAAAGCTCAATCATCGTTCTTATCGTTAGTTAGATAAACTTACATACAACTTGAATATAACACAAAATACAAGTGGGGTATTATAATAAAAAATAAAATAATTTTTTTAACAAGGTTGAGGAATAAGGGTCCTAAAAGATTTTCTTCTTTGATGACCTCTATTAGTCGTTAAATGAAAAATCGAAATTTGAGTTAGGAGAGGAACGATTATTGTTAAGATAACGAAACTAGATCTACAAGTGATAAGTTAGAAATTTAAAAAAGTTAAGATAGAAACTGAATGCAAAATAAACAACTCACTTGATAAGCAATTAAAAAATAGTGTATGAAAATTTTTTCTTTTTGGGAATAAGTGCCTTAAAGATCTGTACTGTCATCCATTGAACAGCCATCGAGGTGTAAGAATCCCGTGTTAAAGGAATAAGATTTAAAGTATTAAAAAGAAAAGGAATTTTTGTCGAAAGTATTTTACGTTGTTCTGAACAAGAGAAGACTGTCACAGGTGGTCGTACATAACCCATCAAATAAATTGCTTATTCTTATTAGAGATTTTAATTATTAATATAAAAATAAATATCAATCGAAAACAGAACATGGAAACAGAGAAAAACTATGGTATTATAGCTGTTTGTTTAATTCCTAAAATTAAGAGCATTAAAAAAATTAGTGAAAGTATGTTGAATTTGATCATCAAGACAAACGAAGTTTTTATTGTGTAACGCTTTGTTAATTTCAAGAATTTCCAAAAGATCAAGCTTGTTTCCCTTATTGCAAATGTGTAGATATTTAACATTACATTCAGGATCAAAATCGTATTTATTAATATGAACGTGTCTCGAAAAACCAGACTTGATTCTTGAAGGGGAAAGATTTTGGTTTTTTGCTTTCTCTACTTTCTTATACAGTGTTCACCTATTCAAATTGAAAATTTGCACCCTGTTTGACCTATGTAACAAGCATTGCAACCCTCCGTTGAACAGGTGATGCTGTAGACACCGAATTTGTTAGAGATTGAAATCGTGTCTTTGGAATTGGTTAGAAATTTTTTTAAAGTATGTTGAGTTTTAAAAACTAATTCAATATTGAAGGATTTAAAAATGTTTTTGAGTTTATATGAAATTGAGCCCCAGTATGGTAGAGAGTAAAATTTGTTTGTAATTTTATTAGTAGATAAAAGTTTTTGTTCAGATGTTTTATCAAATGTTTATAGTATATTTTGTTTATGATATTTAGAGGAAAACCGTTGTTATTAGTCGCTATTTGTCTAATCAAGTTGAGTTCAGACTTGGATTTATTACTTTTAAGGGGAATTTTGAAAAGTCTAGTAAAAAATGAATGAATGGAAGAGAATTTTTGGCCATAGGGGTGGTTAGATTGATATGAAATTGTGCAATTAGTGCTAGTCGGTTTATGATAAATAGAAAATTTGAGTTTATTATTTGATCTGGTCATTTTTAGGTCTAAGAAAAGGATAGAACGATCGATTTCTATTTCCGAAGTGAATTTAATTGACGGGTGTAACGAATTTAGGATATATAAATAGGAATATTTAATAGCTTCTGAGCAGCTAGACAAACCTAATAATGTGACCGTAACCCGATTTATGTAGCAGTCCCTATCGAGTTATTCTTACCAAATCCAGTCCCAGATGAGAAGTTTTTAGTGCTTTAGTCTGATGCAGCACCGTATATATGGTAAAAGTAGGCCAAAACTTAAGAATCTTTTACCCCAATATGGTACATGTGACTTGCCTTTTACGTGAAATAAACTGAGTCGCAGAAACCGTCAGAACTGAATATCCTTCAGTAAATTAATTGATTTCAAATGTGAAAAAAGTGTTTCTAAAAGCACCTCTAAGAGTGCATATGTATAAGAAGAGATTAGGTACCAGGAGATAGTTTACCTCAAGAACCTGTAATTACCCGGTGGGGAATATGGATTAAGGCCGCATATTCTACGCAGAACATTTCTAAACCATTAAAGAACTAATTTTGGATTTAGATGACGATTCCCAGTGTGTTGTGCAAAGTAAAGAGTTGTTAAAAAGTACAAGTGTAGTTTAAGATCTTGTCTTTATTAAGGTTAATTTCAGTTTATTACCGAAAATAATATCCTCGTTAGAGAGTAGAAATTTAAGTTTAAGAGACTCAATTAGCATTGTTGAACCTTTTTCCGCTAAATGTAACAACATTCCCGATGATGTAGAAGGTCAAGTAGGGAACAAATTGGACGTAACTGTAAAAAAATGAAGGATTTAAGTACTTAACTGCAGTAAAAAGTATTTATGAAGGTAAACGATCCAACGAAGTTGTATCTTGGCCTTATATTGTACCACCTAAGTTGCAGTATTGTCCGATTACATCAGTAGATGTTGAAAGAAGATTCTGTTTGTATAAACATATTTTTACTGATAGAAGACCATCCTTTTAAATTTTTGAAAAATATTTAGTAATACCTAAGTGCTTTTTATACAATTTCAGGTTAAAAAATTGTTTACTTTTATGTTTCTTTGTTTTTTTTTTGCATTTTTTTTTTAAATACTTAAACATCTTTTTTAGAACCCACTGTGTTTCTTTACCCTATTTTACTATAACAAATTAAGAAATATTGCATACCAGTATGCATATTTGATCAAAAAAATGCATATAACTGCATATTCTAAAGGCAAGCAAGGCATATTATATATGCGTATATTTTGGCTGAATTTTAGTGCATATATTCCGCCCTTCAATAAAGACATTTCAAACCACACTTTTAGACCGCCATTTGCTGGTGTCCACAGAAGAACAAAGGTTAGCTGGTGGCTGTCGAAATAAATTTCTGTTGGAGGAATCGGGAAATTTGAAATTCCTTAATTTTTAGTATTATAGTTATGTTTACCAGAAAAAAAGCTTTAATTACATTTTTGCTGATTGTATTAAGAAAAACGAATTAAAATGCGTCCTTGGAGGGTAAAAATATCCAAGAAATACTAGAAATGAAAGAATTTAAATAATGATCGAAACATAATAATATAAAAATCTGTAAAACTAACTGATATATTAGCGGAATAAATAAATTGTTAGGAATAAAAATGCACCCAAAGTAAATATTTTAAAATAGGTAGTTTATATAATAATAATAATTTATGATTGTAGTAAGAATCTTAGTTTTAGCACAGAGTATTACGCAAATATTAGTTTCATGTTCTAAACCTTCATTAGATATCATTTTTTAGTATTGTTCAGTATCAGGATAGTGTAAATGATTTTGATCCTTGTGCAGCCTTCGTATAGGAACAAACAAACATATTCTTACAAAATTGTATATTTCTAGTTAGGTGTAGATCATTTTAGGTAGCTGTCACCGAGTTTCAGTCTGCAGGCAATACCAGTTTCCTGAAGTGAAGAAAAAGAATGGCTACTATAATATGATACTTTTTATATATAGGTAGCCTTATAGAGACTATCAGTTAATTATATTTTTACTGTAAGAAATACAGACCAACTGAAGTACGTACATTTTTTCTATATAGTAAGGTGTACGTAATTTTAGATAGCAGTCGCTGAGTTCCAGACTACTATAGGCATCAGATTGGTCAATACCAGTATCCTGAAATAGGGAGAACATGATTACTCTTTACATAATATACAGTCTCATTAGTTTCATAGCATGAATGCTCATCAGTGAGCATATTCTCTATTGATGGCCCTGCAACAGCTTAATTTTGGATAATATTGATGAGTGGGACACAATCATAGGTTCATTAACATCCTCAACCAGATTTGACATTATTTCACAGATATATTAAACACAAATGAGTAAAGAACTCGAGCAGAGAATAATATGCTAGGTTTGATGATACCTGATACATGCATGGTTGTGCTCAGTCTCTTTTGACATTTATATAAAGGGTGCATGACTTAGGGAAACAACTAAATTTTAGTGAGAAAGGTGTATTTAATATGTTAAAATCATAAGTACAGAAATGATCTTCGCAGATAGAAGTTGGTACAAGAGATATATTGCAGCCAAATTTTTTCTTTTTTTGTAAGATAAAAGCAGCTGCAGCAAGGCCACATATTTTCGAAAACTATTGCTAATATGAAAGCACTGAAGCAGATACTTACCAAATACTTATATTAAAAAAAGGATGCACTAATAATACGTGTAGTGCCTAACTTCCAGGAACAAAATATAGGTCAAAGAACCTAATACAAATGTGGTCATTCGGAAATTCCTGCCTTTGTTACCTAAGTGGTAAGGAATGGTATACTAAAAATCACAGGGCTACAGTACTCCTAAAAATTGCAACAATTAAAAAAAAATAAAATATTAAAAAATCAGGAAAATTTCCCGGGAACAAATATTGTGACAATTGACAAACGACAAAAATAAAATCGTAACGGACAATTCGAGAAAAATTTGTTTAACCCAGTGCTAGTTAGACATCAGGATCTCTGAGTACCTAAGACCAACACTACTTACCAATATTACGTATCAGAAAGAGATAGCTCATCAAGGTGACATGCATATCTGGTCAGACTACTAACTGAATGTAACGACTAAGTGAATCAACTTTGGGTTACTCTGAACTCATGTCATGGAGTAGTAAAGACAAGCACTATTGAGCCACGCTTATCAATAGGTATATAGTTGCAGTCAAGTTGGGTTTTATCTGGTACGACAGCATCAATTCACCCTTTACCTCACCGACGGATTCGGGTGGATACCTCCACTTGCCTATAGTTGGCGGGCGCCCAATCAATAGCTTGATACCCCTGATGGTTATGTTCAAAGTCTCTGACACACGTGTGTAAAGTAAACACGGTGGTGGTTAGCACTATTTATATTTTTTAAATATTTTTTGAAACCTTATCTTTTTTATCATGAAACCAGGTTTTCATTATTTATTACCATGGGGCATCACCCCAATTTTCAATTATTAAATTAATTATTTTTACAATGGGACCTACCTCCACATTTTAATTAAATCTCTTCCTTCACATTAAACAATACTCAATAAAATCTAATATGTGTCTTAATTTAAACTAGAATATTTTTTTCATAATTAATAATATAAAAACTTGTTACAACATGACCCTTTTCATAATTTAACTTGCAAATTTACTCCATTTTGAAGTTCCTATTCTCATCTAGTTGTACTCATTAATTTTAGACAACTCCAAATAATTTTATTCTTTAGACTTTAGACGCCCGTAACATGTAGGGCATATATCATTCTTTTTTACTAACAAATTTTGTGGAAGAAGACTTGATAGTTTGCTGAACTGCAAGTATGGCCTACTTTTTCAATTTATTTTTTGGTTAAGAAGTATTTTTTTACTGTAAAAGATTTTTAACATTTTTAATGGAAAATTTTATAAGCAGGAAAGAGTAAGCCCAAACGGGATAATCGGTTAAAACAAAATAATGCCATTCATTTGGCACAAATGTGACAACAATTGTTCTAACTATGATATCCTTGGCAATTATCTCGTAGTTGCTCTTAACAGGACAATGATAAAACGGATGTTAGCATTGCAACTTATTTGCACCTTTAACATGTTCGGTGTCTTGTGGCAGTTAAACATTTAAAAAAGTAAGCCAGCTTAACAATATATTACCCATTAGTACTTGTACTAACATCAAATGCCGTAAGTATATAGACCTTAAGAATTAATAAGCAATTTTCTTTAATTATTTGTACCAAAAACTATCTTGGCCAAAAAAGGTGGTGATGAAATGAAAATCGGATGTCTTAGTATTTTGAAATAATACTATCAAGTTTAGGCTAGTTATCAATGACAATAATTCTTTATTATGAAAATTTGTTAAGCAATTCTGGTGAAGTTTTCTTGTTATTTTAATCTTAAGGGTAAGGATTTTAAAGTGTTACAATGCAAAATCCGAAAAACAGCTCGAAATATTTTATTCAAATTTTAGAACGCCAACAGGGAGGTTGGGCGACAAATTTTAAAACATTTTTGACATTTACTCCCTAGATTTTATGTGACTGGTGACCTTGCAGGCCAGTTTATAGGACCACCACGACCAATACATCTGCTTCGAAACATTTCATTTAGTGCGTATCTCGAGCTTATCGCGCAAAGTGTAACGGGGCACCATCTTGCAGAAACCATAGTTCTTGCTGATTTGTATTATTATCCGGAAGTTGTGGCAACTCGTTTCTTAAAAAAATATTGTGAATTTCTCCATTTCTAGGTGAAGGTCAAAAAGATATGGTCCAATGACTCCGAATATACCACGCATCAGGTACCTATAATTGTCATCCAATGAGGATTTTGAAGTGCCCAATGGTGTAAATTGTGCCCGTTGACCTTAAATTAACAAAAGCAAAATTGATTCACTTAGTACAAAGTTCAAACTCAATATAATCTAGATTAATTTAAATATTATACCTGACCACAATGGGTAAATGTCGCTTCGTCAGAAAATACTCTCTTTCTTAAAAATACATTGTTTTCGCAAATTGCAAGTCTTAACCAGTTTTAAAATGTGGTCCTATTTTGAAAATCTTGACAATGCAATTCCTGATGAAGAGTTATGTGGTAAGGGTAAAAACTGTGCCTATGTATAATGCCGATCTTCGCACTTTTCTCAATCATGAGGATTTATAGCTACTACACCTAGAACTTCAACGGCCATATCGTCATTGGTTTTTGGTTGTCTTCGAGCTATGTTCTTATTTTGAATGCTTTTTTCCGCTACTGCGTCCTCGATCTTCTAATCGCTAAAATGCCATTTGAGGTTTTTGAATCGCGGGAAACCTATAATAGCCAACAATTACGCAATTAGGTTAAGTTGCAACGGGAACGGTGGCGACGAAAAGTTTTATAAATGCAGCTTTATAACCACATAATATTATAATGATTCATACTAAAAATTATTAATTTTTAAATTTCCACTTTCAGGGCCCCATAGAAAAAAGAATTTCTGAGATAAATAAGGATCCTATTTTGTATACTTATTCATATTTAATTATGAACTATTATTAAGTAATAATATTACCTAATAATAGTTTATATGTTTTTTTAATAAATATGTTCTTGATATTGAGTGATACATTATTCCATTTTATATAATTTCAGAAATATTACCTATAAGAAATTTTTTTGAAATATTCCCAAAAAGTATTTGCCTCTAATTTGAAATATTTCAGAAATGTTTAAGAAACATAAAATGAAAAATTACTTTTATGGAACATTTTTGGGTTTCTGAAAGATTTCATCAATATATCATATATGTTTTGAAATATTTATGGAATATTTAAAATCTTTCGGAGAAACTAATATGAAATATTTCTGAAACATGATTGGGCTGTGTGGGATCCTGTAAGCCATTAGCGACCTAAGATGCATAATAGGAAAAATTGTTTCTAATCTTAATGAACATTCAAGAGAACGATATTTTAAAAATAATGAAAATCGGGGGCCGTAACGAAAAATGCAAGCCGCCATAAACAATTTAATGATGGTTCCATGAAACCGAAACAATAATGTAGTTAAAATTTAAGTGAATAATCGTTTTTTTTGCGTAAACAAGTGGCTATAAAAATGTGTTTGCAGATGCCAGAAATTATCAAAAATAAAAAAGTTTTTGAAGAACAGATTTTAGTTTGTTTTCAAAATATCTCTTAAACGAAAAGAACCTATATTGGCTTGCAAGCACCATAACACACTACTAACATAATTCCTTAAAAAATCCCTATTTCGTCAAGTTATGAAACTGTAGAATTGAGGTTAGTTATTTTTTTGTTATGCCAGGGTGCATGTATACAGGGTGGTGATAAAGTTTGGAATAATAGGAATATTTCTGAACAGGTTAACTTAAAAAAAAAACGCTCAGACACGTCGATTTTTATTTTTATTTCTGCATTTTTTTAGCTAATACTAGAATACAGGGTCTTACATAAATGAATTATCACGTCAATGTCACTTTTTGTAAATGGAATACCCTGTATATTATTTCATTTTTTGATTCTACGCAGATTTCGTTTATGATGTCCTATACCTATCTTTAACTGTTTACGAATTATTGACAATTGAAAATTAGACATTTTTAATGAAAATAAAAATATAAATTGAATTGTTTGAGCGTTTTTTTTTTAAGTTGACCTGTTTACAGATATTTCTATTATTCCCAACTTAACTTTCATTCGTATAGGGTGTCTCAAAAAAATCAGTATCAATTTCAAGTTTGTTTTTATAAACGACCCAACAAACATCCTACGTACTAAAGACGTACTTATTGTGTTCGTTTTATGTCCCGTGCGTAGGTACAGTAAGTAAAATGTACATTTTAAGTACGTATTTTCTCTGACATATTAGAGAACAACGGCCAGACACAATCGCAAACACGTAAACGTATACGATTCTTCTTTTCATACGTCATTTTACGCAAAGAAATAAGTACGGGAGCTCCTTTAAATAAGAATTACGGCACCGACGCGCAAAAACCTTGACCGACGCGTACCGACCACACACAAGTGAAAATGACGACAGCCTGCCATTGGTATCTTCTGATTGGCCAGGTCTAGACAATCGACCCGGCAAATTTGATCTTCGGTACCTCTCGCAACTATTCGGGAGGACTCGGCCCTACACGTCTCGGTTCATGTCACGTATACGGGGTCCGTGAAGAACCGTCACTCTACGTGACACGCAAACGTGCGGAATATGATGCGTATCGAAATTTGCAGACTGAGCATGCGCACGTAAACGTTTACATGTTACTTTTGCTGCTTGCGGGTTTGCCGTTGTTCTCTATTGTGTATGCACAACGATCATTCTTGATTGTACGTACAATGTATCATCCTTAAATGTACCAACGTCTTAAAAACGGTTGGGATGATACGTTGTTATGTAGGTATGTTTTACTGCATAATGTCACAATGTTTTACCTTATGTAAAACTAAATTAATAATAAAAAATAATTAAATTAGACCTTTTTCAAACATGGACATTTTTTTGTTCTGTGATTGTAAGGTTAATTATAATTATCCGCTACCGATTTAAATTTCGCGCTTGCTTACGTCGTAAAAATCCGACACTATTCGGACGTCTTTCTGTGCAGTTAAATTAACTTAACCAAACTTTTGAGTTTGTAAGTGTGGCTTCTTTTTGTTGTATTGCCGATGTTTCTCAACGAATTGGCGAATTTTACCAGGACGTTTTCCTCTAAATGCGTTAAGTTTTATTTCTTTGTTCGTTAAGTTATTATTTGATATACAATTTACAGGTAAATAGTAACTTGAGTGGTAGAAATGCCTCTTAAACAGTTTCGAAGCTTAAAAAACCTTAAATGTACTTAGCTATGTCGATTACGATTAGTTTTATTTTTAGCTGAATTCAATGCTGAAATTTTAAGACAGCATTTTTTTCTGAGAGGCTTGACATTCCAAGTAAAACACTTTAAGGTATCAAATACTGAAACTATTAGTCCTGGGGCGCTTAGTCAAGTAAAAGTTACTTGTAATCGAGCTTCCGAGCTTGTAATAGTGAAGCAGATCAACTGGCACTTGAAGATTTCTTAAATCTACCAGAACATTTCAGAAAGTTGGTAAGATTTGACCACCCATTCTATTTAAAAAGTAGTATAGTAAAACTTGATATACAGATACCTATATGTATTTTAAGGTAAAATTCAATTAACAATTGAATAAGACCTTAACAGCCCTTTACGTTAGGTATTAATATAGTAAGAATGTTTATTTTTGATAATGTTTAAGTAAATTTACCATTTTAGGACTCTAAAATGTGCATATTGGCAGGAAATAATTTGCAAGCTTTATTAAACGAAGCATGGGAGCATTTATTTGGAATCATACCAGGCTGAAAAGATACCAGAAAAAAAGATTTTCGCAATTTTTAATTGCAAAAGTTATAATAAGTAAGTACTAATTTAAATGATGAAACGGAAATTGGACGTTTTCAACTAGAGGTGTAGTGTAAGTAGAGTAGCATATGAGTGTATTTTGTATCTTGATATTATTTTTATTTTATCTCCCCTAATTTTTTGTTTTAATCATCTCAAAGTTTCTTTAATATATGGCTTATTTTATTTAGTTGACTTGTATTTGTATATACTACTTATAAAAGATTATTTTTTCTGGGTTGTAATTAAAGTCTTTTCATTTAGGATGCCCTTCTGAGAACAGAAAAAAGCTGAAATAAAAAAGAGGCAGAGCAGGAAATAGCCAAATTGCTAAGGAGGACCCCCGATTGACTAAAATATAAACAAAAAGCGAAAAATAATGATAACGATGGGGAAACAAATAATAATCCCGGGGTATCAGATAGATAATAATACATTCATATATACACAATATATATAAAATGTTACTAAATATTAACCAACAAATTTATTGTAATATATTATTGTAGATACTTTATCAGTAGTTATTATTTATCCATTGTAGGTACAAACAACGTACTTCTTACGTATGTAGTATGTACATAGCACGAAGTGTGCGTACATCTTTAACACGTACAGTAAATGTACGTACATTAAATATACGTTTATCGTATATCGTAAGATGTACTTGTCGTACGTCTTAGTTACGTACAATTGTATGGAAAATTTACGTACTAAGTTTGTAAAATGTACGTACTACGTCCAATAACGTAGATGCATAAGACGTACTTTATGTCTGACTAGTACACGTACTTAAAACGTCTTATGTATGTATTTATGCTGGTTGGGGAAATTACACTTTTTTAAATTTTAAACATATTATTTTATATAATGAACATTATTTACAATAAAGGAATATGCCTGCCTATTTTAATAAATATTGGAATAAGTGGTATCCATTCACAGCTCTACAATGACCCAATCTATCCACAAACTCTCTTTGGACGTTAGCATGGTTACCAATATCTGGCGTTCATAGTGATGTTATTTGATGTCATTCTAATTCACTTTTTTGACAAACGCCTTGTGATTATTTGATTATTTTGTATTATTTTATCATAATGTTCTTAACAGAAACGCAAAGAATCGAGATCCTCATTATGGTCGGTGGAGATAAAACTCGAACGCAAGAAGAAGTGTGTGAGATGTTCAATAATAAATACCCGGAGAGACAGCCAATCAGTCAGGCCACTGTAAGTAAATTAATAGATAAATTTAATAATTTCGGACATGTCAGAGACAAGCCGCGTTCAGGACGAGCAGGCATCCCTGAAGACACTAAAATTGATATTTTAATGTCGCTGGAAGAAAATCCTCATTCAAGTACTAGATGTCTATCAAACCAAGACAACATTGATGTAGATCATTCAGCTATTGTGAAGTTCTTAAGAAAAGAAAAGTGGCATCCTTATAAAATAAAAATAGTTCAAGAGCTATATGACGACGATGATCCGGACAGAAGGAATCAGTTTTGTGAGGTAATGATGGATATCTGCCAAAATAATAATAATTTTGTAAAAAACGATGAAGCCATATTTTGCCTTAATGGGGAAGTAAATAAGCAAAATTTTCGTTATTGGTCAAATGAAAATCCACAATGGTATAAAGAGGGCCATACGCAGTATAGGGAGAAAATTAATGTTTGGGCGGGAATTGTTGAGAATAGAATCATCGGCCCATATTTTTTTGAGAGGACATTGAATGGCGAACGATACCTGTCATTTCTAGAGGAGGAACTTGTACCTGCCTTAATTATACTATTTCCAAATCAAGATGTTCCAGATACGTTTGATGATAGACTTTGGTTTCAAGCTCCTGCCCATTTTAGCGCAAATGTTCGAAGATATTTGGACAATACGTTTCATCATCGTGTGATAGGCCGACGGGGCGAAATAGAGTGGCCACCAAGGTCACCCAATTTAACTCCGCTCGACTTCTTCTTATGGGGCTACGTTAAAGAGAGAGTATACAAAATATACAAAAATAAACCACAAAATTTAGAAGACCTGAAAATAAGAATAAGAACCACGATACGGCAAATTACCCCAGATATTGTTACTAACGTCTAAAGAGAGTTTGTGGATAGATTGGGTCATTGTAGAGCTGTGAATGTATACCACTTCCAACATTTATTAAAATAGGCAGGCATATTCCTTTATTGTAAATAATGTTCATTAAATAAAATAATATGTTTAAAATTTAAAAAAGTGTCATTTCGTTTATAAAAACAAACTTGAAATTGATACTGATTTTTTGAGACACCCTATACGAATGAAAATAAAGTTGGGAATAATAGAAATATCTGTGAACAGGTTAACTTAAAAAAAAAAACGCTCAAACAATTCAATTTATATTTTTATTTTCATTGAAGATGTCTAATTTTCAATTGTCAATAATTCGTAAACAGTTGAAGATAGGTATAGGGCATCATAAACGAAATCTGCTTAGAATCTTGCGTAGAATCAAAAAATGAAATAATATACAGGGTATTCCATTTACAAAAAATTACATTGACGTGATAATTAATTTATGTAACACCCTGTATATTCTAGTATTAGCTAAAAAATGCAGAAATAAAACTAAAAATCGGCGTGTCTGAGCGTTTTTTTTTAAGCTAACCTGTTTAGAAATATTCCTATTATTCCAAACTTTATTACCACCCTGTACCGGGTGATTCATTAAGGGTGACGAGGTACCGCATCTCAGAAACTAGTAGTCGTACGAGTTCGAAAAAAAATCCCTTAAACGAAATCGGCCAAGAGAAATTGCTGGAAATATTTTTTAAATTCATATATCCGCACCGCTAGGGGGCGTAATTGCTACGATCGTATAAAAAATGCAGTTTTCCTGAAAATTTTCCAAATAAGTTGAGAAACAAAATAGTACCACAGTAATACTTTTATAATTGTCCATCTTTTCGGTTTAACACTTTTTATTGTGGAACGTAAAATAAGGGCGGGAGGGGATAGTGAACTTTTCCTGACTAAAGTGCCTATAGATTTCGTTAAACTTAACGGAATTTTGCAAACTAGGTCTCGTTTAAGAAAGGAGGGTAAATTGAACAAAATGAAAGACAACTAATACGTCATTCTGGTTCTTGCCGCCCTCGCTAGGGGGTGTGTTTTACAAGATTAACCGTTTTTTAAATTCTTAATCTTAAAACAGTATGATTATTTTATTAGATTCGAAAAGTAGATTAAATTTGCAACAAAATATGTTTAAGCCGCATGTCGATATCTTCATTCGTTTAAGCGTTATCGCTTAAAGAATATTGCATTAACAAATTTATTAAGAAACAAAATAGATAATTCATAATCGAGCATGCCATGGACAAATAAAAAACAATTTAGCCGAAAATTAAATGCTCATCTTAGAAGGTCGTGAAAAGACTTGGAAGACAGTTTGCATGGAAACGGCGGTTTTTAAAAGCCGTATTACAGTCACGCAACTAATTGCAGCAATTAATTGCAAGGTCAAAGTATTGCATGAAAGAAAGTTGCACAATGTAAAACAGCGTGCAAGTCCATGCAACTTTTTTTTTAATTGCAACAAGAGTACCAACCTCTAGAACTTTGTGCGAAATGTCATGAAGCCTTCTAACCTCAAAGTTTTTATTGTTATTGTTTTATTTTGTGTTTTTCTGGTGTTTGGGTAATAATTTTTGCTTGAAATGAATAGAGTAAACAAAATAAATAAATTAAAGCGGAAAAAAGTACTTGCTGCATCGTTATGCACCATTATTGCTGCTTCTGCCTTGCTGCTAGACGTTAATGGACAGGAACGGGCAGAAAGAAGGTGGTGGGTCAGGCCTTGGTTAAATCGGAAAAAAGGAAATATAGGTTTGACTGAAGAGTTTTTAATGGCAGACCAGGAGACATACTCCAACTTTCTGAGAATGGATGAAGCCACCTTCCAGAAACTTTTAACCAAAATAAGACCCCAAATAACAAAGAGTTCATTAAGAAGAGATGCTATTACAGCTGAGCAGAAGCTGATTGTGACCTTACGGTATTTAGCTACTGGTGAAAGCTTTCGCAGCTTAATGTTTAATTATAGAATAGCAGAATCCACTATATCACTTTTTATTCCTATTGTATGTGAAGCCATTTATGAAGCACTAAAAGAGAAATATTTAAAGGTAAAAATGTACATCTAAAAGTACAGGTATATATTTATTGGAAATTTGTTCATATTGTAGGTTCCAACAACGGCAGCAGAGTGGTTGAATATTTCAAAAGAGTTTGAGAGGGTATGGAATGCACCAAATGTTATTGGTGCACTGGATGGTAAGCACATTGTCATCAAGGCACCCACAGATCAAGGATCAGCATACTTTAATTATAAGAAACAACACAGTATTATTTTGTTAGCACTTGTGGATGCAAATTATAGTTTCACTTATATAAATGTGGGAATGAATGGATGATTGTCAGATGGTGGTGTCTTTTGGGAAAGTGATCTTTCAGAAGCGATTGCAATAAATTCCTTGAATATACCAGAAGACAAACCACTCCCTGGAACAGCCAAGCCAGTGCCTCACGTCATAGTAGCAGATGCTGCTTTTGCTTCATCAACTCACATCCTGAAACCTTATCCTCTGCGAAATATGACGAGAGAGCAAAGAATTTTTAACTACAGGTTAAGTAGAGCTCGGCGTGTAGTGGAAAACACGTTTGGAATTCTTGCAAATCGCTTCAGAGTTTTACTGAATACGATACCCTTAAGACCACAAAAAGCAAGACTTATCACTCAAGCTTGTTGTGCCCTGCATAATTTTTTAAATCTAGAATCTGGCAAGGCCTCATTGGCACAGAATATTGATCAAATCAATCCCGAATACAAGTTTGTTTATGGATTAAGGCGTCAAAATTATGGAAGAACTAATACAAAAGCTCTAAATATTCGAGAAGACTTTAAAAGTTATTTCAATGGACCCGGTAGAGTGCCTTGGCAAGACGATATTGTGTAGACTTGTTGTCCATGTAGCTAGTTTCGTTTTAGTATGTAGTGTTTTTCTCTTAGAAATTAAATATTGGTTAGTAGTATAGTGTATATTGCATTTCTATTTTCATTTTTGCACTTTATTATGTAGTGTTTTTTTTTTATAATATAAAGAAGTTACATCTTAGTTGTTAGTATAGGGTAGGTATATTGCTGGTGTGCATTCAAAACATTTATTTTACAAGAAGGGTTCTTAAAGTATAAATCAAGACTTCCAGACTATACTAAGCCATTTGTTTCTCACAACATAGTGCTGGTCATCTGTGTGTTTTTTTTTTCACACTTTCTATTTGGTAAGTTTAAAGATAATAAAGTATATTCATTTACAACTGCGATTGTATTGCATAAATGTATCTAAAAGGGTGCGACTAGCTTTCTCAGATACCTCATTTCTGTATACACTAAAGGTTTTTGGTGTTTGAGAGAGTAGATTGTAAGTCATGTATACTATATGATATAGGTAAGGTCTATTTCTGATGTAATACCTAGGTTTCACAAAGGTGGCTCTTAAGCAAAAAATCGGTACTTTAATGGAAAACAGAAATTTAAAGTCTAGTTTGTTGTGAGAACTAATTTCCTGAACTCAAAACATCTCCTTTCCTAACGCACAGTCATGTATAAGTGTTTGGACTATTGAAATGTTTTAAAAATATCTTTTTTTCATGACTACTTAATTCTCATGCAGTATAAACCAGTCATTGCATGTAGCCAGAGAAGTAGAGGATTTGATCTTGCCATGATTTCCCTACTACTAAGTTATTGTAAGTTAATGCGCCATCCAGAAAAAACAGTATTTTTTAATGCAAACTATACTTAAATTTTCGTTTTGGTATTGAAGTTCCTATGTAATTTTGCCTACTAGCCACTACATTTTTGTACTAAAGTGTTATTTTCACGTTTTTCTACAATATTTATTTTTGACACTGAAACCATTGCAAAGCTGATGTTGTAATTGAAATTTTATTAGAATTTACTGTCTATATTGTATTTTGACTTGTGTAAGCTTTGTTGACATTGACACCAATAAACAATTTGAATTTGAATTTGAATTTGAAAACCATAGTAATACACTAATGAGACACAGAACAGAAACTCCATGTATACATTTTATTTGTTGACATAAAATAAATTACAAATTTACTTTTTATTTCGTTGCGTTTTTTTCGCCTTTAAAATTGCAGAAATTATCTCTTGTTTTAGATCATCCACTAAGTCTTCATCCTCCAAAACTTCCATCTCATCAGCAATGAATCTGTAAAAAGTATATATATTTTAATAACATTTTTGGCTTTCATTTTATACCTGTTATAGTAAGTAGAAGAAATACCAATAGATCTATACATGAAGCCATTGGTTTTTCTACAAAAAAAAATTCACTTTCCATTGCAGTTGATCTTACTTACTACTATGTTACAAAGGTAAAGGTGAAGCTTATCAGGACTGTACGTTTTCAGATATTCTGTTAACATTCAATGACAGCTGAACATGTGCCATAGGGAAAAAGTAAGGTCATGTGCCATATAGCATTACCATAATATGTAACACATACTGGTCCCGATAAGCCTCCATGAAATTACTTCTTCAATACTTACTCTCCAAATACAGCATATTTCCTCTTCGGAGGCTGCACCACTTCTTCACCTGCAATGGTTTTTAATGTCTGCACGGCAGTACTTAAAAGATTCGCCACATTTTCCTCGCCACTTGCTCCTATGCTCCTCTTTCTTTTCTTCACATTTCTTTTTGCCTCCTCCCTCACTTGCTCCCCTCTCGATGGTGTTCTGCTTGATGAGGGTGTTGCAGATTCAGGAGAGAAAGTGTCCAACTCAACCTCACTAACTTGTGAGACATCGCCTTCAAAAATAATTTCTGGTTCTAGCTGCAAATAGGAAAAACGATTTCTTTCGCGCGTTCTCAACTAGCCTATGAGTAATGCACTGATTATTTATGTCCTTTTTTACTACTATTTACTTACGCTTTCTGGCATGACCTCAAGTTCTTCTGTGTTTTCCGGTTGGGAAAGGTTTGACACACCCTGCCCAACAATCCCTGTCCCTTGCTGCAGAAACTGTAGTTGGGTAAAACACCACAGCTTGGGTGTGTAAACATCATCCATTGAAGCTCCCGAGCTTTCACTTTTTTTGATCTTCTGCATTTCACACAGGAACTGCGTCCTTAGTCCGTGGATCTTTTTTTTTACTTCTTCCAACGTTACATTGGTTAAGTGCTTCCTATTAAACTCGGTTTGAATTTGTTCTAAGGCTTTCTGCCTCATATTCCGGTCATGATAGTGGCCAGAAGAGGTTAAATATAAACAGGGCTGCTGTTGATATAGCTCAATTAACACAGCGGTAGCTGCCCTAGGCCAATCATATCCTCCTCTAAAATAGTATAAACATTACATACTTCCACAAAATAGATATTACCAAGACCAGCAATGGTAGATCTGTTGTACCTAGGAGGCGTAGAAACCTGTGAAATACCGCAGATTTGGTCAATGGGCTGGCAATATAATGGAACACATAAGATTTTCCTGACCCTATATAGACCAAATCTGCACAAGTTAACACTTTGTTAACGACTCCTGCCCTAGAAGCAACAGTCCTACCCTTACCCCAAAATAACTTACTTGCGACAAGCCATCCTTCTATTCACAGTCTTAGATCGTAAAAATACTGTCTTTTGGTCACACTAACCCTTAATAAATTGTCTGTAATAAGTAATTAATCTGTAACACGTAATAAGTAAATCTGTAACACGAAAAAATAGCACTAAACTCACACAAACGACGACGGTAAACAAAGAAAATGGCGAGAGATGATGACACAACGACACAACCATAAAAACTCACTAAAATGTCATGCGCCTGCGCTCTGTAGCTTTTAGCTCTGTTGGTAACACAAAAGTAACTAAATTTCTCCCCAGACTTGCACGAGCAATGCAATAAATATCGCGCCGGACCGATAAAATTTTCGTGCAACTTAGTTGCACGAAGGAATCAGCTGAGTGTCGACTGCGCATGCCTTTGGGCAATTCTTATTGCGTCTTGCATGGACTTGCATCGAGTTGCGTGACTGTAATACGGCTTTAACAAATGGATAGTTTATTCTTTGACATTTAAATTTGTAAAGAGCCCAATTAAATTTTTAAAATATGCCGTATACGAACGAGGAGGCTTTTGATATGTCAGCAGTTTATTTTGAATGTTTGCAACATGACGTTATTGCCGAGAACGAATACTCATTTAGATATCCTGCACGACGTCATCATTCAAGAAATGTTTTCAAAAGATTATCGAAACGATTGAAGGAGATCGGACATGTCCAGCCAGTCGCAGCTCCAAATAGAGTACGGAGAGCAAGAAACGAAGTTAATATAATAAATGTGTTAGCTTATATTACTGCCGACCCTCATTTAAGCATTCGAGATTTGGTAAGAGATCTAAGATTGACATATTCCTTAATTCAACGTATATTAAAAGAACATAAATTACATCCGTACCATGTAATGTTACATCAACAATTAAAGCCAGCCGATTTGGACCATCAACTGGACTTTTGTTATTGGCTATTGGGGATGGTGAACGGAAACAGAAATTTTCTATCCCAAATATTGTGGACTGACGAGGCTACTTTTTCCAGTTCAGGGAAAGTTAATACTTCCAACATGCACAATTGGTCAGAAACAAATCCTCACTTGTTAAGGGAAGTTCAATTTCAAAATCGATGGAGTGTAAATGTGTGGTGCGGGATTTTGGGTGGAAGAATTATTGGGCCATATTTTTTTGATCAGCATTTAAATAGCGTAAATTATCTACAATTTTTGGAAGATAAGTTACCTATACTGTTGATGATGTTCCTTTGGAGGACAGAATGAACATGTGGTTCCAACAGGATGGATGCCCAGCCCATTATGCTCGAAACGTCCAAAATTTTTTAAATTTTCAGTTTAGGGATAAATGGATAGGTAGGAACAGCATTTTTCCTCGGCCAGCGAGGTCTCCCGCTTACGGTACTGGATTTTTATTTATGGGGTAAGCTTAAAGACCTAGTTTATAAAGACCGTCCAACAACACCTTATGATATGAAAAACAGAATTTGGGAAGCCATTAGCAACATCTCCGTCGCCGAAATTGAAGTTAATGTATTATCCACAACTGAAAGACTTAATTTATGCGTAGCCAATAACGGTGGACACTTTGAACATTTAAAACGTTAAAAAGTTTTAATAGTAGAGTTTATTTAATAATGTCAATATTGTAATTGTAATTGTTGTTTTCTTTGTTAAATTAAATTAAAATGAGAATGAAGTTTTAAACTTTTTTTTTTATTTGTCCATGGCATGCTCGATTATGAATTATCTATTTTGTTTCTTTAATAAATTTGTTAATGCAATATTCTTTAAGCGATAACGTTTAAACGAATGAAGATATCGACATGCGGCTTAAACAAATTTTGTTGCAAATTTAATCTACTTTTCGAATCTAATAAAATAATCATACTGCTATTTAAGATTACGGAGCAAAATTTAAAAAACGGTTAACCTTGTAAAACACACCCCCTAGCGAGGGCGGCAAGAACCAGAATGACGTAGTTGTCTTTTATTTTGTTCAATATACCCTCCTTTCTTAAACGAGACCTAGTTTCCAAATTCCGTTAAGTTTAACCAAATCTATAGGCACTTTAGTCAGGAGAAGTTCACTATCCCCTCCCGCCCTTATTTTACGTTTCACAATAAAAAGTGTTAAACCAAAAAGATTGGACAATTATAGAAGTATTACTGTGGTAGTATTTTTTTTCTCAACTTATTTGGAAAATTTTCAAGAAAACGGCATTTTTTATACGATCGAAGCAATTACGCCCCTTAGCGGTGGATATATGAATTTAAAAAATATTTCCAGCAATTTCTCTTGGCCGATTTCGTTTAAGGGATTTTTTTTCAAACTCGTACGACTATTAGTTCCTCGTCGCCCTTAATGAATCACCCGGTATATGTGTATTATCACGATGACTAATTTTAAGACATGATTCTACATAAAAAATATGATAAAAAGTTTATATATATTATATAGAATAGCTGCTTGTATAAAGTATAATAATTATTGTATTTATTGATCTACCAATCTACCGGAAGAATCCACGCGCAAACTCGTCTATAAACTCTATGAGATATAAGAAAAAATATCTTAGCGAACAGGTGTTATTGGAGAGTTTTATTGAATTAGCCGATACTTGCATACATGGAGAGGTTAACGCACTTCTGTGCACACTGAAAATGGTCGAAAATCTTAGGTTATTGGATACTTATTTCCAGATTATTCGCAGTGATTGCCACCTGATTCCCTATCGATTTCCGTGGATTCCTAGGTGATTCCCAAGGGTTCCTAGCTAATTTCCAGGTGAATTCCATTAAGTCCCAGCAGTGGTTGACCCCTCACTTATACCTAAAAGGTTAATTTTTGTATTGTATCTAGATCCTATTAAATTTAAAAAAAAAAAAAAACACTTTGGACACCATCTTCAAGGGCCTGTAGCTCCGTACGGAAGCATTTGCGGACCTAAGTTAATAAGTTTTATGTAAAATCATACCTTAAAATCTGTCATCGTCATTTCCGGGCACCCTATATCTCCAGCAAGGGAGGGGGGGCATCTGCCCCCTCTTGACCCTCCCTCCGGGCACCCCTGCACATATCAGTTATCGTACATAGCGTATTGCTTTGTTGTAAATTCTACCTAAACTTGTCAGGATGACGATGTCAACCAGCTGTTTCCTATCTATTACATTAATAAATTTAAAATTGAGAAAGCAACTTATGTTGTATTTTTTCAAATGTGGCATCACCACATGGAGACTAGCACATAGCTTACGTGATATAAGAAAAAAAAACGATTTAATTGAACTTAACAAAATATACTTTTCCATATTTTAAACATACAAAATATAAATTCTATTACAAATACTGTAGCAACAAAAATACCATCACAAATTTAAATTCTAAAAATAAGGAAATATTTTTTATATTTGGAAGTAACTTATAAATAAATGGCAACCAATTTATTTTTTATAGAATTTTCTTTGAAAAAAAAATATTGAAATCTTAAAGCAATTTATAAAAATGTACAGGTAATGTTAAAAAATAACAGTTTTTAAGTGTAAAAATATATCACAATCAATGGGGGTGAACTTTTAAGGCTCTTGTTTAAGGTCCAGGTTTGATGTGTCCTCCAAAAGAGCTTGAATACCCTCAGGTATTTTCCCTTCGTCAATATCTCTTGCAATTTGAACGTACTAAAAGAAAAACAATCAGCATAAGACTCTCATTTTTTTTCTTAATTTCAATTAACATTGGTAAGATCATAGCTTTACACAGCTCTGGCAAGTGATGTATTATTTGTTTAAATATTAAAAAATGTGGCTTCTTTAGTAATATAGGTACAGGTTTTTTTTTTCTGAAATCGATCAAAAATGTCAATATTTTTACGCAATTGCAGGTCCCAAAACACCTTATTCTAGTATGGGACTAACATAATATTGTTGCTGAGCAACAATCAAAAAACGGTACAAGAAAGATACTTTCCCGTCCTTGACCCGAAAAATAACCTATTCCCATACAGCACTTCTTGTTTTTTATTTCATTTTATTATTTATTCTATTTTATTTTCGATTTCAGAAGAAAAACACTCACAGGCAAAATAATCGATCCACGCAAATTTTCGATGTAATTAAATCGCAAATAAATTTTTTATTTGATATCGGATTTAAACGAATTTCAAAGAATATTGTAGATAAATGAATGGAGAATCGCTAACATTTTAAAAATTTACTAAAAAATAGACGTACGTTTATAACATACAGGTTAAAACAAAAAGATGTTTTTTACCATAAGTTTAAGACACTCTGTGGAGTGGCGAGACAGTATATTGTCCTCAATTAATATTTTTAATGATCAAGTCCCATCTATTCCTAACATTTTTGTTTTTAGTTCACCTTGATATCTTAATTTTTGTGGAAAATGTGAATTATTTAAAAAATCATTGCAACTTCCAATAATTTTTCTGTACGAAGAACTAAGGTTGCTATGGAGGATGACAGTGACAGTTTTTATTTTTGCCATAAATACGATTTTTTTAAAAGAAACAGTACAAACTTGCATAAGAAAATTTAATTAAGCCATTATAAAACTTTAAACACGAAAATGGCAGGCGCGAATTAAATAAAAACACACTTAAAAAATAACAATAACAATTAACTCAGTAAGGAGTGTTTCCTCTTGCTCGAATGACAACCTCCGTACGTACGCATTGGCATCCCTTCAATGAGGTTTAGTATACAATGATCTTGATTAATTTGCTGCAATTTTTCAATGAGTACTTCACTAAGCTCCTGTTAATTGGCTGGACCAGGTACCCCCGACCGTACTTTTTTGCCCAGTTCATGTTTGATCGGGTTTAAGTCGGGGCTGCGGGGGGGCCAATTCATTATTGGAAGTTCCACCTCATCTAAATATTCATTAACTACTCTTGCAACATGCGGTCGAGCGTTATCACGCATTAGCATGAAATCGTCTCCCACAAATAGAGCAAAGGGAACAACAACAAGAAAATATTTAAAAATATGTAAATTGGTTAATGCATGCCAACTACCAACTTATGAAGACATCATTTAAAAACAAGACTATAGTAGTCAAAGAGATCAATACCTGTACCTAAAACCTGACGAATATATCTTACGCTGTCATTACCCCCCCCCCCCCCCCCCACATCGACTATTAACAAGTTCGTTCTGCTGTCGAGCTGCACGCCACCCCACACCATAATGGACCCCACACCATAGCATACCCTAGACAAAAAATGGTCTTGCTCAAAACGTTCTCCTGTTCTTCTATAGATTCTTTGACGACCGTCCGGTGATTTTAAGCAAAACCTAGATTCGTCGGTAAATAGGATATTTTCCCACTCATCAATGCCCTAATCTTGATATTCCCTAGCAAATCTAAGGCGTTCAACCCTGTGGTTTCTTAGCAACTCGGGAGCGGATGCAGGTCTCCTTGCGTGTAATCCAATGTCAGATAACATCCTTCCTATCGTTCTCTCGCTTACCTGGACCTAGCGTACGTCCTCCAATCTGTTTTTTACCTCCACAGAAGTTACTCTTCGGTCATGTAAAACATTTAGTGCAATAAAGCGATCATCTCGTTCATTCATACACCTCTTCCTACCACATTGACTCCTTCTACTGTACTCGCCATGCTGATTAAATCGATTTACAGCCCTTTGTACTTTACTTCTTGTGACGTTTAAAACTTTTGCCACGTGATACTGTGACCGTCCATCCCGGATTAAAGCAATGGCTTTGGCAACATCAGTCGGGGACATAACCACTTTTAAAAGTAAGAAGACACCTCAGAAGTAACACACATTCATTTACAAAAAAATAATTTGATTGCTTCCGTAAATGACATGTCCAAGTATCGGATAATTCAACAAAACTGTCAAGTCATCCTCCATAGCAACCTTAGATGTTTGTACAGAAAAATTATTGGAAATTGCGATGTTTTTTCTTAATGATATTATATATTTTCCACAAAAATAAAGATATCGAGGTGAACCAAAAATAAAAATGTTATTAATAGATGTGACTTGATAATTAAAACTTAATTTAGAACAATATACTGTTTCGCCACTTCACAGAGTTATGGCAAAAAACATCTTAAAACCTGTATATTATAAACGTACGTCTATTTTTTAGTAAATTTTTTAAATGTGAGCGATTCTCCGTTCATCTACAATATTCTTTTAAATTCGTTTAAATCCGACACCAAATAAAAAAGTTATTTGCGATTTAAATTCATCGACAATTTGAGTGTAGTATGTGCAACAAATTCGAATGGTAACTTATGTTTTTTTTTTTAATGAAACACCCTATATTCTCGCATCTTTGAAATCAGCTTAATTTTCACATTCCAAAAATATATAGTTAATACCTCTATGTTCCGTTTCGACCAGATGTTTTTGCGTTATTTTACTTTAAATAACTGCTAGTCTAGTCAGCCGTGGTTGGCGATCCACAACAAAAATGTGACGTTTTATCGCACTGGCCATGGATCACTATGGAAAACAAAATAAATACATTATATGGCCGTTAACATTTATCTCCTTTTGACGTGAAAATACTTTTCACCAAGAAGGAAAACTTCGTAATTCAACTTTATTATTCAAATGAGAACAATGCTTCAAAAGCGATGTGGCAGTACAGAATTACATATATAGTTAATGAAGTTTCTCATGTAAACAATTGAAACCTTTCTTACAATTAAATAATAATTTTATTCCTAAACCTTCTGTAACAATTCATCTATTTATAATAATATAATATAATGTCATAATAAAATTTATTTATTTTGTTTCCCATGGCGACCCATGGCCAGTGCAAGCAACGGCTATATTGACGCAATTATTTAAAGTGAAATAACTCAAAAACGGCTGGTACGAACATTGTGTTGTTCCATTTAAAAAAAAAACCCATAAGTCACCTTTTTTTTTAATTTTGCCATCGTCTTTGGTTTTTAAATTTTTAGAAAAAGTCTTGCACTTTTTGTATTTATCTTTTTCTTTTGTCTCAAGAAATGAACTTTTTAAAGGGATGTCCCAAACAGAATTGTCATAGCTTTCTTGGTTTTTAAGCTACAGGATGTTATCGAAAATGTTTGTTTTTCGACCATCCCTGTATTTCGGTTACCCCTTAACTTATCAAAAAATTGAAAATTATTGTTTCTAAGACAGTTTTTTACGTAGAATTCAGTGACGTGTTTTTTATGGGAGTCTTACTTTTTGAAATTTAAAACAAACATATGATTTTTTCAATGGGACACCGTGTATATTATTCTCTTATTTAATTGGGCTATTTTTAAGCTTTTCAAAAATATATAATAGTTGATAGTTATTATTAACAATAAACGCACAATTGATAAGAGATTAAATTGAGCTTTATAAAATTATAATTAAAAGGATCACTTTACACGAGAATTAGTAAGTCGACCAGAGAGTTCGCTAAAAATCTCGGAACTGATTTCACTGCGTTCTCGAAAAGAACTTGTGGCCCTAATACCACACCCCTTGGCTCCCAAAATCCCAACCTTTTAACTTTAAACCAATTAAAATTCCCAAAACAAGTAATGGTCGTTCCCGCGTCCCATGACTGATGGTACTTGACCAATAACAAGTGTAATTGCCCTTATTGACCATTCCCTTAATATTCTTAGGCTGTACGCCAATAGATGACTCACCTAGTCCGCGGAAATAACTGAACATTTTGATTTCCTCTCATAGAAAATGACTTAAACCTATAATTTATACAAAACAACAAAGTCCTAATCTAATTATACCTAAAAAGAGTTAGAAATATTAAAAAAGAAACCTACAAAGTCGTTATTGCTTGTTTCTTGTGTTTTTCAGATTTTAGCTAGGTAAAAAACAGATATAACTTTTGTACAAGGTGCATAGGGCAGATACCGGTTTGTCTCAAAGTCGCAGCTTTATCTATTTTTCTTTTAATATCAAACTATATGATTTAATTACCGCGCATTCTTTGTTTTCGAAATGTAATAAAAAAAAAACATGTGGTTCTTCAACTGTCTAAACTAAACCCTATTAGGTAAGGGTATTGTCTAAGAAAGGTCCTTTTTCCCGCAGATTTATGTTTTAAATATCCATAGAGAATACTTTCCTTTAAATCCCAAACTTGTCAATCTTAAAAATATTTAGTGTTATTGCTTTTAGTCAGGAAGTACCATAACGAATGAAATTAGGTCCAAAAAAAAGTTAGGTCTATATAACAGAAAAGATGTTCTATAGTTTGATTTAGTGTTTAGCTTTTTAAAAGACAATAAAACCCTTGCTTTCCCCAATACGAGCCACATATTAACGTTTTTCTTGAGAAAGTTTCTTTCAGTAAAGCAAGCTTATTAAATACAAATAAAATAAAATAAAATATTCTATGCTGCTACACTTTCAAAATTCTTGGTAATACCTACAATTTGGTATGTTGCACAAATTTGTCGCTCAAAAATGAAGCAAAATACGGGCAAAATATTATAATCGTTTTGGTAAATGTTAAATAAATTATTATTTGTGTTTCCCACGTCAAATCAATTTTTCTACCTACCCTTTCAAGTTCCTTTTTAAGTGCAAAAACGGCTTTTTCTCTGTCTGCCACCAGTTCCTCCAAATATTGGTACCGTAACTTCTTGCGGGCCCTACATTCTCTGGCACTTTGACGACTGCGTTCTAAATAAATCAAATATAAAAAATTAAAAACAATAGATTAAAGCGATTAGAAACTATTTGCAAATAATATGTTTGTAAAATGTGCATCTTAAGAAATCAGAGAGGAAATTTAAAAGCTCCTGATGAAGGCCAAGTTACCCGAGTAAGCAATAGTTGGCCCATTACTGTACTACAACATGACGCGACATCACATCATGGAAATGGAGAGCTGCCAAGAACTATCATTTATTAGGGCAACTTTGCTTCCATCCATACCGCCACCTCCAAGCAGCCAAGGATAGTCACCTCGAGGCTGCAGCGGCATATTAATAAAACTTTTGGAGTCATGGTTAGATAAGTGGGAAATCCGACTCAATTACGCTAACACACCCAAGCTATTTAGTTTTTAAAGTCCAGAGTACAGGGTTGTTCCTTATATTTTGACAGCGTGTGGCGACTTTATGAAAAGAGATAGCATATAAGTTTAAATGTAAAAGTTGTAAAGCTTCACTTATATCGCAAGAATTTGTTAACTACAAAAACAAATAAAAATCGCAAAGCTGTCAAACACTCACAACTTAACGGTTTTTTTAAATTGAACACCGTGTATATTATTTTTTAAAATGAAGGAACTTTTTTCTCTGATTTCAAAAATATATAAGTTGTTGATATTTGTATAAGCCGTTTTCGAGATATTTAGGTTTGAAATTGATTTAAATCTCTTTTCTTTTTAAGTCAAAAGCTATAAGATTCAATTTATTTTAACAATATTTTACAAATGTTCAATGTGTGCGCCGATATTAATTATACATTTTCTATAGTCCCCGTATATTTTTTCAACGGTGTGAACGATAAATTCAGGATGCTCGTTGTTGACAATGTTTATGCAGTCTTCTATTTTGATTTTTAAATCGTTCAAAGTAGCACTCTGCTCTTTATAAACTTGCTCCTTTATAAAACCCCATAAAAACGAATCCAAAGGTGTAAGGTCCGGGCTGTTGGCAGGCCACCTTATTGGTCCATATCTTCCAATCCATGAATTAAATTTATTATTTAAATAATTTGTAACTGGAGCTACGTTATGAGGTGGAGCCCCGTCTTGATGCCATACTAAATTTCTGTATTCTGCTAGTGGTATATGATCCAAAAGATTTTCAATATTGTTTTCTAGGAAAAAAATATATCTCGCGCCTGTTAAGGATCCTTCATAGAAAATAGGACCAATTATTTTATTTTTAAGAATCCCACACCAAACATTTGTAGTTCTGCGTCCTTGAAACTGAACTTCTGAATACCCATGAGGATTTTCAGTGCTCCATATATGGGTGTTTCGGCGATTTTAAATTCCTGCAGTACTAAAAGAAGCTTCATCACTCCATAAAATCTTTTCAAAATAGTGATTATCCTCATTATATATATTTACCATTTGTCTGCAATATGATACCCTTTGAATTTTTTGATTTTCTGTAAGTTTCTGCACCGGCATTATTTTATATGGGTGGTAATTATATTTATGGAGAATTGTTAAAACCTTTTTCCTATCTTGTCCCAAATATTTACTAGCATTCACTGTCGATTGTCTTGGGTTTTCTAAAGAGGAAACATATTAGTTTGTTATTATGTTATTATGCTCTTGCACATAATATTTTACCTTGAAAATACAACAGTATTTGTAATTCATCATCTTCATTACTGGCGACCATACGTTTTTTTCTTTGAAGAGTTTTCCGTTCTCTAAAACATTTTTCAACATAATATAACGTGCCCCGACATGGAACTGGCATTCCAGGATGTAAACGAATATATTCTTCTTGCGCTGCGACAACATTATTATTATTTTTATAAAAAAGCCGGACAATTTCAAATTTTTCAGCTTCGCTATATCCCATTTTGGTAACATAAACGCGGCAGATACGCAACAATACGAAGTTATGTCGCGTTTGTGTCATTGTCACCCAAATAATTATAATTGACATACTAGCTTTTGACTTATATTTAAAGTGAAAATATATTTAAATCAATTAATTTCATACCTAAATATCTCGAAAACGGCTTATACAAATATCAACAACTTATATATTTTTGAAATCAGAGAAAAAAGTTCCTTCATTTTAAAAAATAATATACACGGTGTTCAATTTAAAAAACCGAAGTTGTGAGTGTTTGACAGCTTTGCGATTTTTATTTGTTTTTGTAGTTAACAAACTCTTGCGATATAAGTGAAGCTTTACAACTTTTACATTTAAACTTATATTCTATCTCTTTTCATAAAGTCGCCACACGCTGTCAAAATATAAGGAACAACCCTGTACAATATCCAGGAATTGCTAGTCAAAAACTTCAGGATAAATTAGAACAAGTGCCAAATACTTGGGCCTTTGCTTTGATAAAAGAATGGCGTGGAACAAAAACGCCGACCAGCGCTTGAAAATAGTGAATGGTCAACTTGGTGCCATCTACCCCCTTATCAACAGTAGGAGTAAGTTTTTTATTCAAATAAGCTTTATTGTCAGAAGATCCAAAGACCTATTGACAAAGCAATACAAATAATATTAAATTACAATTACAATCACATTATTTTATAAATACCTAGGTAAATCAAAAATATGATTATTAAAAAATTACAATTACAAAATAAAAAGGAGAAGACAATTAAAATATATGTTAGGGCATGAACATACAATATTAAAAATGAAACAAGCCCAGGCAAGCCAAGTTAATTATATAAAACAGAAACCAGTAAGATGGAGCATATAATAAGTACATCATTGATTATCAAATTAAGTCATTTATATATAATATAATTCAAATTAAAGTATACTTTATTGTTAAAAGAATGTTGTGGTTACAATCAACAAAGTTAGCAAAGTAAATCTAATTTATAAAGTATTGTTACGCAAGTTAAGAATACAATGTAAAATAATAGTCATACATATAAAAACAATTTCCATAATGTAAACACATAATACTAATACACAAAACAAATCAACAAGGTGCCACAGGTTGGAACTTAATTACATATCAGAACATGTTTTGGGAAGACTCAGGAAAGATCAAATTTGATATCACAGTGTCAAACGAAATATAAAATGATTTAGAACACATATCTACACAAAACTCCATAAAATAATGGACAAGTGAAAAGAATAAAATTATATTGAAGAACTGAGCTGATCATGAAATATTTTCAATTTTTACTTTTATTAATATTATTTGCTTGAGAATGCAGGGACTAGAACCTGTCTTCATAGAACATAGAACTCGAAGGGAATAATATGATCTATTACTTAGTAGCTTCTTTATGGATCTTTTAAATGTCTTGGTGTCCAGTATCAGTCTGTATGCTACAGGTATGATTGTAGACTTTAATACTTTCAAAAATTAAATACTTCTTTGTGAGTGTTGTCCTGAGAATAGGAAAAGGTATATCAGTACTGTTGCGGGTGTTACATGTATATAACTTTTGTATTTTTTGTGAGTAAGGCAAACTGTTTCTAATATAAATACACTGATAAAACTGTGCTCCCTTAATCAAATAATCTGATTTATTTGGTGAATAATTATTGGTAATAAATAAATGTGATTTTAATTAACTAAATTTGATTTAACTGAAATAAATGAGAGTATTTCGTTTTATTTGCAAAGTTATTTGACTGTTGGTTGATTTGTGTCAAGTCATAGAACCCTTCAAACAAATATCTTACCAAAAAACCACTAAAATAACAAAATCTAAATAACTAATTATTTAATCGAACTAATTTTTATTTAGGAACTAAATCCCGTTAATCGCTAGTTAAATCACCCAATAGAGAACTATTTAAATGTCTAGGTAATTTAAACTAAATAATTATGTATTTACATTAAATCGTTAATATAAAACAACCAAATATTTACAAATAACTAATTATTTAATCGAAGTACATTTCAAGTTAAGAACTAAATACCTTTAACTTTAATTTAAATCATTCATTGCCGAACTTTTCAAATAATTTGGTCATCCAAACTAATAATTAAGTATTTAAATGAACTCCTGTCGCCTACTTTGGGCTTTGAGTAATTTGATTGGTTATACAAAAGTGGCCTGATCATCGCGTTTTGGTCATTGGTGTTCGATTTTGTCTTGTAGAAATTTATGAGTGAGAGTGAAATCTCCTTTGTTAGTGGCACAGAAGTTAGTGGTTCCATCAAAAATTAAAACGAAGATATGGGGAATAAACGTAATATGAATAATTATTTAGAAGATTGGGGTATATCGAGGGGTATATCCCATATGTTAGATACTTTTCAAGGTAGGAAACTATATTTGAATATCTTACTTACGCATGAAACGAGTTAAAAAAGTAAGATAAGAGGCAAAGAAAAGATACTTGTAATACCTACTTTAAAATTTCGTACACAAAATCTTTTTAGAAAAATGTAGCCAGGTATTTATAAATCATGGCTACCTAGGTTACAAATAAGACAGTTTTTCTTAATTTTCACCATAATTCAATACCTATCAAACCTCCTAACGTAAAAAATATAATATAATTAATATAATATTAATAATAATTGTACCTAATATTTGCAAATTTGACTTTATTTAATTTTTTATCAAAGTTATTAACTTCTCTATAATGTTTTATTGACGTATATTTTAAGGGAAACAACAACTAATGGTCGGTTTATACAGCAAGATAACATAACATAAAAATAAAATAAGAGTTGAATCTACAGATCTGCCATAAGACGTTTATAGAAACACATAACATAACATAAAAATAAGAAATAAAATAAGAGATGGTTATCTTTTAAATTTTATGTTATTTTTATGTAAAAATAGTTGTGCGCGTGCGCGTAATTTGTCATAACCTTTATTTTCGGCAAAAATGTATTTTTTTCTGTCGGTTTGCCTTATTATTTGAACACTATAAACAATTTGATAAGGTTTGTGATTATTATGATATAGGTACTGATTATACCATATTTAATAGCAACATTTCAATATTTCTTATTTTTATGTGACCTCTGTATAAACACGTACTTGGATAAAATAAGAACTGATTTGAATGAACATTCTGATCTATTGAAAATTAAAAAAAGGTATTTAAACCAAATAAATTTATATTTGATCTAAATAAATATAAAAGACAAGTTAAACAATTATGTACTTGAATAAAAAAACAATCACTTTGATGGAAATCACCGGTTTATTTAAATCAAATCACTTAAATTGTTTAATTAAATAACGTTGTTGTTACGGCAAATACATGTAAAACAAAAGTAAAATAAATATGTACTTGATAAAATATATATAAATATCAATCAAATAAACATTTTGTTAACTTAACTTTTAACCTATTTACTTTAAGTCATTGAAACGGCTTATTTAAGTTAGGTTAATGTTAAGGAAATAAATATTTGCTTGAATTTTGTATTTAGTGATTAGTTCCAAATAAAAAGTAATTTGTATCAAATCAGATTATACTAATTGAGGCAAATAATCCCTTGGTATTTTTCAAATACATATTTGTTTGGCTAATAGGAAACAAATATTTATTTGAGTCAACGGTAAATTTTTTTAACTCAAATAATTAATTTTATCAGTGTAGGCCCACAACCGTTAGAATTTTTTTCTTGATGAAAAGTGACTTACAATGATCTCTTGAGTTTGCACTAAAGGTATCTCACATATTTTTCTGTATAATTAGTGTAGACCCTAAGAACTCTTGACTCCAAAAGCCCCAAAAGACGATTCCATACCGCTAGAAAAATAAACAGTTCGCCCCACGTGTTCTCCCAGTTCGTTTACCTTGCAACATTTACGTTCCTTACAAAATTATACTCTAAAACTATAATTCTAAAAAGGAAAATTTAAATGTAAGAATGCTGGTCTTGCTAACATTAGAACACAAAATATTGGAGTCACACCACCGCTTAACAAGGAACAGATCACTCTGTACAACAAGCATCAATTTATCAGAGTAAAATTGACTTACGCGCGAAAACGATACTATATACAAGACTTTAATCCGACCAGTTCTTACATATGGTATACTAACATGGTGTATCGACCACAAACAAGATGCATTACAAAAATTTACAAGTTCTTCAGAATAAGGTTTTAAAAACCATTACGAATGCCCCCCGCTACACAATGACTAACACACTTAACAATGACTTACGAATACCGACTTTTACAAAACATATTGACAAATTCTTTGCCAACTACTACAAACGGACAGACGTATCATCAAATCATATAATTACACAATCACACATTCACTCCATACAACATACTTAGGGACTGGCTCCTACTAAGACCGTCCCCTCCTTTATGAGTTACCATCCACTCATTAAGTAATTAATCACATTCCCCGAGGACTAAAAGCAACTGCTTCCCCGCTTACCACTGCCATCAAGAAAGCTCCCTTCCAAACAAAATTAAAAAATTATGATTGCTGAACAGCACCATAATCAATTAATAAAAGTAAAACACAGAAGTCTGACTCAAAAAGAAGCACACAAACCCAGGCATCCATTGATAGCTCGAAAAGTGAACATGGCATACACTTCCGTTAAATTTAGCGAATCTTCCAAAATCTTCCAAAAAGTTTGCTGCTAAATATTTTGCAACCACCCATCCGAGATTGACGAACTTGTTTTGCAGTGCAAACTAAGGTTTTAGAAACCTTTTTAAGATTCTGTTAATCGGTAAAACAATTCTATTCGTATACTGGGTGCTATTAGTGGAAGCGATTTTGTTCCAAAAATTTGAAACAACCTGTAGAGTGAACTCGTAAAGTTCGCAATTCGTGATATAGGCAGTTAGTAAGATGGCGTCAATATCTCCAGAGGTTTTTATTATTTATAAGTGTCCTTTGGCAGCAGATACACTAATAAACACAAAGTGTATCAACTCTTAGTAGTAAAATCTTCAAAAGGCTGTAAAATTTTAAATGAATTGCTGATCTAGCATGCCGTGAACGAAAAACGTGAACGAAAAAACATTTAATATTTGATCACATGTTACGAAGTGTCCTTCGTGTGTCATTTAGTGTCTGTACTAGCGCTTTCTCAAGAGGATTATGCTCAAACTCAGTGTACTCAGAGGTTTGGTGTATCTCAAGCAAGCATTTCCCGAGTGTTACAGCGTTTTAATGAAAGTTAAAGGAACAGCAGAAGACAAGGTCAGGGTAGCCACCGAGTAACAAATCTGAGGCAAGACCAGTATATTCGTCTCTAAGATTTCCAACCAGTCACGACGGTAGTCTTTAAACAGTCTAAAATTTGCGCGTGGGCACCTTAATTGGTAAGATCGGGACTGGGCTCACGTATTTAGTCTTACACGAGTCTAGATTTTGCATTTTCGCTAATAGTAGGCGAAATATAGAATCCAGAATACCAAGAGCCCAACGCACCTTCGTACCTACCGTGAGTGATGGCGTTAGAACATTGAAAGCGAGGGGGGCATTTCTTGGGATGACCGAATTGGACTGGTGCTGCTAAATAGTGAAAGATCAACAGCCAACAAAGGTACATTATAGATATTGTTAACCCCCAAGTTTTTCCCTAAGCTTTATTTCTGGGGGAAAAATTTACCGTTAACTGTTGAATTGAAACAATGAATTGGGACGCCGCGCAGTCCAGACCTCAACCCGACTGAACATTTATGGGACATAATGGGTAGAAGAGTGAGAACCCTGCAACCTTAACATGCAGACTTAAATAGGCTGGAAGAGAGGCTACATGAAATTTGGAGTCAAATTGATCAGGAAGAGACTCAACGGCTAATTTTGAGCATGGCATGGCGTCAGACTATAATCGCAGCAAGAGGTGGGGGCACTCGTTACTGATTAGAAGGTAATTTTGTGATATTGTAAATTTACTTAATATAATTAGGTTTCAATTTTTTTGGTCTCTCAAAACGACAAACAACGGCGCTTTACCACAATAACCTTGAGGCGCACTAAAGTATTTACCTCAAATTACCATTAGACTTTTAAAACCTGAAATGCTGGTCGAAATCTGTCAACCACTTTTCAATATCGGGCATTTTAAAGATTGTGCTACCAAAACTTGACATATTCATTGTTTATTAGTGCTGCTAAAGAGCCCGTATACCCTACGCCAGCTACCAGTTTATTGGCGGCCACGCCATATTTCAGACATGTTTACCAACCTGTGATTTAAAAGTCCCTTAATTCAAAAATCATCTCGCGAACACTGGCAATCGCTGCGTTGATGAGAGATAGATATATGTCAATATATTTACAAGTGCGCGACAAAGATAAATATACCGCACATAATCAGTTCCGACGGAAAAGCGTCAACAGATGAAATATCTGCTGCACCTCACTTAGAGTGTCGTTTAGACATGCACCTTTTTCTTACGCTTTTGCACCGATATCTCTCCGTCAGTTTACAATCCGTCTGTCTATTCCTCTTTCATTTCATCACATTCGAAATTTACAGCTGATTTACAGATCCGTCTGAGCCGTCACCGCACGTTCATTTTCAATTATCACGTTGAAATAAACGTTTGTTTTTGGGTATATTTTTGTCTATTTTCTGTCTTTTCAGATAGTGTTTTTCCATTATATCGTTTATTCTGTGCTTATTAGACATTTTGCTAACATATTATTGGACTTTGTGGATCTGAAACTTTTTCTTTTTATTGAAAAGTAAATAAACACACCATTATTTATTACACAAATATTACCTAAAAATTACTTAATTTAATAGGAATGTGTTTTGGGGCGAAGATCATGAATTTTAACGACTTTATCGTGCCGAGATAAACTTATAGCTTTTAAAATACTTTTGAATTCAGTTTTTTTTAGAGGTTATGCTAATTTTGTTGTTTTGTTCTCATTTTCCCTTTTTCCCTCTTTAATCTTCCATATATACGTATCCTGTAGGACGACATTTAGTCGTCAACTATATTTTGAATCTCACGAACACAAAAAAGTACATGTCATCAACAATCTCGCCTCCTGCTCTGTTATTCTTGATTGCATTTAGCACATCTAGGTTTGAAATATACGCCTCAAATAACATGATTCCAAAAAAAAACATTACTTTTGGTTTGGGGTGGTATGTTTACTTTTTATTTACATTTTTAGACATCTACCTCCCATTTAATTAATAAAATTCGTTTTTTGATTGCGCAAAAAATATTTATAATTGGTAAATATCTAACTCCGCTCTTGACCAAATTTAAGTTCTGTAAGAAGAATGCTACTAGAAATGACATATGTCGTCGGTCATCATTAGGGTTGAGCATTTATGCAAGTTGCATATTTTGCATATTTTATGCAAAAATTCGAATTTTTGCATATTTTTTGAAAACTGGCTTATGTATGCTGATTTTAAGTTATTTTATTATATTAAGTATATAATCGGAATCGCTATTATTAAGTAATGAATAATAGAGTTTGGGCCCAAGATATCACCTTAATTATACTAACAGGTAGGTATTATATTAATGGTGTTTAACAATTTACGATCCCTAATCCCTCGATTATTCTTTGAAGGTAGGATGGGCTCGAATTTAATTTGTAATTAAGGTAATATAATACTTAAAGTAAGAACAATTTTTTAATTGTTTTCTTCGAATTCCAAAGCAAGATTAGGCATTTCGACAAGTTAGCTATCTGGTTATGTTCTGTGTTTAGTACGGGTTAGATCGAGTGTTAGTTAAGTGTGAAAAAAGTTGCTTAAAAGTGTTTTTCCGAACTTAAACGTAAAATTTGCCGAAAGTAAGCAGTGTTTCCATTTGGATAAAACCTTACAAAGAATTGTATCTCGATATGGATAAAGTCTACTGTACGGCCTGCGGAAAAATGGTTTGTATTATTGCTGTTATTTGTAGAATAAGTTGATATAAAAAAATACTTTTCCAAACTGAAAAAAATATCTATTGCAAGAAATGAATAATAATATGATTTTAATACAAAATTTCGCGCTTTGATAAAAAACCATTAATCTCTTGTCATGAATATTCTATAAGAACTTGAAATAAATGATTTGATTACTCCCTTTGTTAAAAGTAATTTAATACTTGACCCAAGACACACATTTCTCTTCAGACAAATAAACTATTTTCGTCTGTGTTGAGCAAGCCTAACTTTTGCTCAATTTGGTTGCAGGTTGCATGCGAGAAGAAATTTCAAATCGACCAACATGTGAAAACAGCTTCCCATGCCACTAAAGTACGAAAAATAAAAGTCCCTGGCGAGAAAGTGCAATTATCTTTATCCAAATGTTTTGAACACTACCCTCTAGAAAATTAAGTGAACAAGAAGTGTTCAATGAAGATCTTGCGCTGGTGGCATCAAATATACCATTGGCAAACTTGTCAAATGACAATTTTCGTTCGTTTCTACAAAAATATTGCAAAATTAATATACCAAGCCAGACAACTTTGAGAAGAAATAATATAGACTCTTTATATTTAATGGTGCTGACAAAAATAAAAGAAGAAATTTCAAATAATTATTTTTATATTCGTATGGATGAAACCACAGATTCGTCTGGGCGTTATATGGCTCACCTAATAATTGGAATTCTTACCGAAGAATCTCACTCAAAAGGATTTTTAATTACCTCCAAGCAGTTGGAAAAAACGAACGCTTTAACAGTGACTAGGTTTATACAAGGCGCACTTCTTCCTTCCTGATGCTATTCCCATTGAAAAAATGTTGCTTTTTCTGTCAGATGCTGCGCCTTATATGATTAAAGCAGGACAAAATTTAAAAATATTCTATCCAAAGATAATTCATGTCACTTGTTTGGCGCATGGTATTAATAGAGTGGCAGAGGAAATTAGAAAACACTTCCCACTTGTGAACGAATTAATATCAAACATGAAAAAAATATTTCTTAAAGCACCACTAAGGATTCAATACTACAAAGAAAAACTTCCTGGCGTCCCACTTCCCCCTCAGCCAGTAATAACAAGATGGGGTACCTGGTTGGAGGCAGCTTTTTTTTATGCTGAACATTTTATTGCTTTGAAAGAAGTAATCAGTGAACTATCCGACGAGAAGTCGCAGGCTCTTGTTGATGCAAAAAAGTTATTTGAAAATAAAATATTGCATCAACAGCTCGCATTTATTAAAAGCAATTATACCTGTGTGCCAGAAATCATAACACAATTAAAATCAAATAAGTTATCCCTAACTGAATCTACAAACTGTGTTACACGTGTGGAAACATCTTGTTACAGTGTGAGCGGAAATATTGGGGACAAGATTAAAGAAAAATGTCGAAGTGTTTTGCAGAAAAATTACGGATTTATTTTTTTAAAGAGTGTAGCTAGGGTACTGTCTGGTGGTTTTGTAGATAATTTTGAAGTAGATCCAAATATACTAGTTAACTTAAAATATGCTCCAATTACTTCCGTGGACGTAGAAAGAAGTTTTTCTGTATACAAATATATGTACTCGGATAGAAGGCATAAATTTCTAATTGAAAATTTTGAAAAATATTTGGTTGTTTATTGTTTTCATAACATTATATAGTTACGAAGCTTAGTACATAAACATGTACCCTACCTATCTGTTTAGAAATTAATGTAATGCCACCTACTTTCATTTTAATGTAGTACTTTGATTTTCTAACAATGTGTTTTATTAAAAATTTATTTGGCATATTCTTATATTTTATATGCATATTTTGGCAAAAAGACTTGCATATGTGCATATTTCCTCCTTTTTGGTATGCATATTTGCTCAAGCTTAGTCATCATCAAATAAGGAAAAACCCGTCCCGGGATAATGATCCAAAGTGTGAAATGACTAACTTTGAAACAAAACAAAAGCATACAGCCTATTTGACATAGCTTTAGTAACAGCAGTTAGGTACCATAATTTGCGCAACTTTAGGTTTATGATTTTCTCGACCTCTGTATAATGTAGAAATAATAATAGCCATCTGCAAGAAAGATTATTGTATCACAGAAAATAAACTTGTACGAAATCTACTATTTCACGATATTTCTTCACCATTCCGCTGTACGAGGTCTCCATCTTCCTCTGCAGCAGCACTGATTACAGCTAAGTGGGTTCGTATCAAAGAAGAATACTTTAAGTTTGTAGTAAATTTAATATCGCATTAAGTTTTAATACTTTTTGCCCAAAATTTAATTTCCTCGTGTTTTCTTACGGACTGACAATTATCAGCTGATTAATGACGTGCATCGGTTTTAAATCTGCATGAACCATACTAACCCCTATATTTTTTTTTTCTTAATAATAAAGCCAGCAATATTTTTAATGCTTGTTTTATTTCTACAGCTCCCCCTTTTTTAACTTGTGTTTGCGTGGTGTCAAGTCGCATGGTCAGAGTTAGCTCCACGACCATCTTGGAGGTTTCCAGCTGTTCCTGTGGTAAAGCTAGTGGCGCTTGTTAAACCCCATCCCGCGAGCTAGGGCAACTGGCACGCGTGCTCCACAGCTGGTTCTGTACGTGTTCCCTCACACTACTTATATTTGTTGTATTGAATCATTTACTCGTTCTTTTAATTTAATTAATTCAATTTTTTTCTTTTTCAATATGCCGTTTACTACGGTTTTGCTTGTGCAGCGGTGCCCATCACAGCATCGCTGAAAAGTACCACCTTTTTTTTTAAATGAAATAAATGAATTTTTTTTTTATGTTCAGAAACAACTGAAGCACGCGTTGCAATTTGCTACCTTTTTCAAGCCTTTTAGAGAATGTATGTTTTACCAAGATTTCTCAATTTTTTATTAATGTCAAAGGTCACTTATCAATTATCTGGCAAAAACGTCTGGGGATATTGATGTCAACTTACCGACGGCCCCACACCAGGAATGGCTTAACCAGTTCCCTCTACAGGATTTTTCAAATTTACGGAACAAAACCGCGGTATATAAATAAAATTAGTTTACATATTAACGTTAGGGTCTTAGAAAGGTTTCTAAAACCTTAGCTTACACTGCAAAAAAACTTCGTCAAAATCGGTTGAGTGGTTCGCGAAATATTTAAAAGCAACCTTTAATTAGATTTTACATTAATTGCTAATTTTAACGAGAAGTGTTATTATCTTCTTTGGTCTTACCTAATTTGGCTTTCATGTCAACTTTGTCAGCGGATTTTCGGCCCGGCTTGCGACCTCTCTTGCCTGACTCCCTACGCTGTGGTCCCTCCTGAAAAAAAAAATATATTGAAATCATATAGGTACCAAAGTAGGGTCAAGGGCTTTTACCGCTGTAAAGAAATTTGACAATATCATTTTTTCCATTTCTAACTTCGTATGTCTAAATAGGGTGCTCCATTTAAAGCATATTGCTCAAATGCAAATAAAGCATTGTAGAATACCTGCCAAAATTTTGTTACGTACATATAATATTTAAACAGGGATAACCACAAATTCAGAATAAGGTCAATTTGCATTTATTAAAAAGGTGTATATGCGAATGTTTTCCTAAATAAAGAGTTCGTTTTCAATATTAACCTTTCAAAAGAAGTAAAAAGTGTGATGTATTTTGGAATGAGAATTTCCAGAAGATTGTTTATTGGAATAATAATTATGCATCCTATATTTTAACAATTATTGAAGAACATAACAATAATTCAAAAACAAATGAAAATTATTAGCAACCCGTCCATAGGCTATAGTTGCGGATAAGATAACACCACTATTTAGTCATTTGATAATTAATGTACAGCATGGCTTTGTGAGGGGAAGGTCACCTGTCATCTTATATGTTACAATACCTGTTGGGAGGCTCTTCAGAATGGGTGGCAAGTAGATGTCATTTATACGGATTTCTCGATGGCTTTCGACAGAGTTGATCATGTCATTCTCTTAATAAAGCTTCAGGCCAAGGGAGTTCATGGATCTTTTTTAGATTGGTTTATAAATAATCTAACTGGAAGAAGGCAGGCAGTAAAAATTAAAAGTTATATATTAGGGTGGGCCGAATTTTTTTTTTTATTTTTTTTTAACGCTATAGTGCGGAAAACTCTAGGGTAGCATAGTAAAATGTAAAAAAAATAAAAAAAAAATACATGTGGCGGTAGCGCATCGCTCTTGAATATTTAAAATTTATTGAAAAACAGAGTTTCTATTCGTTTGATATAGAAATACATTGGAATACGAAAGCAACCAAAATTTACTAATTTAAGGTAGCGCAAAGCATTTAAAAATCCTTAATTTAACGCACTTAAGACGTACCCGAGCAGCGGACCCGCGCGACGCTCTTTGTTGCGTGTTGGAACCCGTCAATTCCTGTTGTCCCCCCGACACCGCTTTTTCTATTCTGTCCCCACAATGTAATGCGTGTTTACCCAGACAATGACTCGGGCGGTTTGTTGTTTCTGTGAGTTCAATATAGTGTTTGTTTAAAATGGATTAGTAATTTGATTATATTAACCACTTTGCCATGGC
Organism: Polydrusus tereticollis; assembly: GCA_963920685.1. Taxonomy (NCBI): domain Eukaryota; kingdom Metazoa; phylum Arthropoda; class Insecta; order Coleoptera; family Curculionidae; genus Polydrusus; species Polydrusus tereticollis. The sequence continues at coordinate 87,046,644 of OY987328.1, read as the reverse complement.
TGTTCCTAAGAAATTTACTCGCAACGAGTTTAATTGCCCGTTATTTAGTCACCCAAAAGAGGTACCTGTTAGTAAACTTCCAACTTACGAAGAAGTTTTGAAGTGTTTTTCCATGAACATTATATCTTAGCTTTAAAAACAAACAAGAGGCCTGTTAGTTTTTCTCAAGTTTCGAATATTGTGGAACAACAACTTTGATAAAGCTTGAATTCCAACAGTAAAGAATTACAGAATTATTCAGTTGATAAACGCATATCATGACAGTTATCGTAATCTTATAAAGTCCTTTAAGCGTGATAAGGAAAAGAAAAAGTTTGACACGAGAGCTAAAGATTAAAAAAAAACTTTGTTACTGTTTGACAGTGTTTGATGTCTCTGCATGTAAGTGCAAAATAACATTAGACGGCAATTGCTAAAATGCCACTGAGGTTTGCGTCTATTATTTGTAACTGTGAAAAACCAAAACGATACCTATCATTGAACTAAAATTCTTGAACTTGAAACCATGGCATAGGTAAAATTGAAAGGACGTAAAGGAAACAAAAAAAATTGCCCAAAGACATGAAAGAAAGTTGGTTGAACATAAAAGAAGGCCGACCACTAATAATTTATTATCACAGCCGTCTTGCTCAAAAAAGACAGATATAGAAACTCTCCTACCAAATGAGTTAAACTCTGATCCTTGTAAACAAATTGAAATTGACAGCGATTCAGATTTCGAAGAACTGCTGCCTGCAATTAAATCACCGTGGCAAATACGCATTAAATTGAAAAATACTCCGCTGACTGGCGATCGCTTTGGGCTATCAGATAGAGTAGCTGCAGCTGTCGCTTCAAGTGTGTTGCAAGATCTTGATATTGTAAGTGATGATGACCACACCCAAGTTGTGTTCCAGAAGGGAAAAATGTGTTAACCGCTCAGAACTTCAAAATCAGAACAAAAAGAAACATAACCCAATTCAAGGACTATATTTTGATGGGAGGAAGGGATAACACTCTAGTGATTGAGAAAGTAAACTCAAAGCAGTTTCCAGAACCATAAAAGAGGAACATTACTCAATTTTACAAGAACCAGGTTCTGTGTACGTTGGTCATGTTTCACCCTCTTCTGGGTCTGCTCGAAACATTGCCAATAGCACTCTTTCTAATTTGACTGAAGCTGGATTTTCTCTTCATGAACTGGACGTAATTGGATGTGATGGCACGGTTACTAACACGGGGTGGAAAACGGGTGTTATTCGCACAATTGAAGAACAAGTTAAAAGACCACTACAGTGGGGGGTATGTCTTTTATAGTTCAATAAATTGCCTTTCCGGCATTTGTTTCAAACTTTAGATGGTGAAACGACTGGTCCAAAATCATTTAGTGGTCCGATCGGCACTAAGCTCAGTAAATGTGAGAAACTCCCAGTGATAAATTTTAACAGTGTTGTGTGAGATTCCAAAAATTTTACAACGTTAAGTTAACAACGGTGAATAGAATCCTCCGATTGTATTTAAGTATTGAAAACCCAACAGATGAACACAAGATATTGGTTTCTTTTATCCCAAAGTCATATATGCCTGTATGGTTGGTTTCATATCAAGAAAAGTAATTACTTCACAAATGGTCCAGAAGATGTTTTTCAAGTTATAAAATCGTCAAGATTTCTGGCAGAAAAATTATTGCTATAAGTCATTGACCCAGTAATTGAGAGAAACGCATTTTTTGCCCATCCGGAAAACTTACTTTTGACTATGATAACAGATAAAAGGGTCACAAGGGATCATATAGGAGAGTTGTGTTTCAGAAGACTTCTAAAGGCTAGAAACTTATTTTCTAAAAGATAGTCAATCAGGAATTTTCAACCACCCAAAACTAATTTCCTGGCTACAGACTACATAGAAATCATTGACTGGAACCACTACACTTTCACCACCACCTTTACTGCGAAGAGTAACGGATGCAGAGATTGGATCAAAAGTCAAATCAGGTGAAACGGCGGCTGATTGAAACTTTGATAAATTCCCATGTCAACCGAGGCGTCACAAAAAGTCGTCGGCTTTAATTCCAGAGATAGTTTTATAAGAACTACACTTCTTTCAAGATCTGCAATGCAAAGTTTTTCTAGCTAATCTTATTTCAGACTCCTAAAAGAAAGTGAAGATAAGTAAAGGACTATATTTCATTAAATACTGAAATTTTACACAATCAGAATTTTTTTTTGTTTTGTTTCAATGGAAATTGGTCAAATTTTGTGAATAATGTATTTTTGAACGTAAAATGTTAATAATAATTTGTAAAATGTATCCTTTTTTGCTTTTTTGCCTACATGCTAATATTTTTACCTAGAATGAAAAACTAAAAAAGTTAAGGGAGTGGGTCATTATGGTGAATCACCCTGTAGGTACAATCGCTATGAAAAATCATAAATTCTTTTTTTACTTGAAATTAACTTTATTCGACCATAAACTAGTTTGAATGATAATTCATAATTATTCGTCTAACCGTTGCAACGGTCTTACCTAAATATTACTGGCGGCAGTGCGCCAATATACCCAGAACTACACGACGACAAATTTATTTACCCCAAAGTGTCTTATTTCACAAATATGAGATTAGTTCCGAAACAAACCTATAAAATTTAGTTGAATAAAGATATTTTCAAGTAAAAATAATTATTATTTTTAATGGCGATGCCAATGACCTACTGTAATATAATAACGGATTAAATTTTTTCGCAGATATAGGGTGGTTGCGCTAGTAAGCCAGCCACCTCTAGTAGTCGGCCAAAAATGACTTTAACCACTTATAATTTGAATTTTGCGCGAGTGTAGCTCTATTTCTTACATTTGCTCTCTTATTTTACTTTGCAAGAACATACATCAATTTTTCTTTATTATAAGTCGAACCTTACTTCCGGAAATTGGCGCGAAAAATTAGGTGTTAGTCATTGTGTCTCCAAAAACAGTTTACAAAAGCCAGTTAAGATCAAACAGGGCAATTTCAAAGGTAAGTTAAAATAATTCTATACTAGATATGTTTACTGGAGTAAGATTTTTTAAGAAGTTTAAATAGCTAGTAACAAGTCGCCAATATATTAATTTTTATTTTTAGGTATAAAAAAATTTGGCCGGTTAAATTATTATAAAGTTGCTAGTGATCGGCCACCATGGCCGACTACTGGCAAAATTTAAAAAAATACATTTTGTCTATATCAGGCTTTCAAATACATACGAAGAGATTCTTCCTTTGCCATCTTGTACTATGATGTATCAAAAACGTACGCGTCAGTAGTCGACCGGGTCTAAAATGAATGATAAAGTCCCTAGGGGATATTAAAGTTAGTGGCCGACTACTGGCAAAGTCATAAATTGATGATTGTGCTAGCACTCGGCCAGAAGATTTTTTTGGCTCTAAAAGCACTTTAATCTAACTTCTTAAATGTTTTCTTTACATTATAGACGATGCCACGCAGTTCCAAAAGAAAGTTCCATAGATAGTCTCAAGAGTTCTTAGAAAAAGTTTTGGATTCTATGAGAAATGAAGCTAAAATTCGAGAAACTTGCCGAAACTATGGTATACCACGTGCAACTCTGTAGGACCGGCTCGCAGGTCGTGTCGCAAGCCATATATCTCGACGAATGGGCACCAGATCCATATATGAAGCACATTAGTAATCAATAATCTTACATGCAATAGAACCGATGCAGACGTCCACCTCCCCAACCGATGCTTTAAAAAAATATTTTAAATACCCTAAGTCAATTCCAAAAACATAACGTCCGAAAGCTGGACGCTCCACAAGTGCCATTTTGGTCCAATGTTTGGAGAACATATTACATGGATAAGGTTTAGAGTACAAAATCAGAAAGAAGAAGCAAAGAAAAGGAAAAGAAAGAAGAAGCGAGATTTTAGAAGAATGCTTTGAAACAAATATCGTGCTAACTGTGAAGATGAACTAGATAGCGATGCACAAGCAGAAGGGGATTAAAATGTGGGATGTGAGTGGTGTCCCAGATAATTTCACCTTGAAGGTTACAGGAAGGCTATATAAAGAGGTGCAAGGTCTAGATTATAACTGCAATTTTTGCGAATACTTTTCTAACTTTACCTATACTTTTAAAAAATGTGTTTTTACATATTATGTATTTTTAGTAGGTACATTTAAGTGTTTTTTTTAAATATTTTTAGAAATATAATTTTTGTGTTTTTTTATAATATGTTTCCCCTTTTTATTGACAAAATAAAAAAATGCAAGCACTGGCCTGTGTTAAATAACCATTAATATATGACGGCCGACTTCTGGTATAGGCATAGCCGACTACTAAACAATAAGTGGCCGACTTCTGAAAAAACTCATATGTTTCAGAACAACTTAAAATAAAATATTTACGTACTTTCTTGAGTACTTCTATATTTTTCAATAGCTTATTTTTAATGTTTATACTTGACAAGGACACATATATGTATTATAATTTTAAGTATTAAATTGACAGATTTATTTAAAACACAAAAATAGAATGATCAAAAAAGGCCGACTACTAGCGCAATCACCCTAGTTAGTTCGGTGCATTCTGAACCCAATTTTCGGTACAACCGTCGACTTTTTGAAAATTTCCACCAAGCCGGTGATCACATTACATCGTCCAAATATAATAAAGAAATAAACTTTAATAGTGTTTTTAAAATATCAATAACAAAAATATTTTCCATATATAACTAGTCAACTTTATGGCGGACACTGTATATTTTTTTTATAGCAAATGCTTTTCATCAATCTGATTTTCCTCTTCGGCCTTCATCTAACTATTATATTCATTGAAAATTATTATTATAGAATTGTTCTTTCAACAATCTTGATCAACCTACGTTAACAATATTACTACATATTCATAATTGTAATTATAATTTTTTTATAGCGAGGAATATGTGTCACTTTATGGACTATTTCGTTTTTTTCAGAGCACATAAATGCACAGGATCAATAGGTAACAGTTTTTTTTTATGGTTTTTATTTATTAAAAAAATTTAACGCTCTAAAATTTGAAATATTAAACCAAAAAGTTGTATGAACATTGATAACTTCTTTGTACTGTTTATTTGTTAAGTTTTTTTCTTGTGTAAGCTCTTTTACAAATCACGTTTCAATTATTATCTTAACCTAGACCAACCACGACGCAGTTAGGTTACTTCGTAATTATTTATAGAACATAGAATGTTGCACATACGTAGATAAATGTCGCCGGTAATAGTTAATATGTAATGCATTAGATAGTTTGGTTATAAAACAGACAACAGGTTTTTGTAGTGCGCAATAAATAAATGAAAGATACAATTTCGTCGTATTTGCAATGTTTTTCTATCTATAAATAATAATCATAATGAAAAACATAAATTAGAAATTAAAAGTATTTTTGAGAGCACAATAGAATTAATTTCATTTCTAAACTGTCTTCGGAAATCTTAGTTCCCCGTTAATTTTTTATAATAAAGCGCACCGACTCACCGGTCACTGTCTCACATATAAATTTATCGAATAGTAAATATCAGGGGTATGTATGTAATGTATGTCACTAAAATACGAGCGCACGGCAACAAGGGATTTAGATGGCCAGGCCATTTCAGGGGGGTGGGAGGATTTGACATTTCGCCTAATTTTTTTTTTTTTTTTTGGTAATTAAAATTAAAATTGTATCAATATTCTTGGCTAATCCCGCATTTTATTACGGTTTTAATGGGATATAAAATTAATTTATATTGTTCAGCATTTTACAGGGGGGTGGGAGGGTTTGACATTTCGACTAAAATCTGTTTTCTTGCGCTAATTAAAATTAATATTAATAATCTTGGCTAATCCTGAATTTTTATACGGTTTTAATGGTTTAATAGGATATCAGTTTAATTAATTTATATTGTTTAGCATTTTAGTTGAAATATTTCAAAAACTTTAAATAGTTGGTTCAGGTTACTATACAAACTTCTAATAAAGCATCTGACTTCTACGACAGTTTACTAATTTGTAATATTAAGTTTAGTAGTTGTACGGGGGTTGATGAATGTCACATGGATATTTAAGGGAGTAATAGTGCTCTTCAAAATAAAAAGAAATACTCAATGCAATCAAAAAGGCTTCATTTTTTATATACAGGATGTCTAAACTTCAATTTTTTTTTTTTTCGTTTTTCTCCCATATTTTCCGAGATAATCATTTAAAGTTTGGTACCCTTAGTAGTTTTTGGAATCTCTACAATAAAATTAAAAATCAGTAAAATTCGCCCGATATTTAAATCTGGGAGCAAAAAATGTACAAGCAACTATAGACCAATATCTGTATCGTTTTTTAATTAATTTTGCCACGATTTTGGAGAAAACACTTATGTACTAAGTGTTTTCTCCAAAATCGTGGAAAACTTAATTAAAAAACGAATGTTATCATTTATACAGAAACATATAGAAATAGATGAGTACCAATATGGTTTCCAAAAAAACAGTAGTACCTTATGCGTCACGGCGGACTTTGTGAATTATTTCTCTAGAGCCTTGGATAATGGAAATATTGTGGTTGTTGTTTATGTAGATTTGAGAAAGGCTTTTGATGGTATGTTTGGATATTTTGTTGAATAAATTGGAAAATATGGGATTTACCGGAGTAATGCTCAATCTAATAAAAAGTTATCTCGAGGGTAGAAACCAGTATGTTAAAGTAAATAGTGTCAGTAGTGACATTAAATCAAATAAGTTTAATGTTCCCCAGGGATCCGTCCTTGGGCCACTCTGTTTCTTAATTTAAAATGTGCACGTCTTAAAGCACGTTACTTTACATTCACGGACGATACGGCTCTAAATTAATAGGAGATTAAGTGCAGACGAACTTAGTAGAGAGATCAACAGTGACCTAGAGACATATGCAAACTGGCTATACTCTAACAAGCTAAAGATAACCATTAACAAAACAAAAAGCATGGTATTAAAACAAAAAAATTAACATGTAGAAGAAATTAATATTCAAATTAATAATATGAAATTAGAGCAAGTCTCCAAAATCAAATATTTAGGGCTAATTGTTGATGATAAATTAGATTGGGCGGAACATGTATTGTATATAGCTGATAAGATTGCTCCTATGTATTCAGCAATGTTTAACTATTTAACTCTTAAAACCAAGTCAATGGTGTACAGTGTCTTCTTTTTGTCTCACCTTCGGTATTTGTTACCCATTTGGGGTACCTGTGGTAAAACAAACTTTAATAAAATAAAGGTATTACAAAATAAAACACTTAAGGTACTGTATAACTATGATAGACTAACCAATACAGATGTAATATATAGAGAATTAAATACCCATAGAATTGATGCATTATTGCAAATAGAAAGTGTAAGCTTGTGTATAGGAAACTAAATAAGCATCAAAAATCGAATTCTTATATTTTATTGGCAAATGAAGTTCATAACTATAATACTAGAATTATAAATGATGTATATACAGGGTGGGCCAACAAGGGCGCGTCGGTCACTAGATGCTAAACTGTTGAACTTATGAGAAAATTTCCTTAATAAAACTTATAACGTTTCGCCTCTGCTATAACCTAAAATTATTTTCAAGTATACAGGGTGTCTCAAAAAAGAGTAATACCAAAAACTATATTTTTGTTAAATGGAATACCCTACATCTTAGAATATTTTTGAATTTTACATGAAATAGCCATTATTTTTTAATAAGTGCATTATAGTCTAAACCTAATAATTTCCGAGATATCGACTTTTGAAAAATTACAGTTTTGAATTTTGACAGCTTCTAGCTTTCTAACGGTGCGTCTTAGAGTAAAACGGCTTACATGTCCCTATCTTAGTTTCTTATTCTCTTCCTAAAAGTGTCAACTTCCGGTTAAACCGGATGTAACTCAAAGGCCGGAAATACAGTACTTCCGGTTTAACCGGAAGTTGATGTTTTTAGGAAGATAATAAAAAATTAAGATAGGGACATGTAAGCCGTTTTACTCAAAGACGTACCGTTAGAAGCCTAGAAGCTGCCAAATTTCAAAAAATGTCATCTTTCAAAAGTCGATATCTCGGAAATTATTAGGTTTAGACATATAATGCACTTATTAAAAAATAATGGCTATTTCATGTAAAATTCAAAAATATTCTAAGATGTAGGGTATTCCATTTAACAAAAATATAGTTTTTGGTATTACTCTTTTTTGAGACACCCTGTATTCTTAAAAATAATTTTAGGTTTTAGCAGAGGCGAAACGTTATAAGTTTTATTAAGAAAATTTTCCTATAAGTTTAACGGTTTGGCAACTATTGACCGACGCGCCCTCGTTGGCATACCCGTACAATAATACAAACTAGAACAAGTATAGTCTGCATAATCCGATTACTACTGCATCTAAGGTATTCAGTAAATTGCCTACCTCTATAAAGAATATAAAAAGTTGGAGTACTTTTGTAAATAGTTTAAAAAAGCATTTGCTAATGTTTAGGCATACTTAATTTAGGCTAAGCAATAGTGTACACTGTATATTATATTTATATTCTCGAGGCCAGTGCTTTTATGCACTGTTTAGAGAGTTATGTAAATATTGTATGTAAAATGACTCTGTAATATATGGTTTCAAAAAAAAATGTCTAAACTGTCAGAGTATACAGGGTGTTATACTTCTTACGCTTCCAACACTTTCAATCTCTTGAATTTTTTTTGGGAAACCCTGTATAAATACTGATCTCATATTTTGAATCCCCGTTCTTTTCTCATTCTCTCCAAGCATTGTCCAAGTAACAAAATTAAAAAAAAAAAGTAGTTGGCTGGGACAGCTCATATTTTATTTTCCGTTTGTTAGTTTTTTGACATTTAGTGTGAAATAATTTTGTTAGTTGATGTTTACAAAGTTAGTTAAAGCTATTTAATGATGGTCGAGTTCACAAACCAAGAATATACCGATATGCATTTTTTATTTATGGTCTTGCCAATAGATTTACCTTCCTGTAAATGTTATCTCACTTAAGGGCGCGGGCCAAGCACGTATCCAGGGGGGGGGGGGCGAAATCCCGAAATTTTTTTTCATTTGAGGTTTCGCATAGAAAAGTCTTCAGTATAGAATTTTCTTATTTGAAATTTAAGTTTTTAGTCGACGGAAAGCACAATCGGCGTCAATCCAACGCATCCCTATATTTTTGAATTATGAAAAGCCTGCCATGTTCAGTAATACAACTTTTTATATCTCACATGTGGCAGCATTGAACATTATTGTTCAATTGTACGAATCGATTCTGATCGAGATCTAGGGATTTTTAGCTTTTCTTGTTGGACTATTCAAACAAAGATGATTCGGAGGAAGTGCTCGACCGCTTGCCGAAGAAAAAGTCAAGGTAAATTACTTTCTTAAGGTGTATGTTCTAGTAAAAATTTAGTACTGATTTAACTTTTATTATTAACAGGTGTTTTTTGTTGAACATTAAAAATGCTCAAACTTCTTTCAAACATAGTAGCTGTTGTATTGTACACCTTGTACTGATTGCACTATAAATAATCAGTGGCGGCTCGTCCATTAGGGCACTGGGGCACGTGCCCCATCTAGAAAATTCCCGAGGTATAAAGGTATAACTATTATTAAGTAAACTCTTGATATTTCGCACTACATTATTTGTTGAACGGGCAACATACTATGAACGAACGGCAACCGGGCAACGTACAACGAACGAACATAAGCACCTGGCACACTATTGTGAGCCCCTGCATGCTTCTTTGTTTTAAATCGTATGCGAAATAAGGACAGAGTACTGGATAATAGTAAGTTACTGTGGCCTGTGGCTATTCGTTCAGCATTATACGGCAAGTCTGGGCACAGCCCTCTCTCTATGACGTATAATTCGTCACGTGTCATCCCGCATTTCGTTTCTTAGATCAGAGTTCACAGTTCAGTTTAACTGATTTAACCTGCGTGGCGTGAGTGTTTGTAAACAGAAACAGGTGTCTAAAAATATAAAAATCGATTTATTTCTTGATTTTTTAGTAGTTTGGTTATCGAGTTTCGAATTTAAATATTATACATAATCACTATGAATTCTGTGAACTATATAATAAATAATAATTTATCGTTTGAAGACCGCGTACGGATAAAAAACCTAGGATGGCCATTGCCAGATTTAACTATTACACAAACTAACGTTACCAAAAATCGTACATTTAAAAGAAACTTTAATAGAAATATTTACGCGAAGTGCAAGTGGATTTGTGGCTGTGAAATAACTAACAAATTATTTTGTTTTCCATGCATTTTAACTAAAAAAGAGAGTGATACGGGGTGGACAAAAGAAGGTATGTGCGATCTTAAGCATTTAGACAACAAAAATTAAATTGCACAATATTTCTGAAAGACATTTAGCGAATGATTTTGAAATAAATATGTTAGGAAGGGTAGATATAGGTAGTCAGTTAAGTAGTGTTTATCGCGATTCAATTAAAAAACATAATGAAGAAGTAAAAAAAATCGTTACGTATTATCGAAATTAATAGACTGTATAAAATTTTGTGGGGCATTCGAGCTTGCGTTACGCGGCCATGATGAAACCTCACAATCCGAAAACCCGGGAATTTTTAAAGGACTTGTTAATTTTGTCGCCGAAATCGATGTCATTTTAAAGCAGCATTTGGAAGAAAAAACAGTTTTTCAAGGCACATCAAAAACTATTCAAAATGAAATTTTGGAATGTATGCTAAATGTATGTCGAGAAGAAATAAAAAAACAAATTAATAGCGCTAACTACCTAGCAATTCAGGCAGATGAAACCACTGATACCTCCAATAAAATGCAAATGGTTCTAGTATTTCGTTACACATTAAACGGTAATATTTTTGAAACATTTTGGGGGTTTTCAAATCCTGCCAACCATACTGCTGACGGTATTTCTAAAGAAATTTTTAGTGTATTAAATGATATAGAAGTTTCAAAACAACCTGAAAAACTAATAGCGCAAAGTTACGATGGCGCTTCTGTCATGAGCGGTTCTATAGGAGGAGTTCAAGCAAAAATTAATGAGATTTATAAAAATGCAAAATTTATTCACTGCTACGCACATCAATTAAATCTAATAATACAGAACTGTACATCTAAAGATAAAATGCTTAGAATATTTTTTGCAAATTTATCTGGCTTTTCGACCTACTTTTCGCGATCTGCCAAAAGAACTGCGATTTTAGACAGAGTTGTCCAAAAACGACTACCACGGTCTGCCCCAACGCGCTGGAATTTTACTTCAAGGTCAGTAACAACAGTTTACACGAACAAAAATGATTTATTGACATGTTTGGAAGAAATTCTTGATTCTGAAACTGATCAAAATTCAATTAATCAAACTCAAGGCCTCATTAATACTTTGACAAATAATAATTTTAACTTTTGGTTATTTTTCTTTAATAAAATAATGCCCCACGTTGACATTTTGTTTCAACAACTACAGCGTAGAGGCCTAACTGCTTCTGTAGCGAAGGAGAATTTAAATAATTTTACTACTGCAATTCAGCAGGTTAGAAATAACATTGATGTATACATAACTCAAGAATTTCATAGTAAAAATCCCTTGGAAAATCCAGAGATATGTTCTAAAAGAAGAAAGATTGACTATGGTGATAACATAAGAATTTCGAAAGAAGTTTGCGATATCATTTTAATGCAAATATCTGAAAGGTTTAAATTTACCACTCATTTAATTATAGCAAATTTATTTGAATTTGAAAAATTTCAAGGATATCGTTTAAATTTTCCCCATGAAAATGTAAAAAAACTTTTTGAAGTGTTTCCTGATATAAATTTTTCTAAATTAAAAAATGAGCTAGCCGTTATTTACTCTCGTGAAGATTTCAAGGAACATAGTGGTGTACTTGCTCTATTACAGACTTTTATTAAAAATAATTTGTCTGAAACATTTTAAGTTACTGAATATTTTGTGTACGATTCCCGTAACAACTGTGGAAAGTGAAAGGTGTTTCTCGACCTTAAAAATAATAAAAACTTTTTTAAGAAATACTATGTCCCAAGAAAGACTTTCCGCGTTGGCTATGTTGTCCATAGAAAAACAGTTGATTAACAACATTCCAAACTTTAACGAAAAAGTGATAGACAAGTTTGCTTGTCAAAAATCGAGAAGAATAGAGTTGCAGTTCAAATAGTAAATTTAGGTGAGTCTATATTCTTTAAATTATTCGCACAATTTTTTCACGGTATTAGGTACACCCGTGCACCGGACAAAGTATTTTTTTTTTATTATTTTTTTTAAGGCCCAAGAGGCGAATTTTATTTTTTGGGTCCTCAAAATAGCCATATTTGGGCGCGGCCCCCGAAAAATATTTCGCCGCAGGCGCCGCCGGAGGCGAGCTTCCACCGTGTGCCCCTGTACTTTTCAAATCCACGAGCCGCCACTGTAAATAATAATAGATTAAACGTCACATAATGATTTAAGTTTTAATGTGTGATTCGCTTTGCTCTGAATTAATTAAAATAAGTCCACATTTTTGATTTTCGGGGGCAGGCTATGGGTTCATGGTAAAAAAATATTTCTAGTTTACATATACGTATAATCTACCATGCATCTAGTTCTTAAAGGTTGCTGCACACCTTTTTTTTTAGATAAAAAAATTAAATTCTGGGATTATCTAAAGCATGACTTAATACTTAATATTTTTATTTGCAAAACCCAAGAAAAAACAATTGTAAGTTATTAAGAATATTAGAAGAATGCAATGCAACATTTCATTTTCATTTATTTTGTACACACGGCCAGTTTCTGTTACGAGATTGACTTTCAATAATATGGATTTTATATCCACTGTTAATATGTCAGGTGTATTTGGATAATGAAATGATACCGATGGTCCTTTTGGATGAAGAAAGTTTATTGTAATATCTTGTGTGTCTTTGTTTTTGTCAGTGACACACCCTAGCAACCAGGATCCAGGATCTATTATACTTCACTGTTACATAACCACAAATTTCCTTGTGTGACATTTTTTTGGGAATTTTGTTTCTTAAGAAAGCTCAATTTCTTTACAGCTATCTGAGTATATTTTAGCAATTAATACATTATCTTCTTTGGGAATAAAATAATGGTACTGTTGAATTCCATCAATTGGTATTGCCTCATCAAATCTTTTTTTTTTAATTTTTAACATTTTGTTTGTGTTCCTCTTCAGTACAATAAAAAAATTAAATGTTTTTGATATTTTCTTTTAAAAATTCGTAGAGATGTTGAGTAGTTAGTATCTGATCAAGGTAAGGTCGCTGAAAACTTGCTTTCGCAACTGTTCGTTTTACTGTTTCGCCTAGTCCATCACAAGCACTTTTATCATGACTTGTAGCCAAGAAATGCCATTCAACCTTTAAATTATAATCAGACTCATGTGAATCTAAATTTAAAATATTCTTACGATTTTTATATTGTGCGGCGCTTCCATCGGAGAATCAGGGAAATACCGTTTCCCAAAACGCGGCCGCGCATGTGCCGGTACTAATACACAATGTTGCCATCGTGACGCGCTGCAAGGAGGCGCCTTTTTTCATTTTCTAAGCTTATTTTTGTCAGCCCATTTTAAAATTTTGGAAGTGCACTTAAAAAAAGGTAATATATATAATATAATTTTTTTAAAATTTTAAAAAATGTACTTTTAGAGATATTCAGTTTTAAATGTTTGTGACCTTGGCGCTGACTTTGTAAATCAAGGTCATTGCTCATAATGGCAATAAGAAAAAAATATAATCTAAGTGCTGCAGTATGGCGTTCGAAAAAAAACGAGGTTCTGGATCCGCTCCTGGGGGGGGGGGGGACTGCAGCCCCCCCTGGTTGTGACGCTCTGGCCATAGCCCCCTAGGACCCCCGATTTAAATTGTATAGATTATTTTTTTCTGAGACTTAAGGAACAGAATTATAGCTTCATGTGGAATAATTGGCAATACTCCTGAGATATTCGAGAGAGTTCGCCAATTTATGAGTTGATTCCTGCATATTAGCAAAATTAGGTCATTTTCACCAGTTCTTGTCATTTTTTTAGTTTGTTGTTTTTATTTACATTTATTAATTTAGGTCTTAAATTTGCAATATTTTTGTTTGTTTCTAAACCAAAAAAAAAATGGGAAGCGATGACAGATGTAGGGGATCAAAAAGAATGAGAAAAGAACGGGATCTGGAATATGCAATCAATATTTAAACAAGAAAAGTTCAGGAGAGTGAAACTGTTGGTATCGCAAAAAATGTAACACTTTGTATACTGCTTCTGACAATTTAGACATTTTATTGTGAAGGTTTCAAAAACTAATACGTGTACCAAGTTTGAAATAATTATCTCGGAAAATATGGGAGAAAAAACAAAAAAAATCATACCCTATCGTAGTATCGTTGACAGCAATAACCAGACATAAAATAAATCGCCAAATCGTTGTGTAAAAACTAACCAAATTCGTAAAGAAATGCGTGAAAAAATTCACGAAAAAATTGGCTAGTGCAATACTAGCTTTATTAGAGTGAAGTAACTTGATGTAACTGATTTAATAGATTTTAGCTTGAACGTGGTATGTTTTCTGTAATGTCTTCAGTCAAATGTAAAGATAAGTTAAGTTTCAATTTTTTAGATTTATTGAACACAAATTTGCGTACCTATTATATAAAAAAAATGAGGCGCAAAAACAACCGGAACATCGTTTTGCAATGATAAAACACATGTTATCTCCACAAGATAAACGTTTTAATAATATTTTGAATGTTTACCGTAATTTTTGCACAAGTACTGATAATATTAAAAAACATTGGTAAGAGAAGAGTAATATAAAATATCTAAATATAAAAAAAAAAAATTTAATTATAGGCGTTTTTTCTACAAGCGTGCAAATAAAACTTATTAACCCCTCCCCCCCCCCTCTTCCGCGACAACATGAACCCTACAAACCAACGATGGAAATTCCTTCAGATGTGTATTCTTGTTTAGCGAAATTCCAAAAACCTACACTACACATACAATTACAATGTTTGTTGTATTTAAAAAATAAGCACCTTTCTTTCAATCTGAAAATTTTCTTTCACAGCCGCCACAAACCCTAATTTTGTCACAGTTAATAATTTTTTTAAAGCGCATTTTCTATTATCGTTTAATCTGTACTCACCAGACATAATCTATAGCAAAAAAACAACAGAACTTAATAAAACAATAGAAATGTTTAGCAGACTATACTGGAGCCCGTAGACTGATTATAGACGATGTAAAATTGAGGAGTGGGGGAGACTACTATACCAATTCTTTCATCCCAGATTGTTTCCCTCTCTTGATTAACTTTTATATTACGCACACAACGTTGATGCACTACTTACGTTGAAACAGTGGCGTTTCAACAAGGAGACCTTTTTAAAAGGTATCGGCCCAGATAAAGCCACACCAGATGCAAAAGAATATCAATTTGCTTACGCTTACTTTGCCCTTGACGCGGAAGTTCCAGCTAGCCTACACCAAAAAATTTGTTCAACAGTGGAATTATTACTAAAACAATTGAAGGAGTATTATCCGCACCAATACAATATAATCATATTTAATAAAATAGGCAAGGGCCTAGCGACACATAAAGCACCGGTTTCCGTCATGATTAGTTTTTTTCAACTTTTCCCAGCGTGCTTGCCATCGACTTTCCAATCTTTTTATAGCTTATTATGTGTGGACAGTTTGAGAAAGCTGTGTTATTATACTGTTGATCGGTAATCATCCTTTTAGCACCCCGGGATGGCACTGCCGGTACGGGTGTTATTCAATCACCATTTAAAATTCGCAACTATGACCAAAGGCCATTCCAGCGGCCGCCGGGCTTTAGGTCCGGTTTCTTTGGGCGCATTCCGGGCCATATGCTTATGGTCCGGTTTCTTTGGGCGCATTTCGGGCCATATGCTTATGGTCCGGTTTCTTTGGGCGCATTCCGGGCCATATGCTTATGGTCCGGTTTCTTTGGGCGCATTTCGGGCCATATGCTTATGGTCCGTATGCGCCCAAAACATGTAATTAGTCCCAAGTTAGCTTTAGTATTGTAAATATTAGGTTAAGTAGGATTAAGTTAGTTAGAATTATACAAAGAAATAGGTAAATAAAGGATTTTAAAATGGTTCCCGTCAGATCAACGAAGTTAAGCGGTGTCGAGCGCGGTTAGTACTTGGATTGGTGACCGCTTGGGAAACACCGCCTGCTCTTGTCTTAGGGGAGAGTGTAAAATGAATCGACATCAAAACCATCCTATTCACGCCGGACAGGCCGGATGAGATCGGATATCTCGTAGGATGAAGGTGCCGTTTCACACTTCCCAGTCGGTAGACCGCACGATTAAAAACCGTACGGTCGATGACCGGTTCAAGATGGCCTCAGATACGCCGACAAACCGTAAAAATAGTAAAAAAAAAATATTTAATAAAATATGTATGTATTCTTGAATATTGTTGTGGTAAAGGCTTTATTGTTGGTTTTATCATTATATACAGGGTATCCGGTAAGCACATACTGTCGAGAGCGTATAGGGGAAGTCAAAATAACCCTGATTTTGCATAGAAACAAAATTATAAAACGGAGATACAGAGCTCCACTTTTGAACCGACATTTATAATTTAATGAAATTTTTATATTTTATGTAGGCGATGCCGACTCATAAAACCATGTTTCACATCATTAGGGAAGTCAGAAACGAACTTGCCACCACACTCGTTGAGCCAAAATTTTGGCAATTACTACAATAAAACAGCAGTCGTTTTTATTTTGTTAACAATCTGTTATTGGCAATACTTTTCTAAATTGTCTGATTGATTGAGTACATATACGACTTAAGTAATGGAGGATTATTTCTATAGTGAATATGCTGATATGCATCCAATTTATGGGCAAGCACTCGACAAATGTGTGGAGGCGAGAATAATTAATTCTGACATATATCCAAATCGACGGTTACCGCACCAAAGAACTTTTGAAAGGCTTGATCGTAGCTTAAGAGAAACAGGTAAAAAGTCAAGTGAAATAAAAAAATGCTGAAAGTAGCTAATCTTCTGATAAGCCATTTTAGGAAGTTTTTTTTTGCCGCGTCGTGATGGAGAAGGGCCTCCAAGAAGAGCAAGGAATCCTCAGTTAGAGGAGAAAATTTTGGATGAGATTGCTGAAAATCCCTCTAATAGTATAAGAAAACTGTGGGTCCAAGTTCATGCGACAAAGCGGGGTTGTTCATGAGACCAACAACTGCTACATCCTTATGACGTCCAAAAGGTACATGCCATGTCTCTCGCTGATTATCCTGCAAGAGTCAACTACGCAAATTGGTTTCTGCAACGATTAAGGCAAAATCATAATTTTAATAGTATTGTTTTGTTTACGGACTAAGCCGGTTTTGCAGCAATTTAGTTCGTCAGCACCATAGACCTATATGTATGTGTATGGTCAGCACTTATCAAATACCTTTGGTAATCGATGGATAGGTCGAGCTATGCCAATTTTATACGAAATTTCAACCCTTTCAATGGTTCCTCTATGCGACATACTTTGATTTGGAAATGTATAAGAATTGCATACACACAATTGCCGAGTGCTTGTCCATACGTTGGATGCATGTGAGCATTAATGAGAAGTAATCATTCACATTTTTAACATTTTTTCGTTTTAGTGATTTCCGAAATTTCAACCCTTTCAATGGTTCCTTTATGCGATTCGATTTGGAAATGTATAAGAATTGCATCCGCGCGATTGCCGAGTGCTTGTCCATAAGTTAGTTTATATTTTTGACATCTGTCATATGTGATTATAGCGTCAGAAAATCGTCCACGGGAAATTATGTTACTGTGAAAAAAATTGGGGTTTACAAGTTCTAGGTTTTTGAAATCGGATCGCAAAATGCAATACATCCTAGTAGGTATTGATAAGGGTTGCCATTTAAAAAAATTCAAAATGGCAATATATTTGCCACTTTTTGACATCCGTCCTATCTAACTGTAGCGCCAGAAGCTCAGCCACGGGAAATTATGTTATTGTGAAAACAATTGGGATTTTCAGCTTAAAAGATCTATTTATTAAAGGGGTGAAAATAAATATCAACAACCATATGTTCTTGAAATCGAATCGCGAAATGCAATTCAACCTTGCAGTTATTGATAAGGGTTGTCATTTAAAAAAATCCAAAATGGCGTTGTTTCTGTCACTTTTTGACATCTGTCGTATTTGATTATAGCGTCAGAAGCTCAGCCACGGGAAATTATGTTACTTTGAAAACAATTGGGATTTTCAGCTTAAAAGGTCTATTTATTAAAGGGGTGAGACACTTAAAAGACAAAATCGATAAGGGCAATTTACAAATCCTCGTATTTCCAAAACGACTGAAAATAAATATCAACAACTATAGATTTTTGAAATCGGATCGCGAAATGCAATTCATTCGCGTTGTTATTTATGAGGGTTGCCATTTAAACAATCCAAAATGGCATCGTATCTGTCAAATTTGTGAACCTAAATATTTTTTGACATTAAATTTGGCTTCCTTGCGGAAAATCATTGAAAAATGTATAATTAGTTTTTTATTAGTTAGCAGGAAAATCGCCAATCGGGTGAGACACTTAAAAAAATGTCCCTGTACAATAAAAAATACACAATGTCAAATAAAAATAAAAACTTGGCGAGACTTTCGATAAAACCGGAAGTAACGTTTTTTTAGTTTTAAAGTTAAAATTAGGATCGCACTCAAACATAACAGTAACCCAAATTTGAATAAAATATGTTTTAATGTATCGCTGTGGTGCTCTGTTTGCACAATAATTTCGTTTACACCCGGTATAGTTGAAACGGATAATTCGAAGAGTCAAAATAAACTTAATAATTTTTTTTCATTGCAACATACCTCCACAATTATTTATAATAATAAAATTAATTCTGCCATAATAAAACGTGTTAGCACGCCAATGAATGATTTTTTACTTATAATTATTTTTGTTCAGGGTCTTATTTCTGTTTACTCGTTGTTGCATTGATCACCGCAACTCCGCAGTTTGTGGGGAAGGTCAGGCCACGTGCCAATTGATAGAAAACACACGATTCTGTTGTAAATAAATGAAGAAATAAAATAATAAATTAAACAGTCGAAATAGGTAAAATAAGCCATCAAACAAAGTCTATCGTCCTTAGAAAATATAGGGTGTGAAAACTGACGAAAGGGATGATACAACATACAACCACCGCTTGTTGCAAAACTACCACCTCCTCTTCCTGATGCTGGTTATGTACTGACAATTTCCTCGTGAAATAATTAATTGTAATGAAGTCACCTTACGAAGAAATTTTAAATTGCATAGGTACAATTTCAGTGGTAAACGGTAATTTTCACCTGGAACAAATTCACGAATCGCATGTCCTATTTCTTCGTGAAGTCAGGATAATAAGTAAAAATAAGCAAGTTTAAATTTTGTCCGCATTGATGTGTGATTTGGCATTTATTTTTATATTATTTGACTACTTTTCGGCTAATAAAATCAATAATTATCATGAAAGAAATTTTTATATGTTGGTAAAATTGTTTATTGATATTTGGATCGCCACGAACTTCATGAACTCCATGACCAGTGTAAAGTCAAAACAGATTGAGGAAGAGAATAGCGAAGAACTGCTCAGGCGCTAAAGAGGGAACAGGCATAAAGAACTGTCACACGACCGTGGACTTGCTTAATTTACGTTGATTCTGACCAGCTTTTTTTTTTTTTTATGATAAGGCACAGCACTGCAGGATAAATCCTTTATGGCGCTCTGGGAGCGGTGCGTGTGCGCAGGAAACGATTCACGTTGGTCTTGAATCTTTGAAGATTATAGTCGTTGGGGAACACGATCTCAAGGTGGACGTTCCAGAGTGATGACGTTCTCCAGATGAACGAATTTTGAAACAGTGTCGTTCGAGGGACACTAAGCTGAACCACGTACTGGTGGGCTGCAGTGGCTCGTCGTGTATTTCTACCATGCACCGCTCTGGGTGGTATCAAGCGGGCAACCTCAGTTGAACACTTGCCATGAAAATATTTGTAAAATAGACTCAAGTCGCCAACCTGCCTTCGATGTTCAAGGCTTTCCAGGTTGTTTGTCAGACTATGCTCACCGATCAAGCGAATGGCTCTTCTTTGAATGGAATCTAGCAATCTCAGGGTATGTTTAGGAGCAGAGCCCCAAATATGCGAACAGTACTCCAGCGATGGTCGAATTTGGGCTTTATAGAACATCAAAAGTTGTTGGGGTGTATAGAGGTTCTTTGTTCGGAAAAGTACTCCAAGCTTCTGCGAGGCTGCCTTAGCAATGGCCACAACGTGGCTATGCCAAGACATATGATTATCCAAATTAACGCCCAATAAATGAATTGATGAAGCCAAGGGAATCGAGTGTCCCGTCATAACTATATCCGGTTCTTCAACTTTAATTTTTTTAGAAAAACTGCCGCCTGGGTCTTTTTAGCGTTAAATTCTACTTGGTTACTGTCACCCCAAGACAGACTTTCTTCCAGGTCTTTGTTGAAATGTGAGACCTCTTGCTGCCTATAGAGATGTGCATTAGCAGCCGATGTCCGAGCATCCAAAGTAAAAGATGAAACAAGTGTGCTGTCATCAGCGAAGCTCAATATAGGATTTTTAGTTTTTTCCAAAAGATCGTTAATGTAGAGTAAGAAAAGGGTGGGCGGCAATATAGAACCTTAAGGGACTCCGGCGTTGATGTTAAATGTGTCTGAAAGAAATCCGTCCATCGCCACTCGCAGAGAACGGTCTTTAAGAAAGCTCGACAGCCATGAACAAAATTGAACCGGCATTCCGTATGCCCTCACTTTAGTTAGGAGCCCCTCGGTCAAAAGCCTTGGAAATGTCCATGCAGTGCTACCGCCCGGGACTCTCCATGATGTTCTATTGCGTTGTTCCAAACATGAGTAACATAAGCGAGAAGGTCTCCTGTTGATCTAGACTTACGGAGTCTGGCACAATCAAAGTTCATTAAATGTATTTAATAAACTATGGCATAATACACCAAGAAAGGGGTTGGAACTATTGGGACGCCAGGGAACAAAATCAAATCTGTCTACGAAATATCATTTTCACAGTTTGGCCTAGATTCAATACTGAAATTAAAATTAAAAAAAAAAACATTTACGGAGGAGAAACCGTTTATTACGCAATTTCTTGCACAACAAATTCACGGTTGAAGCGTATTTTCGAAACGGGGTTAGAGTAAATGCTGCGTGGCCATACAATTAGCGTTTGTGCATGAACAATTTGCGCAAAAAAATGACCTAACATCGCTTTTAATGCTGAGGATTCTTATCATTGCCTAATAAGAACAGTGGCTCTGTTTAGGGAGACAGGTTATATACAACATAAAAAAGGAGTTGGAAGGCCATCTGTAAGAACAGAAGAACTTGTTGCAAACGTTCGTAAAATAATGCAAAATATGCCAACAAAATGTGTGAGATTCCTATCTCAAGAAGTGGGAAGATCTTATAGAACCTGCGTGGTCCAAAAAATTTTTTTTTCAATTTTTTACCAGGCCACCATTCCATTTTGTTACACAACCCTGTTATATTACAATGACCAAATTTAAAGTTCGTCGTCACAGTAGAAGCCGGTGCTCAACGACTCTTTTAACTTAATTTTTTTTAATTTTTAGAAAAAAAAATAATTTTTGTTTTTTGTTCCAGGCAAAGAATATTAATATTTGAAGAGCTAGTAGTAATATTTTAAACGTTTATAAAGTGCAACTAATGGACAATAGTGACAATAAACCTAAAAGTTTCAGTGTAAAAAAACAATAAGTGTGGCTGTAAATTCATCAGAATGGCTTCTGCGTTAACTCGCTCTAGAGATGAGGTATTTCTTATAGGTATTCGGGATCTGGAACCGCTCTCCCGACTAAATCAGCTGCCAACTGTGAGACAAGCTCTTTTGCGTTTTCACAAACTCTTGCAAGAGAAAAAGAGCGTCCGGAATGCTGCACATTTGGTAATAGATGACGTAACGGCGCTTTGGGAGAAGTCGTCAATTCCCACCCAACAACCAAAACATTGCATTGGAAAACTAGAAAAAATCCATGCTTGCTGGCTGCTTTTAAAAAAGAATAAAAGGCGATCTTCTCCATCACAAAGAGAACGCGAAAAATTATTTACCAGCAACCTAGATAAGCTGTTCGATATAGCGCATGCTGAATCTGATCAATCTATAAAGATATCAGCCGACAGAGAATTTCTCATTGACCAAAGAAGTGAGCGTAAAATGATTATGACTTCCGTAGATAGAAAACTACAGAAGAAACAAGAGCGTGTTCTACAGCGCAAAAGAAGAGCTGAAGAGCTCCAGCAAAAGGATGCTAAGAGTGCTGAAATTACCGGCTTCGCTTCTACATCCACATCTTTAACAACAAGTGAACTAAGCGAGTCGAGCTCTGATAGCTGCGCGCTTGAAGATGAAGATGAAGACGACGAATTTGCAGCATTGGAGAAAAAGAAAACCCAAGTCTTGCTTCCTGCTGTAAATAAACAAATATTTTCAACTCATGTTACAAGTGCTCTTGATCGTAATAAAATATCTGACCGCGAGGCGCTACGACTAATGGTTCCGCTTGCTGCTGCTCTTGGTCATGACCCATCTTCCCTGCCTATTTCAAGAAGCACAATCGGCCGAAAACGAAAGAAAGCTAGACTAGAACATCACGTCAATGTAAAGACTACATTCTCACCGGACTATCCTTTAGTTGTGCACTGGGATGGAAAAATCCTGCCTGACATACTTGGCAAGAAAAAGGTGGACCGTCTTCCGGTGCTAGTATCCGGAGATGGATTTGAGAAATTACTTTGTGTGCCAAAATTGGCCTCAGGAACAGGTGAACAAGCAGCCAATGCTGTTTTGGACTTGCTGGATCAGTGGAATGTTAAGGAAAAAGTTCAAGCTATGAGTTTTGATACAACGTCTGCTAATACGGGTCACATCAAGGGAGCTTGTAATATTCTTGAAAACAAATTGGGTCATAAGCTTCTTCATCTAGCCTGTCGCCATCATATGATGGAAATAATCCTAGCCAAAGTGTTTACTTTCTGTTTTGGACCTTCTAGCTCTCCTGAAATACCTTTGTTTAAAAGATTCAGAGAAATTTGGCAAAACTTTTCACTTGCTCAATACGAAGGTCTAGATGCCCTTGATCTAAACACAAAAACAGAAGTTTTCCTACGAAGTACCCTTGAATCTCTTTACAAGGCCAACAGTGACGGAAAAGCAATCAGGGATGACTACCAAGAACTGATAGAATTAACAATGATTGTTCTGAATAAACCTCCAGAAATAATTCACTGGCGGTCCCCGGGTCCAATTCATCACGCACGATGGATGGCAAAATTAATTTATGCCATAAAGATCTTTCTCTTCCGCAATCAGCACGAGGTATTCAAACTCACAAAGAAGGAAGAGACCCAACTTCGTCGTTTCGTTCTTTTTGGATCTCTTCTGTATACACAAGCATGGATTGAAGCCCCCCTCGCAGCAGAAGCTCCTGGCGGAGATCTTCAACTGTGGCACAATATGAAGGCATATGAATCTCTTGATCCAGAAATTGGAGTAGCAGCCAGAAACGTACTAGAACGTCACTTGTGGTACCTCTCAGATGAGCTTGTAGGGCTTGCATTATTTTCTGATAAAGTGACACCTGCTGAAAAAAGTGAAATTGTTCTGGGTATGACTGTTGAAGCTGGAGGCCGCATAGTAAGAGGTAATCCTGCAATTTTAAGTGCTGAAGCAAGCTTGGGAGATTTTGTATCTAACAGAACTCCAAAGTTGCTGTCGGTTTTAAATATCAATGACTCCTTTCTAAGATATCCACCCGAAACGTGGACTAATGATCAGGATTACAATCAAGGCAGAGATCGAATTAAAACACTGCGGGTGGTAAACGACACCGCCGAAAGAGGGGTTAAATTGTTTGAGGAATACAATAAAATACTCACTACTGACGAGGATGAGAAGCAGTTTTTGTTACACGTAATAGAGGCCAATCGAAAAATGGTACCTACTCAGACAACCAAAAAATGTTTGGTCAACGTAGTCTCGGAGTGTTTAGGACATTAACAACTTGCTAAATTCTATTGTTCTTTTGGTTATTCCTTTCAATCGTTTATTATTAGTTCTTAATAAATATTTTACAGGCTACTTTATGTTTTTTTTTTTATTTTAATGTAAAATATAAAAAAATATAAATGTTGTAAATATTTTTAATATTTTCAAAACTTTAGGGCCAATGAGCACCCTCTTTATGTTATAGTAGAAAGTTCAAACTTTGCCAGAATAGTACTATGGATATGTGTAACAAAATGTGTGGGTGGCCTTATACATAAGGAGAAAAAATATTTTTTCTATATAACCGTGGACCACACTACAGTGCAGGGCTAAAGTTAAATTTGTTTCCTTATAAAGTGCAAGTATTCCAAGAAATACCAGCTGCAGAAGGCGCAGGAATTACTGTCAGTGGTTTACCCAGAATTTATTGGAAATAAATGATTTATTAGATCTGACATTTATCTCTGATGAAGCCTGGTTCCACCTCACCGGTTATGTGAAGTCTCAGAATACATGCATGTGGAGTAGTGAAGAATACTTGGTCCTATTTCTTTCCATGACACAGCTACAACACAGCGGTATAGGGACCATATTTTGGACCAATTTGTGAAGCAATTACTTGAGGATGAACTAAGTTTTGGTTATTTTTAACAAGACAGTGCAACCGCCCATACATCCGCCGAAACTATCAACTACTTACGCAATTTTTTCGACGACAGATTGATCAGTTTTCGAACAGACATTAAATTCTCATCCAGATCACCTTGTTTAACAACAAAAATACATTCGTATTCGTTTCCTTATTTTAATATTCATCAGCTTGCCATATCATGTCATAATATGAATTAGATTAGGCAATTCAAACCAGGTTATGTTTGCCTGCCACGGTCATATTGGAGTCACAAAGTGCTTCCAATATGGCCGTCGACGGCAAACGTCAGAAAAACTAACCTTTATTTTTGTGTGAACGTCAGTGTCCGTTTAAACAGCGATTTTGGTTTTGTGTGTTTTATTAAGTTATTGTTGTTCAATTTCTGTTTTTTTTTCTGTTATTTATATTTATTAATACTTAAAGTTTTTTGACCAACAATTTGGTCAATTTGGCGGCAAATCGATTTTTAGGATCGTGAGGTGCACAGAACTCGACTGAAAACTAAGCATTGAATCCGTGTATATTTGGCCACATAATATTTGCCTTCCACGGCCATATTGAATTGTTCGTTGAATGTTTTTGATTTCTATGGAACGAGTTCAATATGGCCGTGGCAGGCAAATCGTAATTTGATACATCGTTGGATTGCCTAATTTGACACATTTTTAACCTAGATTTGGTTGGATGTACGTATGCCTTTATTGTGATCTAAACCAAGCCCTACGTTTTTCAGTCCTCTTGGATGAAAATAATTTTTCATCGCAAAGTACATAATATGTTTAAAATATATTTTCTTACTTAATTGCATTTATTTTTTTTGAATTGAAGCTCTTAGGTCGAGTTGATGAAATAAATTATTTTCTTGGTAAGTACTTATCAGATAAGTAGTTAGGTTGGTGCCTACATATTTAACATGTTACGTATAAAATGCTCTTCCAAAGACGGTATTTGATATGAATTAGATAGGTAATTAGTTAACCAGCTTGTTGCTGAGGACACATTACTTCACAGGAAATGTGGCGAAAACTTATTTTTGGAAATGTTCCAAAATATATCTAAAACCTACAACTTTAAAATAGAAAAATGAAAATCATACTTTATTGTAGGTACCTATAAACCTATATACAAGGTGGCCCATTTGTGTGACAGAGTAATATACCGGGTGTTTTCCAAAAGTGACTCACCCATATAACTAATTTATAAATTTTAGTTTTTAAAAGCTTGACACTTAGAAAGATGACATAATTTTATGCTTCATAAACAACTTGAGCAGTGGCGTAGCCACAGGGGAGGCGATTGCCCCCCTTGGCCTGGCGCCCCTTTACTACTTAAATAATAATTCTTAAAAAACAAGATCGGTCTTATTTTATTTTTAGTAAAGAACAGCGATGGGAATATACTTAACCAAACCGGTTTCAAAAGCGTCCCACCTCATTATAATAATTTTATTTATATAGCGGATTTTCACTTCGTTTGGGGCCAGACCCCCGTTCCCTAGCGAGCATAAAGAAGGTGAATTCCTACGAAATTTCGGCGTGGTCCCAAAAATTATTTGCCTGCGGCGCTTTAGTTCCGCAGTCTGCGCCCCTCCGACAGTTCGCCTCACCCCGCCCAAAAATGCTGGCAACGCTAAAAATGACAAGTGAGGTGCCATTTTACTCAGAATGTCGTAATTAATACAAATAATTAAAAATATTTAGGGTGTTCCATTTAAAATATCGAAGTCAAGGTCACTTACCGGAAGTGCTAAAAAGTCGAAAATTTGACAATAATTGCAGATTCATACCTTATACATATTCCCAAAATTTCATTTTAATATAATATAAAAACAAAAAAGTTATAGGGGTACGCCACTTTTGAGATACACCCGGTAGGAACATGTCTATGGTAGGAACAGCCAAACTATATAAGATACAAAAAAAAAGTGTTTACAAAAGTTGTAGGGTATAACAAGAAGTATACAGGATGATCCAAAAAAGTAGGACAATCAAAAAAAATATATGTACCGGGTGATCCATTATAAATGTCACTAACTCTTTTATTTCAGTTTTTAGAAAAAAATGTTAAATCCAAAAGTTGTACGATATTTTCCGGAGAATTTTTTACGCGTTTTGAAATTTATACAGGATGTCCCAAATAAGTGTGGCGAAATAAAGTTATGTTTTTTTAAATGGGATACCCTGTATGTTATACCATTATGAGGGAGCCCTTTAAATGCTGATTTCAAAAATATATGACACATTATAGCTATGTTTGATATTTGGCTCAGAATACGCCAAAAACTAAATTTTGACTTAGTTGGCCGTGCATCGATCGCCATCTTGTCATGAATCGTCTTGTCTTTTGTTTAATTGTGACATTAAGGATACCTTTAATACTTGATATCGGCAAGAATTAAACAGTAAAACTGTTTAATTATGGTGTTTTCTGAAAACGAAAAATTTAAAATTGTTTCTTATATATATACAGGGTGTTATTTAGTAAGTGTCCTATATTTTACAGGACGATTCCTCAGTTATATATAAGGTAAAAAGTTCATATAGGCGTGGGTCCGCAAGCCCTATCGTTTTTGATATACAGGGTGTTACAATTTTTAACAGGAACAAAAAATATATACGCCACTGCCGTTTTCTCTTTTGATAACACTATCATGTAGGCACTTTATTGGTTAATGCAAAGTACATTTTCATGATTTTTTGATTTTCGCTTTGTTTAGGAGATAAATGCCATTTTATCAAACTCTGATATGGGCGTAACGATATGCAAATAAATGCCATTTATTTCTTTATTATTGTTTTTTTCGAGAACGATTGCTCGTAGCAACTTCTACCAAGTATTTTTTTTTTATATAAAAATGATGAAGAAATCCATTTTTTTGCTTAGAAATGTAATACAAGCACGTATAAAAAAGAGTAAAAAGACACGTAGGTGGCGCCCTCTACAAGTAGGCGCCATACTAACATCAAATTCGAGTTTCGCATTTCAAAAAACCCCTGGATACCAATTTTCGTCCAAATATAGACATTATTTCAAAAATTGTTTACGAAAAACAGAAATAAAAGTAAACTTTTAGCACCCTGTATCTCAAAAATAAAGTGCTCGCGGAGCCATGCTTATATAAACTTTTAACCTTATAATAAATAACTGAACTGATGAATCGTCCTGTAAAATATTGGACACTTATTAAATAACACCCTGTATAGGGTTGTATAGTTTAAATAAAGTGTTATAAATTGGTTATTAAACTTGTGTTTTATGATTATTGCGGTAAAGTATAAAACAAAAAAATAAAATAAAATAAGAAAGGTAAAAAGACAAGACGATTTATGACAAGATGGCGATACACGGCCAACTAAGTCAAAATTTAGCTTTTGGCGTATTCTGGGCCAAATATCAAACATAACTATAATGTGTCATATATTGTTGAAATCAGCATTTAAAGGGCTCCCTCATAATGGTGTAATATAGAGGGTATTCCATTTAGAAAAACATAACTTTATTTCGCCACACTTATTTGGGACACCCTGTATAAATTTCAATAGGCGTAAAAAATTCTCCGGAAAATATACTACAACTTTTGGATTTACCAATTTTTTCTAAAACCTGAACTAAAAGAGTTAATGGGGGGTGACATTTATAATGGATCACCCGGTAGTCCCGGTACCTAATAATGTAACGCGAAAGTCGGAAATATAGGTAGTACTTCTGGTTTAGCCGGAAATTAATATTTTTGAGAAGATTATAAAAAAGTAAGATAGAGACATGTAAGCCATTTTGCTCTAAGTTAGAAAACTAGAAGCCGTCAAAGTTCAAAAATGTAATTTTTCAAAAGTTCATAGGTATCTCGGAAACTATTAAGCTTAGACCTCGGCTTAGACCTATAATAAACTTATTAAAAAATTGTTGTACTTTTTTGTATAATCCAAAAATATTGTAAGTTATAGGGTGTTCCATTTAAAAAGATATATTTTTATTGTCCCACTTTTCTGAACCACCCTATATAACCCTGTACACTTCAAAATAGTAGTTTTAGAATATATAGTTGCTTATACCCTTACAACTTATGTAAAAACTGTTTCATGATATCTTATATAAACAGTAGAGCCTATATAAGTACCTATTACTTTGTCACACCATAAATGGGACACCCTGTATATTATTAAAAAATCTAGTTTACGACTACTATAGTGCTTATTTTTAATTATAGATTAATGAAATAAATATAGGTAGGGTGTAGGTAGGTTACTAGGTACCTACCCCATTTCATTCACTTTTTTTTTAAACGCATTAAGGCGGCGTTTAGGCAGAGGCAGAGAATAAAATAGGGTAGTAATTTAGTTAAATAATACAAAATACTATAGACAATAATATAGCATAACAGTATATTATAGGTACCACAAAAGGGGCAAATAAGAATTAAGTAATTACCTTACTACCCAATAAACAATAAACGTAATTTAAAAAATTATTAACTCTAGTTATTTTTGCTGTGAACTACACTATTTGGCACTGTACTTACCTAAGCGCTACCACAAACTATTATTTTTTAAATTTTTTTAATAGGTACTCGCACTTTGCAACCACACTTTAAATAAATGCATTTTGGACTATTTGACCCAAATAGTCAAATAGGCGCTGCAAGCTGCATAGAAACAAAAGAACCGGCAATAACACCGGCCTTCCGACCAACTACGTATACATTCACATTTATTACATTATTATGTATGGGGGTTAGAAACCTTTACAACAAAAAAATCAATCGCTGAAATATTTTAAATTTAGTTTAAAAAAAAAAAAAGCGAAAAAGCGTTTTAAAATGATTTTTGCTTACCGTTGCCCCGATGTAAATGCGTAGTTAAGGCAGCGCTGACACGCAGTGGATGCAGAGAGACGGAGCGACGGCAAAACGCGAAAAGCAACGCTGCCAAATGCATAACAAGAAATTCACTGTTGGATACCTTTAAATAGATAAGTATTATTCTTTTAGTTTATTCTCAAAATAATGCTGTCATGGATTAACTTTTCCTTCTGACAAAATTGTCTAAACAAGATATAAAGATGTCATAAGTAGGTACCAATGAATTATCCGTACATTTTATATGCAAGAAATTATTATTTGCGCGCATACCAACTCGTTCAGTGCCGGTCTGACTCTGTAAATGTACCTGCTCAATAATAAAAAACAGGCGCCCTTTCGTCACAATGTCGTAGGCTTATTGTAAAATTATAATACACCTAGGCGGCCTAGGCCTTTTCAATATAACTACGCGTATTGTGATACAAAACGAAATATTTAAGAATCTTACAATTAGACTGGTAATTTTAGGCGTATTATAATACGCCAGCCACTTGTTATAGTTGGGGTCAAGCAAATATTTGACGCGTGACACTTCCATATTGTCATGGGTGTCAAATACGGCAGGCCACTCATAATATAAAAGTTACTAATGGCTAAATTTATATTATAATAATTACCACCCACTCGAAGTATTTGTATCTTTATCCTTTTATATGACTAAAAAGAGATATACATAAACCGAGTTACCTTCTCGTCGATTTGGTTAAATCATATGAGCTGCAGATCCGCATTTTATTTATTAATTTAATCGTTATACACTACTAATCGTTATACACTACTAAGGTTGGTTTTGTTAAGACCTGTGATATTAATGGTCAATCCTGAATCCCACCATTACAATGCACAGAATTTATCAAAACAAATTTATTTATATTATAATTCATATTCTTAGACCAATTTCCCAGCAATCATTTTCTGCAAAGGTTTATAAATAACAATATTCGTCAGTCCGGCCCTGACTAAGTATCAGATGTAATAAAGTTGGTGAAATCGAAATAACCTAGTATTGGACAAATATGACAAGATGGAAGTGTCACGCGTCAAATATTTGCTTGACTCCAACTATAAGTCTTATTGTCAACATGAACTTATGCGCGATTGTTTTACAATATGACTAGATGAAATCCATCCTATTATAATACGACTTACGGTATGCCAGGTGAATTGCAAAACAAAGTACATATCCCAAAAAAACAAATTAAAAGATGATAAAATACATATAAAAAATATTGTAAAATTGAGACCCGTACATCCTAGACATTTTTGAATTGAAACGTCATTATCGTTCTGCTTATTGTGAGTAACCAACTGCGCCTGAGGTATACTTTCATTGTCTTTCTCCGTCCATTCGTGTGTAGTAACATCATCACCAATATGAATTACTTTTATTCCATGTTTGCCCTCTAAATCGTTTATACTTTCTTCTAATTCGTATGTAAGTACCATCATGTCATCAGTATTATTTAAATTGATCATGGTTTCATTGATAATGTTAGTTGAATCAACAACATAATTTAAATCGGTGATTTTATAGTCGTCTTTATTGTTATTGTTAGCAGCATCTTTTTGTGAGCAGCTTTTATCACCGTCGGATGTTTCATAATGTCCTACAGAAGTACCTTCAAATGAAGAATTAAAAATAGTTTCTAAATATTCTTCTGTATTTATAGTCCTAACGGTTTCAACGAATAAATTAGTAGAAACCAATTTGACCCGGAAATCGACCCGAAATAAAGCTTTGTATAGAGAGCGCTTAATAACCCTGTGATACGAAGATTTTTTGTCACTGTACGAAATAGCAACCAAGAGACCATATTGTTGAGTTATTATCTTTTAACCCAGCTTTAAGCATGTTTTCTACATCTCGATTTGATCTTTCGACGAGTGTGACGAGGGCGACCGTTAATAATTTTGCAAGGTGGTCATTTAGCTACCATTTCATCAATAATGCGATTGACAAGAAATAAATTGGTTTTACAATTAACTGACATACTGTCACGTCGTATTATAATTGGACGGACTTTACAATAAGCCTACGAAATAACATATTTTATACTTTAACTGTTACTCTGTTAGATGTTTCAATCAGAAAAAAAAAATACGAAAAAATACTGATGTTGAACGCTTTGTTTTCCGTATGTGCCTGGTTGGGCAAATTATAATTCAATTACAAATTATTAACAATGCGTTGAAAAAATTACAATTACAATTATTCTTATATAATTTTTGATTAACAATTTAGTAATGTGCATGTATTTTATTTATTTCGTTTGTTGATTGTCACCAAACTGTAACATTGATTGTTTCAATTCGGTAGCAATCCACAGATTTTCGAGGAATCTTTTTATTGGTTTTGGTGGTATTTTGGGACAGTTCCTTTGTGTGATAATATTATAGTTAGTGTGAAAATTAGGAAATTATGGATAATTATTCCCTAACATTAAGCAAGCTAGAACAACCACAAACAATTTAGATCAGTAATACAGATTTTAACCTTCAAACTAAAACAAAATTCTTAGGCGTTTATATAGATGAATTTTTGGACTGGACAGAGCAAATATAATGGCTGGGAAAAAAATAAATATGATAAGATTCGGTATTAGAGTAACGTCAAAGTACATATCAGCTGGTGCCCTGAGAATTCTATATTTTTCCAACTTTAAAACTGTGAAACGTGGAAACTCAAAAATTTAAGATATTTTTGATATGCAAAAACGATTAATCAGAATAATGTACAAAAGGTCATTTAGGAAAAGTTGTAGAAATATTTTTAAAAATAAATGTATTTTAACAATATATGGCCTGTATATATTTATTAATATTATGTTCTTTTTTAAGGATGGGCGGGGGCTGCGTATGTTGAGGGGTCATCATTATAGCACTGACACAACTGATGTTAATTATCCTGCGCACCGTCTGGCAATCTTTGAAAGGGGACCTTTTTATGGAGGGGTTCGCTTTATTAATAAACTGCCTACTGAACTTAAAAATGAACAAAGTGTAAATGTGTTCAAAAGAAAATTAAAGAAACTTTTAGTACAACTTGAACCATACAGCCTAAGGGACTACATGGGGAGTTAATGCTTTCACTTTGGTGACGTCATTTCTTTTTATGTCGATAAAATCTATATTATTAGAAATAAAGAAGTTTATTATTATTATTATTATTATTAAACTGTGTTTCCAGTACCTCTGAAAGAAAAAATGAAGTAAACATGGTAATTTAACCAATTAATATTTTAGTTATACATAATTTTAAACCCCCTTAACTTATTTTCCATTATTTGAACTCGATTTTGTTGGTTAACAGACTTTGCCCCATTTTAATTAATATAAAAAAATATTAAATCCGGTCCTGAATCGATCAACGTGAACGTACACCTAAAATAAAAGTAACTAGAAAGTGACACATGCCGTAAAAATCTAACCTCAACTAACTTCTTTCTAAACTGAAAAATACTACATGGAATAGTAGGTATAGTCCGCCTTACGAGTCTGTGGCTACGACGGC
This sequence comes from Polydrusus tereticollis, assembly GCA_963920685.1. Lineage (NCBI taxonomy): Eukaryota > Metazoa > Arthropoda > Insecta > Coleoptera > Curculionidae > Polydrusus > Polydrusus tereticollis. The sequence goes on along the minus strand of OY987328.1, from coordinate 87,013,529 downwards.
TGAGGAGACAGGCGGGTAAAAGGCATAAGTCAGGTTTAACTGTAGCGGCATAAGCGTGCGTGCGGTGCCTCGTTTTATATTAATATTTTATAAGTTAATAAACTGAATTTACTTCCTCCTATTTTAATAATTAAACCACACCACTGTCCACTGTCAGCGGCAACAGGTAAAAAAAAACGCAGTGGAACACATAGTTTTTAGGCATTATTTTATTCATGTGTCCACCACAATCATTTCATTGACAGGAAACGGCCGGCTGGAATGGCGTAGGCGAAAAAAAATTCATACGCGGTCTTATCATCATAAAATTAGGTCATTTTTATTTAAAATTTATTGGTAAATTTAGCAAACCAGGTACATAACTTTTTTTTTCCACTACTAACCTATAACACCGCCATTATTGACCGATTATTAACGTTAGAAATCGTTTTTCTCTACATTATAAGTTATTATTGATCATGGTCAATAATAAGGCATTGAAATCCATTATTGACCGATCTTCAAGAATCTATTTGAAGGCAGGTAACTTGATTTTTCGATTCTACAACATGAATTCATAAACATGAATGTGGTTAGGCAACCAGATAATTATCAATACATATTAGATTACTTGATATTGTAAAATATCGATACAATCAACATTTTTTCTGCTTCCATCCTTAATTCTGGAGGTGTACACATAATAATATCACTAACATTTTCTCATTTTTTAAAAAAACGGAAAACTCGTGAAATCTGATGACATAAATGAACAAAAATTGACATTTACAAAGCCACCTGACAAAACAACAAAATATTTTGTCATATCCAAAGCGCAGGTAACTTGATTAAAAAATATACTTATACCTACCTATCATTTTTTATAATTAATAATACTATAAAGATAAATGTCTTATAAAAGTTTGTAGTAGTGGAAAAAATATTATGTTAACCACGGTTTAGACAGCTTATAGCCCTCGCGTCTTAAATCCCTCGTCGCTCCGCTCCTCGTGATTTAAACTTGCCGCTCGGGCAATAATGATGGCTGTCTAAACCTTGGTTAATAATATACTATTTTCCACTACTAACCTATAACATCGCCATTATTGACCGATTGTTAACGTTAGAAATCGTTTTTCTCTACCTTATAAGTTATTATTGACCATGGTCAATAATAAGGCATTGAAATCCATTATTGACCGATCTTCAAGAATCTATTTGAATGCAGGTAACTTGATTTTTTGATTCCACAACATGAATTCATAAACATGAATAACCAGAAAGGTGATTTCTTGTGGTTAGGCAACCAGATAATTATCAATACATATTAGATTACTAGAGATGCTTGATATTGTAAAATATCGATACAATCAACTTTTTTTCTGCTTCCATCCTTAATTCTGGAGGTGTACACATAATAATATCACTAACATTTTCTTCGCTCATTTTTTAAAAAAAAAACGGAAAACTCGTGAAATCTGATGACATAAATAAACAAAAATTGACATTAACAAAGCCACCTGACAAAACAACAAAATATTTTGCCAATTCCAAAGCGCAGGTAACTTGATTAAAAAATATACTTATACCTACCTATAATTTTTTATAATTATTAATACTATAAAGATAAATGTCTTATAAAAGTTTGTAGTAGTGGAAAAAATATTATATTAACCACGGTTTAGACAGCTTATAGCCCTTGCGTCTTAACGCGTCGAAACTTGCCGCTCGGGCAATAAATGGCTGTCTAAACCTTGGTTAATAATATACTATTTTGGTTCGCATTCCATCCATAGCCACAGAACCGTAAGGCGGACTATAGGTTTGCAATAAAACTCGTTAGTGCCTAAGCCTCTTTGTGTCATCTGTCATATTGCTTGACAATTAATTTTTTTTAAACCCCATGATTTTTTTGGCGATGTGAATTTTTAATGCCAGGCCAGTAGACATTTGATTTTCTGGTGCGTAATATTTTTTTGCTTACATCGGCAACGCGGCAAAGAAGTTATGTTTACTCCGAGGAGCACTAGAAACAGCGTTGTTGCCACCACATTCCCAATCAAGTGCGTTCTAATAGTTTAGAATTGCGTGTTTTTTTTACCGGCGCGATTATTCCTATTAAATTAACTAAAAATAGATTTAGATAAAGAAACTTGGTAATATATTAAGTAAACGTGGTTAGGAGGAAAACCTGTAAACACAAACATAAATCCTAATAATATAGTTAGATAGGTGTACCTATAGGTAAACAAAATATAACGCAACATATAGCAGTAAAATTTAAATTACCTAACCACTAAACCACATGCATAGGTTTACCTAGTTTCGTTTCACGATGAACTACCCAATAGAGGAGTTGTATAAAGGTGCGTCTACATTTGATATAATAATATACATAATATTGAAGATGTACCTAAAGCCTATGCATAAACGCGAACACGGCAGTGCGAATCTCGAATGCATAATTTAATAAATTAGAAGCGAATTCGTGCTCAGATAAGTACGCAACTTAGTCCTCCTAAAAAAAAATAGTATGCCGCTTCCCATCACATCAGAGTGGTGGTAGGTACCTACAGCAATATAGTCCGCCTTACGAGTCTGTGGCTACGACGGCTGAGGAGACAGGGGGGAAAAAGCATAAAAAAGTCAGGTTTAACTGTAGCGGCATAAGCGTGCGGTGCCTCGTTTCATATAAATATTTTATAAGTTAATAAATTAAATTTACTTCCTCTTATTTTAATAATTAAACCACACCACTGTCCACTCTCAGTGGCAGTAGGTAAAAAAAAATCGCAGTAGAACACACATTTTTTAGGCATTATCTTATTCATTGCGTCCTCAACAATTATTTCATCCACTAGAACCGGCCGCCGAGAAATGCGTGGGCGGGAAAAAATTCATACGCGGTCTAATCGTCATAAAATTAGGTTATTTTTATTTAAAATTTATTGGTAATCTCAGCAGACCCGGTACATTAGTTTTGTTTTTATATGCATTCCTTCTATAGCCACAGAACCGTAAGGCGGACTATACATTGGTATACCGTTAGGTTTTTTTATCCACCAAAGAATGTATTAACACACATGCTCTTCTGCCGCGCGGCCATTAGGATGTATTAACTTGATATGATGCACGCGCACAAGACAACTTAATAATTAATAAAATTAAAATTTGTTTGCTCATGTTGTCGAAGATCATGATGAAATGTATGAAATATTTCCCTTCAGTCGTCGACAATCCAAAAAAGGATGTACACAATTTCTTTTTTTATTTCTCGATTTTCTTTTACCGAACAGCAAAGTTACTTGCACAGCATCTCTTTTTACAGTGAGTAAACTTAGCCCCATGACCAATACAAATTGCCAATTTACATATTCTCTGGCAGCGCGACCGTGGCCGCCTAGGCGCGCACGGCCTAACGAACGAAGTTTGTTAGAACGATATGACGGGACTCTTTATCGAGATGGTTTACTTTGTGTTGGTTTTTGTGGATTTTGTGCTGCTTTGTTACTATAAATAAAACAGCCAAACTAAAAATTATTAAGGGTTAAAATAGTGCCTTTGTGTCCGGTGCAACGTTGTCAAATTTGCCAATGACAAACCTATCAAAACAAAAAAAGCCCTACATGTACTCCAACGCATGGGCTAACTATTTTTGAGGCCAATCTGGTATTCTACTTTCATTTTTATCAAAACATCGTAAATCTCCTTAAACATTATAAGTTAAAATTATTGTATTCTTACGATAAAAATCATCGATATTGTCTGTACTGTTACTTGGTTTTGATAAGCATGACAAGTGCGTTTAGACAGATTATAGGATTAATTTAAAGGTCAACGACCTATGTTATGTCTTTGGAAAAACTTTTAATATATTTTTTAAATTTGAAAATATATACTTAGTCGAACACGTCGTAATACAAAGCATGCATACCCAAACGAACATCCACGTCGTATTAACGAGTTTGAAAATTTTCGTCATTTTAAAAATGGAGAATGATTTAATTTGTCATTTCAAAATAAAATCACTATTTTTATAGTCATGATAGGTACCTAATAAAGCCACTATAAATAAAGAGCTTCATTCATGTGTAAGAAAGTTAAAATCACAAATATTAACTTGAAAACAACCGCAATTTTTGAAAAATTAACTTTGTGCGAGAGCATTACACCATTTTCCTAACGATTTGGCAACGCCGCTTCGCCCAGTATTGCGCAGTTTCACGACTGAGCTATAAAGAGTTTTTGCCTGTCGATACCCTTCCTATTAGGAAACTAACGTGAAGACCAATAAAGATTGTTTGGGGCAGGGCTTATTATTGTTTGTCCTGCATTTAATTTAATGTAATCAACAAAATAAAATAAATATGGTTGCTTTTTTTAAGTCGTTTTTAGGTGACTAAAGTTACCAAAAGCATTTAAAAAGTTTCTCATATTAGTTAGGTGTTATGTCTTTCTCGAAAACAGCCTTTTGTTATGGCCAGTATAGGTGGTTTAAACTAAAAATTTATAGTGTAACTGTATTTATTTCTTCTTCTTTTTCTTGCTTTTTGCCATAGTTTAAACTCGGCACAAAACCAGAAAAAGAAAAACGTATTGTAAAGGGCCCCACAGACTATATCAGTTTGGCCTTCAGTGAAATCGTACAGTTGAAACGGATCAGTTTAAATTGATATGACCATGTTCCATTATATTATACTATAAAGCTTTCTTTTTAATTTATTGTGGTAATGCTTGAATTTGACTTTACACAATATTTCTTATTTGTGCTCTAAACATGTCAATAAATTCTAAAAGAAAGTCTCTTGTTCACGAAGCTGTATCAACTATACAATACAACCGACTATATAAATATAAATATTCCGCTCGAAGATATAGTTGGGGTCAAGCAAATATTTGACGCGTGACACTTCCATATTGTCATGGGTGTCAAATACGGCAGGCCACTCATAATATAAAAGTTACTAATGGCTAAATTTATATTATAATAATTACCACCCACTCAAAGTATTTGTATCTTTATCCTTCTATATGACTAAAAAGAGATATACATAAACCGAGTTACCTTCTCGTCGATTTGGTTAAATCATATGGGCTGCAGATCCGCATTTTATTTATTAATTTAATCGTTATACACTGCTAAGATTGCTTGTTAAGACCTGTGATATTAATGGTCAATCCTGAATCCCACCATTACAATGCACAGAATTTATCAAAACAAATTTATTTATATTATAATTCATATTCTTGGACCAATTTCCCAGCAATCATTTTCTGCAAAGGTTTATAAATAACAATATTCGTCAGTCCGGCCCTGACTAAGTATCAGCTGTAATAAAGTTGGTGAAATCGAAATAACCTAGTATTGGACAAATATGACAAGATGGAAGTGTCACGCGTCAAATATTTGCTTGACTCCAACTATAGTAAGCAAATACCCGCGTACAACTAAGAACTGCACGATTTAACTCTTGGCGAACACACACTCGCATTTTACTTCCGTTCAGTTGGACGCACAGATATATCAGTGGAATTTACTTTAGTTCTTTAATCGGACTGATCAGTCTATCGTATCAGTCAAAATTGTTAAGTCAGATCTGAAGGCCAAACTGATAGTCTGCGGGGTGGTTTTTAACAAAACATTATAGTAATATGTAGAAGGCCCAGAAGTTTGCATATAGGACGGTTAATGGTGGTAACAAGTGGGTGCAGCCAGGGGGGTTGGGTAGTTAAACCGAAATTTAGAGAAAATAAGGAACGACAATCGTATCACCACATATGATCATTTCCAGCCTGTCAATTAATTTTTGAACTAGGCAATCGGTTATTTCAGGGGTAAGTTAGTTGAGCGACCGTTCGGGGACGGTTCTAATACGGCTTTTGATCGGGTTGGAAAAAGCCTCTTGTTTTGTCACTATCAATGTCAACTATATCATATAAAATATCATTAATTCCCTCTTAAAATTTTGTTGGTCAGACATGCTTAGCTGGTAAATTACTTGCCACTCGACTAAATTACTATAGCAACCAGGCTCTAGGGTTTTATACTGATTAGTTGGTCAAAATAAGGTTTATCCGGTTACCGTAATTTAATCGAAATCAAAATGCTAAAACTCGAGTTTAGTTGGTCATAAACAACAAACAAGGTATAGTCACGTAAGCCAAGCAAGCGGTAAACTTGAAAAAGATTTCGTGGATCCTATTGCGCTTTAAAATTTTAAAGCAACATTGTGTGTCAGTGAACTACATTTTGAACACCCAAACACCTGGGAAGTGCTGCGTGTATTTGGCTTACATACATAATATCATTATATAAATATATCTATTTAGCTATAGGTATAAAATGATAATCATAATAAGCATCAGTGATAAATTTAGAAAACAACAATGCCTAAAATCCACCTCGAAATGCCTTCTTTGTAGTGAGACTTACTAATAAAAAAGGCAAAAGGGCATTCAGGATAGTCATTCAGGTCCCTTTAGAAAACAATGTTCCTGTTCAATAGCGTAATCCGGGTGTAAAAAATCATTGTAGGTAAAGTGTACTCACAAATATAAGAAACTGACCAAATGACTCTTATTTACTTCTACCTAAATAGGGGTATTGACACAATGCCGACTGAGCTAGGACCGTCTTAGAAAATACATAGTACTGAATATTTAATTTAGCAGCAAATAAATATGAAACTAATGTTTATTTAAGTTTATTAAATTCAAAATATAAAAATGGAATTATGGTCTTACACTTAGGTACACTTTTATAATGCTAAATTATTATATTAAGTTTAATTAAATAAATTACCCAACTAAATCTACTTCACTATCGCTATCATCATCTAAAGTAATAATAAACCTTTCTGTTGCATTCCTAATACAAATGTAACTCTCTTCTACTTTCCTTACATGTTGTACGCAGTTTTTCCAGTTCATCTCAGAATTTTTTTTGGTCTCATCATGAATTAGAGTTAATACACTAGAATTAAGTGTGGGTGAAATATTATTGCGACGAATTCCAGCATTAAGTTGGTGCCATATTTGTTCAATAGGGTTAAATATACAGTGGTAAGACTGGTAAGGCGGCAGCCGCAATACTATGTGCCCCATGCTTTTCGCAAGTTCATCGCAGTAATATTCTTTTTGAATAGACATACTTCTAAGCATTTCTAATAAGTCTTTCTTTCTATAGTTTTCATGAAAATATATATCATTATCAAACCTATTATATTCTTGAATTTTGGCTTCAGTGGCTTTGGAAGAAGGAGCTTTGTTTATTTGTGTACTATAATAACTAGCGTTATCCATAACAATGACACTATTTGGTGGAATGTTCTGCAATAATTTAGTTTCAAACCAATTTTCAAAAAACTCCGCTGTTGTGCCTTTATGATAGTCAACACATGATTCACTAATATTTTTTGCCGAGAGAGATAGTCCATTCGGCACCCACCCATCTTCAGAACCAGCATGTAAGATTGTTATTCTTTTTCCACGGTTTGACGGGGCACGTATCACACATTTGCCGCTAGAATCGACCCAACCACTTGACGGGGTGTCAAACCACGTTTCATCTAAATAAATGATCGGCCTACCTTCAGTTCTGTATTCATTTACTTTTGTCATTCTTAAAGACGCTTGGACTCCATCAAAACCTGCTTTTTATTAATCCTTTTGAATTTAAAGCCCATGTGTTGAAGGCGCTTCCACAATGTCGTTCTTGAGCTTTTAATTTCTGTTTCAGCCTTTTCATTAAATTGTCCAACGTTGGTACACTTTGCTCGTCATACATTTTATAAATTTTTCATCGTATAAGTTCCTCGTCACCTTGGTCCAACGTTCTTAATTTTCCAATATCACTTCTTTTTCTGCGTTTCAAAATTGGCCCTTGTGTAATTTTCCAAATTGTGGAAAAGGATTTTTTTGTAAGTAAAGCCGTTTCCTTTACAATTTCTTTAGGGCACAAATTTCCGCGCGACATTAATGTCAAAAACACAATCTTTATAATCTGTTTGGCATCTGTTGATAAATGCACTCTGTTATTTAGGTACTTCAGTTTCATTGCTTTCACAAATCACACTAGAACACCACGGACGAAACATTTTCAAAAAACTAACTAAACTCAACAATGTACGTTGACTTGACAGACTAAAATCAAAAAGGACCCTGGTTTAGTCGCATTTTTATTTACCTGAGTACGGTACTTCAAATTTATTACGCCCATATCATTTCACAGAACTGGTTTATTGTTGTTTATAACATTTTGAATACCCTAATAATAGCAGTCTTCTAGGTCAGTGTCTTATATTTGTGAACACACTATACAGGGATATTTTTTATATTTGCACACCCACCTACAGAGGTTAATATAAGTGATAGAAAATAACTTTTAATACAAAAGTTTTATAATTTTTCCCGTACCACCTATCTTTTAGAAAAATAACATACGCGCATCGAAAAGTTGAAAAACAATAATTGCAAGTTTCCTTTTCTTAAATGGAACACCCTACATATTTTCCACCTGGACAAAAGATCTCTTTCCGCTGATTTCAAAAATATATAACATAAGAACATTTAGTTCAGCTGTTTTTGAAATTTTTGAGTTTACAATTTTGATAAATTAAATTAATGATCCAGGGGCAAGAGATCCTGGCGGAAAATTTACAGTGTTTTAGCAGTACCGTACGTAACTTAAGGGGGTGATTCCTTACGATATTCTAAGAGAAAAAGTTCATATGAATATGTGTCCGGAGTCCCCCGTTTTTGATATACAGGGTGTTAAAGTTTTAAAGAAAAAATACGTTTGTTATAATTTTTTTAAATATCCTTTTCCCGATTTTATTGAAATTTGGTACCGTTATTCAAATTGATAAGGGGCTTAATTAGCCCTAACTAGATTAAATTTATTAGGTCCAGTGACGTCCCGGGGAGCACCTTAACGAATATTATTGACAAAAAAATGTACGCCACTGACTTTTTATAATTTTAATATATTTGTTCGGATTTACCAACTAATAGTACAACTTTTTTGTTTCTTGAATTGTTTTCGTATCTTGCTTCGTTCTCGAGAGAAAAAATTAAAATCACTTTATTAGGGTTAAGTTAAGTGGGGTAAGTGGGATCGCTAAAATACATAATATATGACTTTTAATTGATTACTAGTTAATGAGGAATTTTACTAGCCGCTTAAATGTATGGCCGAATATACTGTAACAAATCCTTTACAAGATTAAACATTTAGTAACTATCAATTTTTGCTTACTTAAATGTTGCTCTATTTTTTAAAAACATTGCAGATGATTCCACTTGCCCAAGAATTCGAGGTAAGTGGAACAACCATAGGTATTTTTTTTACAGTGTTACAAGAGTAGTTGGGGTAAGTGAAATGAAAGTTCAGAGTGTGACAAATTCAATGGTGGTTTTAAAAGTTTCCTAACTTAGAAGGTTCATAAGTTACAAGTGTTTAAGTAGGTATCTATAAGTGAGTACTGTGAGTATAGCAAAATGAAAGAAACATTTAAAAAAAAAAGAACTGTTTTTTATCTCGTTTTATTCACTGAAGTAAAAAAATATAAAAAGCAACTAAATTTAGATATATCATGTACTGAACAGCATATGATTCAACTAAAACTGGAATAAGTAACTCCACTCAACTCCTAAGGGTAGGCTCTGGTAATACTTTAACAATATACTTAGTAGTATTAACAAGTGATATGTCGTCAGGTTCGCACCAAGCAAATACAGCATTTAAGTTTAAACTTTCTTTTTTGTAAAGAAATTTTATTTAAGTTTCGCAGTTATTAATTTCTAATATTTGCCCCCAACAAAATGGGATATCTTTCGTTTTGAGGCAAACCTCACTAAGGCCAACTGTCCAATTTGAATTTTGTTTGGATGATCCCATAGTAGATTAACATTCTCGTCTTCCTCCATGTTCTTTGTTTGTTCATCTAAATATTCTTCGTAAGGGATATTGTCATCGCTCTCCTTGTAGAAGACAAAAAGAACGATTTAGCAGAGAACCTTTTGTAGTATCTCACTTGCACGAAATATAATAAAAATAAACAAAACATTTTGCTAACCTTACATCTAGAGATAAAACTTACCTAAAACTTTAAACCAGCCAACATGCTTTAACAGTTGGCGCAATACTTGGAACTAAATGTCTCTACATTCTGCAACTAACCTTAAGACACTGCAACATTCTTGCCAGATGCATACAAGATTAATAAATCGTCAGAGCCCCACTTGCCCCAAAAACCCTCTTACCCCACTTAACCCTACATGTACAAAAAAAATACCTATATGTACAGGGTCTTCCAACGAGGACTGAACAGGGGCTCATTTTTGAGCTTCCTTGTATTTAAAGAAAACTCCAAAATAACCAATCGATGTACTTTTTCCTGCAGAATTCAAAAATGAAACCAAAAATTTATTTGAACCAGAAACAAAAGAGTTACGCTATGGATAAGGTGTTTTTTAAATGGAACATAGCTTTTTATACGATTTTTGGAATGAGTGATTTTTTTTTGTCTGTTCTGATTAAAATATTTAATATTGTGACAGCTATTTTTAATAAATTTTAATGTTTTATCCAGTATAATTTAACTTTAACCTGTTGGAAACATACACTAGGCAATAAAGGTATAATCACCTTTGAATCCTTCAAAGTCAAAAAATTTGACAAATTTACTATAATATTGCCGAAATGAAATATTCATTAGATGAGAGATTGCAGATTGTTATCTTGTTCTACAAATGCCAAGAAAATGCAAGAGAAGCAAGGAGAAGATTTATTGCAAATTTTCACAGAAATATATCCGTCAATACTATTCTAAGGATAAAGAACCTATTTGAGGAAAATAAAACATTACATGACAGAAAAAGAAATCCAACTCTATACTAATTTAAAAAAAAAAACATTAATAATTTAATTGTTCAATGTGACCACCGTTGTTCTCGAAACATGTGCGATAACCTCTTTGTAGCCTTTTCAAACTTGCTGTTATACTGTGATTTTCCTGGTTAAGGCGATTTATTTCATTCACAATTTTCTGCATGATTTCTTCAATATCGTGGTTTCGCTGCTTGTATACCACGTTCTTTAAATGACCCCAAAGAAATGTGTCTAATATTGACAAATCGGGACTATTGGGTGACCAAGCATAGGTTCCATTTCTACCAATCCATTCTTCATGGCGTCCGTTTAAATATTGAGTAACCTCACGCACGGCATGCGGAGGGGCCCCATCATGTTGCCAAATTAAATTTTGATATTCTTCCAATGGTAAATCTTCCAAAAAGTTCTCAATTTCGTTTTCTAAGAACTCGTAGTATCTCTGTCCATTTAAAGTCCCGTTAAAAAATTTTGGTCCCAAAATTCTATTATTTTTTATGCCACACCAAACATGGATTGAAGTCCTTCCTTGAAATTTAATTGTCTGAAATTTTCTTGGATTTCCAACGGCCCAGTGATGATTATTATGTCTATTGAAAACCCCCGATGTTGTGAATGTGGCTTCGTCAGTCCATAAGATATTTCTGAATAAATTAGGGTCTTCGTTTTCTTTCCGAATCACAATTTGGGAAACAAATTGGAAGCGAAGTTCTTTTTGTGCCGGTGTTAGATGTTGAAGTGGAAGGATATGATAATACTTAAATTTATGATTTCTTAAAGTCCTGTGAACAGTTCCTTGGGTAACTCTTCTGCGTCTTACACCGCCGCCGTATTGAACGTCCCGAACTGCGTCCGAAATTGATTTGGTTGGATTCAGTCGAAAATAATTCACAATGGCACGGTCTTGATTTCTATTCCTTTCTGGATTTCTTTTTCTGTCATGTAATGTTTTATTTTCCTCAAATAGGTTCTTTATCCTTAGAATAGTATGGACGGATATATTTCTGTGAAAATTTGCAATAAATCTTCTCCTTGCTTCTCTTGCATTTCTTGGCATTTGTAGAACAAGATAACAATCTGCAATCTCTCATCTAATGAATATTTCATTTCGGCAATATTATAGTAAATTTGTCAAATTTTTTGACTTTGAAGGATTCAAAGGTGATTATACCTTTATTGCCTAGTGTATGTTTCAAACAGGTTAAAGTTAAATTATACTGGATAAAACATTAAAATTTAATAAAAATAGCTGTCACAATATTAAATATTTTAATCAGAACGGACAAAAAAAAAATCACTCGTTCCAAAAATCGTATAAAAAAAGCTATGTTCCATTTAAAAAACACCTTATGCATAGCGTAACTCTTTTGTTTCTGGTTCAAATAAATTTTTGGTTTCATTTTTGAATTCTGCAGGAAAAAGTACATCGATTGGCTATTTTGGATTTTTCTTTAAATACAAGGAAGCTCAAAAATGAGCCCCTGTTCAGTCCTCGCTGGAAGACCCTGTACCTATTTCAAAGTTAATTAAAAATAAAATTATTTTTTTAAATAATGATACAAAAAAAATGCAACAGTTAATCAAAGCAAAAGTTGAAAATGGCCACCTTCTGATAAAACGCAAGATTGCAACCGGATTTTTTTTTTAAACTCTAACGCCCTGTATATCAAAAACGGGGCAACTGTGGACACATGTTCATATGAACTTTTTCTTTTAAAATATCATAAGGAATCACCCCCTTAAGTTACGTAGCGTGTTTTATTAAAAAAAACAAACTTGTAATTGTTGTATGTGTGTAATGTCTTGTTTTAACAAGTCTAAAAGATAACACGGGAAAAATTATACAACTCTTGTATTAAAACTGTCATTTACATTAACCCTTGTAGGTCGGTGGGTGCGCAAATATAAAACATAACCCTACATATATCACCACCGCAGCCGTTATGCCAAAATATATTTCATCAAATTTTGGGTTACTGCTATGCTTGAGTGGGATCATAATTTTTACCTAATCTCAAAAGTGAACGTTTACCAAAAGATAAGCAAAGTTATTAATTGCCACCTGAATTTTTAATATTTAACAATCGAATTATTCTCAAAATTACCTTTTTAACTAAGTACAAGTTAGTATATTTACTTTCAAAATGGTGGCGTTAATGGCATATTTTATAAAAAGCAAAATAGCGCATATAAATCGACGTATGCCAGTGACAAAAGAAGTGGTGATAAAATCTGTTAAATTTTTTCTTTAAGATTTTAAAGAAATCTACTACTTGCGAAATTTTTTTGGGGGGCACGCTCAAATTTTGCGAAGAATTCACCTAAAGGGGCCTACAGACACGCCTACAAGTATTAATACATGAACGCACGGTGATGTACGCGCGTGGATGTTCGTCAGTGTTGGGTATATCTACCTACATTTTTGTTTTCGCCATTTTACGATTTCGACAGACTAACCTACGCTCATTATGTAGTCTATAATTAAGTTTTATAATAATGTCCAAAAAAGAATACTGCTATGTAGATACTGTCAAAAAATGTGAGGCTATGTATGTACCTATGGTTTTTCTATTTTTATTCTGTTTTCTCAATAAGACTGTTTTTTGATGAATTTTTACGTAACCTGCCTATCGAAGATTAGGTAGGACCTAGTTTTCTACAACCTCCCTAAGAGTCGTTGACAAAATTTTATAATGACTCCAACCCAATTACATTTATTTCAAACATATATATATTTACTCTTTAACAATAATAAACAAATGCTGTTGACTATATTGTATGAAACAAAATTTTTCAAAAATATAACCTGAAACCACAAACAGCTCATCGCCATTGTCATTACTACTTGTATCAGGCCACTGAATATAAATTGGAAAATGTAATGCGCGGCGACATCTCCAATTAAAAATCAATATTTTAGATCTGTACGAGTGTCTGACGAAAGTAGCACCATCTAGTCTAAATTATAAACACTAAATGAAAAATAATATGGATGGTGCAACCTTAGGAAATTACTTTCAATTCTTGTCAATAGGGTCAATAACATAATTTATAGATATAATATTTTATAAACTATGTCAATAGGTATACTAATCAGAATTTTATAAATAATATTATATTGATTCCGTCAAAACAAAATATACTGCATTTTCTTTCAGTTTTGAGCACTCCTTCCCAAATAAAATTAAAAAAATAAGAGTAATCCTTATCCGATACGCATGCGTGAATACGTCAACTTAACTTTATATAACCCAAAAGTGCCCCAAAAAAACCTTTTTAAGCCCCCAAAACAAAAACATATTTTCTAGGAATATAATAACGAAATACGCCAGTTATAATTTCAATTATGGAAAACCCTTTACTACTTTTTGTAGATGTACGTTTATATTATACAAATTCCAAAATGTCTCCCCCAAATCGCTATGCAAGTGCCAACAGCCCTTAAATACTGCCAAAAACCTTGTCACAACGTACTTACCGTTGCCACGTTTTCATCGATCACTGACATCTCTTGATAATCCATTACGACCAAAAATTCTCTTTCAAAATGCAAAAATTTGCGAAAAAAACTGAAAACTTCCCAAACAATCACAACGTGCCTGAATATTTACAAACATATGCAAGGTCATTCAGTAGTTACGTCAGAAATTCGTAGATGTTGGAGAAGTTTCGCAAAATATCTTTATGAAAAATTTTAAGGTGCCGTATTATAACACAGAAATAAATTAAAAAAAAAAGAAACTAAGCCAGCTAAGTCTTTGTCAAAGTTGTCAAGTTTTTTTTACAAATTTTTTAAAAAATATTATTTTCAGATTTTATGCTCTTTCGAAAAATGATCAAAAATTAGTTACACCTTTGTTCGTTGGGGGTGTCGTGTCGATATATAGGTAACAGAGTAAACCAAGTTTAAAATAAACCACCCACACAGCACACTTATTCCTTTCAGAAATATCTCTGATATATTTCGAATGTCTTAAAAACATATAACCTTTCATATCAATATTTCTGTAATATTTCAGATTCATTACACCCAAAGTGATAATTGTCACACCCCGCCTTTGACACTTGCCCAATGGTGATGCAACCGTCAAATAATTATAAATCCTATTTTTCACCGGCCACCGTCAAAATACCGTCAAATGTCGACCAGTACTAGCCACAGTCCAACTATAAATCCAGCACTACTCTATCTTTAATTGTATAAAAAATAAAAATGTATTTGTGAACATGACATACTTACACCAAACATGTCATGAGATTCAAGTAAAAATTAAAATTACGTTTCTATCCCAAGCCGCTAAATTCTTGGGCCTAACTTAACTCAACTTTAAGGGCAACTTATTTGTCAAAGTCGAAGCTAACTGTTCTGTGAAGCTAACCGGTGCAACTAAAGTCTGCAAGATAATATTATAACAATAGGCGGGTGAACGGCCATAAAGTCTTTGTTATAGGGAGGAGAGACCCGTCGCAGGGTCGTTGTTGGTATACCCGAGAACAATCATGATGGTTGCAGATGCGGAGCCCTCCCGCACCGCAGGGTCTGTATCTGTAACTCTGTAATGGCGGGTTATGTTAGAACGCCACGGTACTTATTTATTTATTTATTTAACACTACAATACACTACAGAACACAGTTCCAAATGGTACATTCTAAAAAAAACAGTAAACAAGAACTAACAGTACTTAGAAAATCAGTTAAAAAAAAAATCAATTCACACAATCAACATTAATTCAGAGAGTCATAAATATACACAGTCTTCCCTTTTTTTTTGCCTCATCAGCCTAGCAGTAAGTAAAACTAAGTATTCTAAATCTCTCAAACAGCCCTATCGTCAATAAAATGTCTAATTTTGTTTTTAAAAGAAAGCGTGAAACAATTTACATTAAAATCCCGTGGCGCAAATAGGTTAAAATTGTTCATTATACGATTTCATTTCCGATGTCAGTACGGCTCTGATTCACAGAAAGCAAATTGGCCTGTCTCATCAAACGACATGGTACTCTAAAGTTAAGCAAGAACAAAAGTTCCGAGCATTCCATCAAGTTGTCTAAGATTTTATGGCCGAATACCAGGGTGAGCCTTATTCTACGTATCTCCAGGTTATCCAACCCTACAAGGCTTAAGCGATCCCTATAAGAAAGCGTAAAACGATCAATCCTCAGTCTATGCAACAGAAAGTTCATGAACCTCGATTGCACCCGCTCAATCCGTTTAAAGTGGACCTGTGGACCTGATATAGAGGAGCCCAGAACACACAACCATATTCTACATGACTTCGCACCAATGCATAGTTCGATCATTTTCTTCAATGTCTCGACATTTTTAAACTGCCAGCATTGTCTCATGACAAAACCAGCCATCTTGAAGGCCTTTGCAATTATGTTATCAATGTGGCTGTTAAATCGTAGACTGCTATTAAATACAATACCCAAGTCATTAATCAGTTCAACTCATGAATTGGTGCTCCATTGAACTGATAAACAACATTCAGAGGTTGCCTCTTTCTTGAAAACAATAATACTTTGCACTTTTCGCTGTTTAGGGTCATGCTATTATTGAGACACCAATCATACAGTTTTGAGACTTCACTCTGCAAAAGGGCACAATCGTTTTCTCCATGATTTTAAATAAAAAATGTTTAACGTTTACGATGCTATATCTGCGAAACGTTTCCATTTTCTCCAATCGATTCCTGGTACCGACAAGCAGCTGACGTAGGCGGATTGATTAAAAAGAGAGATAGTGAGGTAGATTATATAGAGAACGACATACTCTTCAGCCCTAGACTCTTTAGGGTTCCTAGTATGTGCTCAACAAACCGAACAATTGTCGCTTTCCGTGTCAAGTTAGTTGAGTTATTCTTTGGTCAAGTTATAAAGGTTGTCCCTGGTCGTTCGGACCCTTTATTGTTCTGTGGTTCGGCACTCATGGCCATAGAAATAAGAGGAGCAACTCCTATTCTATGCCATAGAAATAAGAGGTGTCCCCTCCTATTCTATGTTCTATGCTCATGGCATCTCTCGCCACAGAACAATAAAGGTTAGTTCAGTTAGTTTCTCTCCCTGTGCGTAACGGAAAAGTCAGTTTATCATGATGGGACCGCGGCACCATTTCTTTGTTTAATATACGATTGGGATAATTAAAATCCTTAGCTCAATTTGACATTTTAATGTGAACGTCCCGAATTGTCGCAACCCTAGATTTTATTTTGACCGGAGAACGAATCGTGCCGTGCCGGAAGTTAGTGCGCGACAACCTTAAAGATCCTGGAGGGGAGGTCGAAACCTGAAACTGTGGAAAAAGGGAAACGTCTAATGTCAAATCTTTTAACCTCACTTTTTGGCGCACGCCGCGCAGTGTTGTGCTCTGTTTTATAAAGTTATTTGTAAAGGTAAGAAAAAGAATGGCTGGACCAACCAAAAAACCGAAGAAGCCTGCGGAGCCCCAACATGACGAAGATTCTATAAGTGATGAAAGTGAATCTGGAATTTATCATGGACAACAGGTAGGAAATATTTAAGGAACCTAGGTGTATACCACTGACATTACAACATGTATACAGGACACAAAACATAATATTAAAATCATAAATACCTATGAAGTAAGTGGCCAAGGCCTATTTTTGCTTCAAAAAAGAATTGAGTAACATATGATTCCAACTACAGTAAATTCTTGCTTTAAAAGTATATTTCATTCAGTTTTTGTTTACATTTCATGATTTATAGTATCTTTTAATAGAGAACCTAAGTTTTCTAACATATCGGTATTAGGTACTTACCTATAATTACAGTATTTACAGTTGATTTCAAGCTTCAGTTTAACTCTGGAATGGGCATCATTTATTGGCCAATCCTCAGTTTAAATCACCTTTAAAGTAATCCAAACTTATAATATCGGGCATAGGTACCTCAGTATTTTATATATTTACAAATCTTAATTTCATAAATGTATGTTTTAATTTTACAAATATTATATACTTAATTGTTTTTATTTTTAGGAAGTTCAAGCCACCTTTGAGGGCAGAAATCCAGAAGGACAGGATTTTCATGGTATTAAACAACTATTGATGCAGTTATTCCTTAAGGCCCAAATTGACCTTTCACAAATTTCTGATATGTTAATTGCTCAAACTGGTGTTGGATCAGTTTTAAAACAGGTACCTAAAATATAACATTGCACAAAATTAAAAAAAAACTTGTGATGTGTTTATAAAGACAAAGCTGAGGATAAACCAAAACCTAATATCCAAATTATTTTATATATATAGAGTTACAATGATAGTGATGATGAAGATGATATGGAATTAACCACAGAAGCAGATGTATTTGGAATAACCAGTGTATTAAATTTAACATCACATAGAGAAACCCTTTGTGTAAAACAATTTTACTCTCTTTTGGAGGAATTAAGTATACAGCATGCTGAAATAGAGGTGCAAGAGGGTATTAAAAAGATTCTGCAGGAAACCAGCAAGTTAGGTAAAAATAAATAAGAATCAAACTGCTTGAACTATATTAGGAAAGAACTCATGGAATAAATACCTAATGTAGTGTATGTCTAACTTATAACCATCCTTGTAACTATCCTATTAACATTTTCATGCTTTTAATTTTTTCCGCAATATTTGCGGACTAACTAATACTTAGTCCTCGACTTAGTCAGAAATTTGCCGAGGTAGGTATTGGCTCGGATGTTGGTATGGGTGTTTGGTGTTTTATTTGACAAAAATTTACTTTTAGATATTTTTTTATGTAATCAAATAACTTGTATCTTTAGACCACCCTGGATATTTCAACTAAGATTTGGGCACACTCTTGGTATTGCCTAACTCCGAACGAAATATCAGTTACTTAATATTCCAGAGTTCAAAAACGTCAGCAGTTATTGCAGGTCATGTTTTCCGAAAAAACACTCGAAAACGGTAGCATATAAGCTCAAAGTTGCTAGGTACTACTTTCTTGTAGAAGCAGCCACATCATACTGTCCAAAATACTTTAGCTTGGTAGAGTTTCTCTGTTTGAACGTCTAATGTTTGATCAACCATGAATCACTCTGTAATCCAATTTATTTGGTTAATTGACTGAAAAAACTCGAAATATGATAATTTTAATGGAAATTTCAACAGAATCCGGCTTAATCCAAACTTTTTTTCAAATTGAGTCAACATAACAAAAATATAATAACTAGGAATTATCTAGAATTCCAATTAACTTGTACTTATGTCTGTGTCCTGTTTCTAAATATTATGGTTGATATATATTTATAATTAAATTTCAAGGTGCCAAGCATCTATCCATTTAAGAAACTTTTGAATCGACTAGTAACACTTTCTTTTTATTCTAGGTTTTTTAATAAATGAACGATTTGTAAATATTCCAGCTAAAATATCAGCTGTAATGTTAAATTCTCTCTATGATGAGTTGGAAAGAATAAAGAAAAATGACAAATCCTATGATTTCGAATATTTTGTTCTTATTAGTAAGACTTCTAGGGCCAAAGGAGAAAAGGGTATGATAGATATTATTAAAGTTTTCCATTTTTGAGAAATCAAATACATTGTTTACATTTAAAAGGGATATAATTATCAAAAATCAATAAAGTCCTAATTTTATTTCTAGATGGAGAAGAGCTATATTCCAATGATGAAGAGGAAATATTTACTAAATCGGCAGAATTAACATTTGAGTTTAGTGTAGAAAATCAGACTGACTCAGGATTAAGTGGTCAATGGTTATCTGAAGATAAGCAAATGATTCCATACCGCAGAATACTTATATTTAAGGGTAATAAATTACGAAGTATTGTTGATGAAATAGTGGCGCTGGTTCAGTAAAATATAGATATAAGTACGTATTTCCGTTTTTTTTTTAACACTAACAGCAATAACTACAGTATTTTCTCATGTTTGCTTAAATAACAATTCTTTACTCTCTATTGGTAAATGCCCAACTCATACCGTCGTGTCTTATTTAGGTATATCCTCAGACTTTATAGCAAAAAAATTATTGTTCTTGATTTTGACTGTAGGTACCTACACCTATTTGATATTTATTTTTGCGACGAGAATGCTTAGATATGTTGTTTTTACCAATGTTGTAAAGCATCGTATAAAGTATAAACGTTGGTAAAAACTAGAATTTTCCTGTAACTTTGAAATTAAAATTTTCAAAATTTATAATGAACCCTGTAGCTTCTGTTCTCTGGTAAAAGCTGAAGATATGTTGTTTTCGCCAATGTGTTAAAACATCGTATAAAGTATAAACGTTGGTAAAAGCTAGAATTTTCTTGTGACTTTGAAATTAAAATTTTCAAAATTTAGAATATGAACCCCGTAGCTTCTGTTTTCTGGTAAAAGCTGAAGATATGTTGTTTTTGTCAATGTTTTAAAGCATCGTATAAAGTATAAACGTTGGTAAAAACTAGAATTATTTTCTTGTAACTTTGAAATTAAAATTTTCAAAATTTAGAACGAACCTCGTCGTAGCTCCTGTTTTTTGGAAAAAGCTGAAGATATGTTGTTTTTGCCAATGCTTTAAAGCATCGTATAAAGTATAAACGTTGGTAAAAACTAGAATTTTCTTGTAACTTTGAAATTAAAATTTTCAAAATTTATAATGAACCCCCCCAGCAAACCAAACGCAATCGGCAAACTAGCGGCCGCCTGCCGGCACATACGGTATCCTAGTGGCTAGATTTTCCATTTATGGCACGCCGAACGCGTGACTTCATATTTCGGACCGAGACTGGCTTTCCTACGGAACGCCGCAAGCGCAAATCTGTTTTTCGGCCAGCAAGCGGCTTGCCGGCCGGTCGGACTCTGTAGTTCGTCGTTCGGCCTATGTTCGGTGATTAAACGGTTAATCATCATTTATTTGACATTTGACGTTGACATTACCAAGAATCTGGTTCTGTTCTTGGCGTTGGCGTCCTTTTTGTGTTAGCTGGATTTATAAACTCGAAAAGCTGGTGAGGTTGAAGTTATGATCAAGTTTGTGAGGTTAGATATTCCGAACTCCGAGCATAAAAATTGGTTATCTCGAACTACCCGGGAAGTTTTCGGACCTTACATGAACAACATGAACGAGTGTATAAATGGAACTGAGTGTTCCCTTTAGTTTAAATTGAACTCTATTTCCAACACCAACTGAACCTCAACCTCACCAACTTTTCGAGTTTATAAATCCAGCTTTATACTGTGGGTTGCCACATTTAATGTTAATGTGATGTTAATAATTATTGTCTATTAATATTATAATATTGTACTTATACAGGGTGACTCGGATCTAAATGTACATACATCACCAGGAGATAGTGGACATCTTGGGGGTTCTAAATAATCTATCTTTAGTGGGTCCATCTTTCCTCGTTACTTAGATACAGAGTGTTTTATAAGGTTTGGCTCATTTTTGTTTTTGCCATAATTCTTTTAGCACCCGGTATAAAATGTTCATATTCAGTGGAAATATTTTGAGTAGCTATCGCAGACTTTAGAAACAAGACTGATTTCATTTTTTTAAATTCAACACCCTGTATATTATATTTTTGTAAATTTAATTTTTTATTTGAAAAACACATAAAAAACTAATTCTAATTACATACTTATCAAAATCCCCGCACTCGCCGCTCAGCCATAATAAATTGCTCTTCTTTAGATGTTGAAACACATACAAAATAATAACTGTTTTTATAACGACAATAATACCAATAATAACAAAAATAACAAAAACATAATTATTTGAGAATATTTTCAAAATGCCCACCATTAACTTCTTCACATTTTCTTCCTCTGATATTTAAATTTGAAACTGCACTTCTGATTACACCTGGTCTATTTTTTATTTCCTGAAATGAAGTGATAATGCGTTGCAAGAGCTGGTCCCGTGTATTAATTTCTTCCTCGTAAACTAAATTTTTCATATACCCCCAAAAAAAGAAGTCCAGCGGGTTAAAGTCGGGAGATCTTGCTGGCCAAGAATGGGGCCCCCCACGACCTATCCATCTGTTGGGATATCTATTGTTTAAAAGTTCGGAAACAATTCTTGCATAATGTGGAGGGGCTCCATCGTGTTGGAAATACATTCCTCCTAAATTAACATTCTCATTTTGGAGAAGATTTGGCAAAATGTTTTCCAAAAAGTGTAAATATTGGTTTCTATCTAATCTTTCTTCAAAGATGTGTGGGTCAATCAATTTACCATTGATTATACCTGCCCAAACATTTATGGAAAATCTATGTTGCGAGTGCGACTGCCTAATAGCATTTGGATTTTCTAGAGACCATAGATGACAATTTCTGGAATTGTTGACTCCATCTCTGGTAAACTGAGCTTCATCGGTCCACAAAGTCCGGTGAATATCTCTTTGGTGCCTCCTAATCCACTGACAAAAAACCAAACGGTTAGCATAATCACCTGGTTCCAACCTTTGTACCTCTTGGATATGATAAGGATATAAGCCTTCATTTTTTATTGTTGAATGGGTTAATTTTTGCGTTATATGCAGACGTCTAGCAATTTTCCTTGTGGATGTTTTTGGATTTTCTTCAATCAAATTTAAAATGTCTTCTTCCTGTTGAACTGGGTGTCTTACAGGCTGATCAATATTATTTTGTGTCGGAAAATGTCCTTGTTCACGAACAAAAGAAAATACATTTGAAAATGTTTGATGGTTTGGACATCTTCTTCCAGGAAACCTTAATTCATACTCTCGAGAAGCGGCTCGCCCGTTACCATCGCAAAATCCATATACAAATATTATATCAGCGTATTCTTGGTTTGAAAATTGATGGGGCATTTTAAACGAGAAGTAAATGTTTAACAAAAATATCCTCGTAATGCCCAAAAATCTGACAGGTTACAACTGACAATGACTTATTATGTTTTGTTGCCCCCCAATATTTCGTTTTTCTGAGGTGCCGAGCCATGGAGTCAAATTGAATTAAAAATTTTCAAATTTTAACACGCCGCTATTTTATTACTTTGGTTTATTTCTTATTATTGGTATTATTGTCGTTATAAAAACAGTTATTATTTTGTATGTGTTTCAACATCTAAAGAAGAGCAATTTATTATGGCTGAGCGGCGAGTGCGGGGATTTTGGTAAGTATGTCATTAGAATTAGTTTTTTGTGTTTTTCAAATAAAAAATAAAATTTACAAAAATATGATATACAGGGTGTTGAATTTAAAAAAATGAAATCAATCTTGTTTTTAACAGGTTAACTGCCATGAGTACCATATCAGGTACACGCTACGTTGGTCGCAGGGGTCATTGTAGTTATCCGCATGCTGGTCGATCTGGTCGACTCACTTTCTACTAACAGACAACCAAACATGCCTTTTTGTGAAGTGTGTTGCCGATATTAGCCTGAGTACCTTGTGTGGTACACGTGGCCCCGAAGGCAAAGTTGCGTTGTTATTGTTAGATAGTAAAAGAAGAAGGAAGAAAAGTAGCACAGAAAAAACACCTAGAGTTTGGACCAAATGCGAATCTTGCGAGAAGTTTTTATGTAATGGTTGTTTTTTCTCCAAACATGCATCAAAATTACCTTAATTCTAACAAAATAACTTGTATTTACCGTTGTACGTTGTACCTTTATAAGTATTTCATTACAATTATTTTTTTTAAATAAACGGGCCCCTCAAGCCGAAAACCAAATATACGCGGTTGGTCTCTGAGGCCACCAGTATTTATTTTCCGTTTAAAAGTAAAGGAATGAGTACCTACCGTGGAACACAGTTGCTTTCAATTTGTAGTTTCGCGTGTACCACTGTAGGTACTCATGGCTGGAATGTGCATTCCACCTGAGTACCTAAATTGGTACACACGGCCTGACGACACAGTTACGTAAATGACCCTTGGCAGTCAACCTGGTAAAGCCCGGACCTGAATTTCAAAAAATTTTCATACGGCATTTTGAAGCGATAGCTACTCAAAATATTTCCACCGAATATGAACATTTTATACCGGGTGCTAAAAGAATTATGGCAAAAAGAAAAATGAGCCAAACCTTATAAAACACTCTGTATCTAAGTAACGAGGAAAGATGGACCCACTAAAGATGGATTATTTAGAACCCCCAAGCAGATGTCCACTATGTCCTGGTGATGTATGTACATTTAGATCCGAGTCACCCTGTAGAGAGATTTTATTCGTGGCTGGCGGTGGTGACAGTGGTCTTTAGTGGTTTTTGTGGTGTATAGTGTATAATATGCATATAAAGCTCTAACTAAGCTCTCTCTAGACTCTAGTGGAAAACTTGGAAATGTTTCCAAATTGTTATTTCTCACCCATAAAACAATTTTCATGCAATATTAATGAATCACCCTCCTATGTAATAGTGTGTAATAGTGTATAAAATGGAATTTTGAGTTTATGATTCCATATATTATAGTCTAACAAGAATTATGTTATTTTTTTTGTCCTATCTTCCCACCAAGTGGGCCTTGGTTTTGATTTAATTTTTAGGATTTACTAAAGCATAATTTTAATAGTTATAAGTTTTTTTTTAGCTTTTTTTTTGGGGGAAAAATATTTTTTGATAACCTAAAAATGCATTGCTTTCGGCAATCGAGAGGGTTGTACCAGCGGCCCGCCAATGGAAGGTGCATGGCTTGCCGCTGCCTAGTTCGGTTGCTCGACTCTATGCCACCTTTCGGCCAAGCGGATATGCCCTACTTACATGCCGCGCCGGCAGCCATATGCGGGCCGAATACGGCCATTCGGCACCGCGTCTGGGCCGTTGCCGGACCAGCTAGACTGTGTTTGCTGGGCCGTAGTATAAAGTATAAACGTTGGTAAAAACTAGAATTTTCTTGTAACTTTGAAATTAAAATTTTCAAAATTTAGGATGAGCCCGTAGCCTCTGTTTTCTGGCAAGAGCTGAATATATGTTGTTTTTACCAATGTTTTAAAGCATCGTATAAAGTATAAACGTTGGTGAAAACTAGAATTTTCTTGTAACTTTCAACTTAAAATTTTCAAAATTTAGAATGAACCTCGTCGTAGCTTCTGTTTTTTGGCAAGAGATATGTTGTTTCTAGCAATATATGGGTCTTACCCACTTTAAATTTTTCAGTCAACTTCCTGGCACTTATACCAGTTTTTTCAGTTTCCTCGATTATTTCAATTTTTTCGCTTAAAGAAAGACATTTCCTTTTTAGTCCCAAAACACAAAAACTGTTCAAAACAAATTTAATGTTAACAGTCGATTTATCAGCAAATTGAATGGATCCGCCTGCAATAAAGTAATTATTATAGTGTATGTAGGTACCTATATATTTCTTAAGAATTGTCGGGTCGGGTTTTACTGCCCCTAATGGAGGGTGTTTTTAGCATTAATGTTTACTGAATATTCCAATAATGAGTGTCCGCGGTCGTTTAACAGATGGTTCGGTAAAGAGGAGTATAAAATAATGGGATTTTCATTTGTAAATATGGGGAATTCACAACCGGTCGTTTAACGCAGGTGATCACTTTATAGATGCGGTCGCAAACAGAGGTTTTACTGTAATATAATCTTAAACTCCGCCAATGCCTGTAAAGTGTATGAAACACCTTCCCACAAATTGAATATTATATACGATAGAAAGAGACAAAAGCAGTATCAAAGCACACGTGATATTTACTGGCCTAGGAATCCGCGCCATTATTAGACGTGGGTTGCCAAATTTACCAAAATAAATGATTAATTAATATTTCTTTAATATTATCTTCACGCTTTAACGATTATAATTTGCAATGTAAGGGGGAAAATATACGGGATATACCTACTTATGTTATATTGTCTAATTGTTTTATGTAACAAATTTGAATTTCATACAAATTAAGATTTTATGGAAATTTAAACATACACGGACTATACCCTATCCTGAGAATCCCGGGATTGGAACGAAGCCTCACGATATTTGTTACAATAAAGTAATTTGTAGAAAATCTAAAACTAAAGAAAGGTTAAGTAATTATTCGTTTTCAAATCTTTTTGCAAAATACCTAATTATGTTTGGAATATTAACAGAGTTCTTGAATTTGTGTGACGCCGGCGGCGTGGTTTCCATAAAAACACCCAAGTAGGTACTTTGACTCATCCCTGCGGTCGTGAAGTGTGTCCTCGTTCATATTTGGTTTTCTTTTAATTAAGCCGTACTCTATATATATTTAAGCAACTTTAACCTTAGTCTTTAGGTGACTGGCTGAATTGCCCACACAGCACAATCATGTTTCAGAAATACTCCATATTAGTTTCTTGGAAAGATTTTAAATATTCCATAAATATTTGAAAACATTTATATTTGATATAATATTGATGAAATCTTTTAGAAACCCAAGAATGTTCCATAAAAGTAATATTTCATTTTATGTTCCTTAAACATTACATAATTGCATTTCTGAAGTAGGTACTTTAAATTAGAAGCAAGTACTTTTCAAAAATATTTCTTGTAATATATACAGTATGTCCACGGATGGGGTTTACAAGAGGACAAATGGACTAAAAATTGAAAGATACGAAAAAAAGCCACTCTTAATAAACATTTTTGCTTGTCTAGAAAATACGATTCATCATAAGAAACTTCAATTTTTTTGTGCAGGGTGGGTAAAAACTGCAAAAATGTTATTTTGCTTAAGAGTAAACATACTTTATTTTGAAAGATACGAAAAAAAGTCACTCTTAATAAACGTTTTTGCTTGTCTAGAAAATACGATTCATCATAAGAAACTTCAATTTTTTTATACAGGGTGGGTAAAAACGGCAAAAATGTTATTTTGCTTAAGAGTAAACATACTTTATTTTGAAAGATAAGAAAAAAAGTCACTCTTAATAAACGTTTTTACTTGAATAGTGAATAGGTGATACTTGTTGTCAACGTCTTTACTTAATGAAGTAATTATAATAATAATAATAATACGAACATTTTTATTAACATGAAAAGAATACGATAACGATTTCATAATTCAAAAGCTCCACCCCATACTCGACATATTTTTGTAATTGCTTTCTCAAATAAGGGAAAGAATTTCTGATTTCTTCCTGAGATATCGATTGGACAGCCTGGATAATTCTGCCCTTCAACACATCCATATCATTTGGTACTACGGTAGCAAAAACAATTTGTTTTAAACGGCCCCATAAAAACATATCCGCCAAGGTTAAGTCGGGGTTTTCTTGGGGGCCACAAAACTGGGCCATTCCTGCCAATCCACCTTGGACCAAATCTGCGGTCAAGCCATTCTCTAACCTCACGAGCGAAATGGGCTGGACAACCATCTTGCTGAAAATACATATTTTGTCGAAAATTTAATGGTAGATTTTCGAGTTCATCATTGAAAAATGTATCCAGCATTTCTAAATACGATAATCTATTGCACGTGTTATCAAAAAAATATGGCCCTATGATGCCATGGATGGATATCGCGCACCACACGTTCACTTTTGTGAAATATTGTCTTCTCGTCATAATTCTGAATTCGGGAATTTCTAAAGACCAGTATCTAACGTGCTGGGTTGCAACGGTTCCATTGGTAGAAAATGTACTTTCATCAGAAAACATGATACATTTATAAAAATCAACATTTCGACTTAAAATTTTTTCTCGTATCCACAAGCAAAAATCAAGTCGTTTCGCGTCATCTCCCTCTTCCAATCTTTGATTAAAGTGCGGTTTATACGGATACAATTTATTTGCTTTAATAAGGATCTTCTGAATTTGACTTTTTTTCACAACTGAGTAACACGATTTCTAAGGGACGTCATAGGATTTTCTTCAACAGATTGCAGAACTATATAAGACTGTAGCAGCATCATCATGGTCGTATTTCTTCTTTTTTTTTGTGAGATCCAAAACAGAACCAGTTCTCAACTTTTTTATTAACTTTGCAGATTGTCATCCTAGTTATTGGGATTCCTACAAATTTCTCGGTAAATTGTTCCAGGCGTAGCGGTATGAAACTTGACCATCCCCATAACCAAGGGCGGTTTTAGCTTTTCAACATGGGGGGGGGGGGTAATTTGAAATCCGAATTTTTTTTTTAAAAAAGTAACCAGAAAATAAGTTTGGGAGGGGGGGGGGTCAGGGAAAAAATAGCGCCGCAGACGAAAAATTTTTGGGTGCCACGCCCTTTTTTCAATGATGATGCTTAAAATTCTAAATTCATGGGGGGGGGGGGTAATTACCCTATTACCCCCCCCCCCGTAAAACCGCCCTTGCCCATAACATTGTATATTATAAAAACTCTTTGTTCAGTAGATAGCATTTCTACTTAAATAATAACTTCATTAAATAAAGACATTGACAACAAGTACCTATCACCTTAAGTGTCATTATTATTTTAACTAGGTTCACCAGTCAGAGGTGTGCCAGCGAATACTTTTTGGGAAATAATTTTTACATAGGTAAACCTTTTAATGAATTGTTCTACTTCGGTTTGTTGTGTAAAAAACACATTCATTAAGAGTGGATTTTTTTCGTATCTTTCAAAATAAAGTATGTTTACTCTTAAGCAAAATAACATTTTTGCAGTTTTTACCCACCCTGTATAAAAAAATTGAAGTTTCTTATGGTGAATCGTATTTTCTAGACAAGCAATAGTTATTTATGTATCTAGGGAATTATAATGGTCTTAATTACCGAGGGCAAAGTTTACGTCACGAGGGACAGCAATTGCCCGCGAGGTAATTGAGACCCTTATAATTCCAGTGATACATAGATAATTTTATTTCTGACCGATTTTAGTAACAGATTTTTAAAGTGGAATAAATGTTTCAATAGATGACAATCAAATTGACATTAGATGTCAGTCGTTTGATTTTATGTCAAATTTTTCTTAATATCCCAAGGGAGTTATGACCCTTATAATTCCCGCGTAACTAAGACGTTACAAGCTAATAATATACCGGTCAGAAATAAAAACGTTTAAGAGTGACTTTTTTTTGTATCTTTCAATTTTTAGTCCATTTGTCCTCTTGTAAACCCCATCGCGTGGACATACTGTACCTATATTATGTCTGAAATTATATAAAATGGAATAATATATCATGTGATATCAAGAACATATTTATTAAAAGAACATACAAACTATTATTAAGTAATAAATATGAATATACAAAATAGGATGCTAATTATCTCTGCAATTCTTTTTTTTCTGTGGGGTCTGAAAAGTAGAAAATTAAAAAATTAATAATTTTAAGTATAAATCACAATAATATTATGTTGGTATAAAAGTGCATTTATAAAACTTTTCGTCACCGCTCCCGCTCGTCGCCACCGTTCCCGTCGCAACTTAACCTAAACGGGCGAATAATGTATGTATTTATAAAAGCCACCACCGCTCATCTCGTTCGTAGTTCCAACATGACCAATTTTTATCTCGCTGACCTTGCGCTGTTCGCGATCGTTCGTGCTTTAGCCAATTGGAAGAAAGAAATTTGACACGTTTGATAAAAGAACATAAAAATATTTTCTATATTCCTACGATTATCTCATAATTTATTAATATTAAATATTGGCCACATTTTGTAGTTTTTCAAAGAAAATTAATAATCCAAAATACGTTACTGCTTTTGCGAATTTACAACGGAGTAGTTCGTGTTTTATATATACCCTAAGAACGGTGGCTACGAGAGCCGCGCGAAGGGTAACAACCCACTTGGCAAGAAAACGTGAATTTCATGTATAATTTTACGTCAGACTGAAAAACGTTAGAATACGAATAAACGTGTTTTCAATGTGTAAAACACGCTTACTGTTACGGTGTTCTGACGTTGGTTAAAATAACGTTACTAATTTTAACGTTTTTATAACGTATTATATTATGATACAATTCTGCGTTTTCGTAACATATTTTTAACTTATAAAACTAAATTTTTCCTCAGGAAAGTAGCGTATTATTTCATACTTTATTATTTGGATACTTATAAATAAACAAGAAAACATTCAAGTTATGAACTTTTATTTTTTCAGGTTGCCTTAGGTTACCGTATACAATTTACAAATTTTAACTTATTTTAATTTAAAATCTAGTAGCTATATAGTATAAGTTTTCATTTTTTTTTGTTTCTTCAAACGGTTCGCGGCATACCTGAAGTGGTCCATTATTATTTTTTCCATCGAGTACTCATTAGTTTCTCCAAACTGAACTTGCGCTATTTCTAAATTAAAAACGAAACATTTTTTAAATATTGTTCCAACAACCTAATTACACGAGATATTACATTACATAAGAAACATTTTCAAGGGTCTACAATAGTAAAGAACTACAATAATCATTTTTTGTAGAGGTTATAAGGTGTAGAATCTAGAGAATAACTATTCCTAATTAATTAAAGGAAAAAATAGAGTGGCGTATCTTGTTCTATATTTGGAATTAACTTCAAAAGGCTGGTATTTTTGTTACATTAAAGGGATTCTTTTAGCATTTTTTTTGTAATGACAATAAAATTCACGAGACGCCATTTTGCCCTTCAAGCGTTTGTGGTAAAGAACAAAAGAACTCGTGAAATATATAAAGAATAAACAACAGTTATTCCATAAAGACTAAACCATAAAATTAAGAACAACTTACGCTTAAAATAAACGAAAACTCACAAAACTTAAAAGAGATTCGATGCTATCCAAAATTTTCACCAACTGCTCCTTGCCTTCCACTATAGACTCACAACACAACGAAACAACGTCAAACGTCTATGACAGACGCGACAATCGCCGATCGCTGGGTTTTAGGCGCGAAATTTAAAAATGTTAAGATAAAGTGAAAAATAGGTTACTTATTTCGACGTTATAAAACATAACGCAAATTGAATGTTTTCTAAGTAACGTTACTTTTATTTACATAAAATTAATGTAAAAATGTAACACAAATTACAACGTGAACAAAAATTACATTAAAATAACAGTATTAAAAAAAAATCACGTTTTTAAAACGAAGTTTTTGGTAAAGGGAAATAACATTACCATTTTCACGTAAAAATAACGTTTTTTCTCAAAATATGTCAAGTGGGAACGAGCAGGAGCGGTGGCGAAAAGTTTTAGAAATCGACCTTTTTTATTATAGGTCCCTGGTAGAAAAATACCAATCTCTCTGCATATATCAATGTTCGATACATAAACACTATATTAAAACTACATATTCCATTATAAAGACAGGAACGTTTAGCCAAAATTTGTTATCAACTTATATAGGTATTCAAAAGTTCTTACAATTCACGGGATAAACGAAGTTTACACTGAGACAGCCACAGTGCAACAATTTTTTGTACCTCTAGTTCTGTCTCGGAGGGAGATGAAGCCTTATATACTGCATCTTTTATTATTCTATTAATGTTTTTGTTATTTAAAAATTTTCCCTTTACTGTTCAATATTCTAATTCACAAATTTTAATAAATAAACCAAAGCGGGGAAGATCATAAAATGGACCTAACCTAAAATTATTAATATACCTACCTATTATTAAAATAGAGCCTTACCTTAGCTTTATTATCCATTATATAATTATTCGGTAGTAGGTAGCGCAGTTTACCCACAAATAACAATTAATGCCTAATAATAAATTATTGTTAATTGAAAATTACACAAACAAAACATAAAATAAGGGGAACCCGTGAGGGAAACAGGCTGGTTTTTCTGCATCTGATGCTGATCCATTAAGTGTCAAAGGCAGGATGTGTCAACTGTCATTTTGGGTGTAATGAACCTGAAATATTTTAGAAATATTTATATAAAAAGTTATGTTTTTGAGACATTCGAGATATATCAGAGATATTTCTGAAAGGAAGTATGCTGTGTGGGTGCTCTGATCAGCCCATGCCAATAAATTAAAAAAAAAATATTGTTTGGGACCTCTTAATGAAATACGCTCTTTTCTATCGTTCTTTATTCTTTATTTATTTATTTGTATAATGTATTATGTTCTGGATAAAACGAAAAGGATAGTTGTATAGTGGTTTAACCATTTAGCTTATTTTTTTACAGTCTATGATATTATTTGCGTAGTATATTAGTTAAACCCAGAAACATATTTTTAACCATCTTTTAGGCCTTAACTCTGTAACACAGTAAGTAGCATAGAATTTAATACTCGATTTTATACTATTTTAAATATCTTTTAAAAGTATCTACTTATATAATTAAAATAAAATATTTTACTTATGTTAAAAAAAAATTCTACAGTAAATAAATCACAGTTTTATTATTTTAGAATCCGTTTTAGGATATAGACCAGGCGCTTAAAATGGAAATAACCGGTAGCAAAGGTATGATTTAACGTAGGCATCTACTTGTAGAACCCGTTTCGTTATATTTCATTCAATCTTACAGAAACATTCGCAAAAATATTAACTAAAGAACGTTTTACAAAAATAATTATTACTCGGTCGGTTATTTCTACTTTAGTCTCCATTAAAGCGGTTTCTAGACGTGCAATTAAGTATATTGTACTTACATTTAATTGACAATATATGTGCAAGAAAATTGAACTTTAATTACTATTATTGATAGCATCGCTCAATGATTGCAGAAAGTTGAAGCAACCAGGTTGTCAATCTTATCAGTTGCAATAAAATGACTCGTAAATTTCCTAGTCAGTGAGTAGAGTAAGAATCAGCTAAGAAAAGGCCACCGCGTCATCTGCTTACGCCCCTGAATATCGATCTCGAGCGACACGATTTTAAAGTGCAATTGAGATAGAACACGTTTTACCATTTCACACGGATGAGGGGGTGCCTTTTCTTAGTTGATTCTTACTGTAACGGCAACCAAATTGCATGCGATATTTTGAATTATACACAAGCAATCAAATTTTCTGTTAATCAGAGATTGTCAATCTAGTGGCTGGATTATCGCCTAGTGAATGGACTCCTTTAGTGCATGTTTCAAATTAATTGACTATAATATTGCGCTGTATGGCTTGGACTAATTTCGTTGATTTCTTTGTTTCTTTATTACAATGAAAAGTACCTACAAGTGCCAAACATTTTGAAGCACTATTTATGCTTCACTACAAATTAAACCGTTAATCTTTGACACTTTTATATATTAACTGGGCTCAATTCATTACTATTGACAATAAAGTTTGCGCAATATTTATTGCACGTCTAGGGGAATAAGTTTGGTTTGATGCTAAAAGCTGGCTCCAAATTTCGGACATGCAGCAGTTTTACCGAACCATACGATAGAGGATCTCAAAAGCTCTACTTCTACCAGTAGCCTCCGCGCTAACAAGTCTTCTAAAATGTTTAACGAAATAAATGATACGCCACTGTTTTCTTCAAAATATATATAATTTTTAAATTGCGCCAATTGTCCTTAGACTTTTCCTCGTGTGACCAACGGTTTTTGATTAAAAATATAAATAACATTTATATGCATATCGTTATGCTGAATAAAATTGCATTTATTTTCTAAACAACAGTGGCGGCTCGTAGGTTGTTAGCCAGGGTTGGCGCAGTTGGGTATACAGGCGTGGATTCAGGGAAAAATGTTAGGGAGGGTTAAGAAGGGGCGAAGGAATGAAAAAGTGTAAATGAAAATTCTTTTTCATGATAATATTATGTAGTACGTATAATATTTGGGGGAGGGGGGGGGGGGTCGTGACCCCCATTACCATATATGTATTAGTACTATATGGCGCCTTGTCCATTTAACCAATGTAAACGTAGTGAAGCCGAGCAGGTTCCTTGTTTCGTCAGGGTCATTTCGCGCAGTGCGCATGCGCGAGGAAAAATAAATAGACGTTTGTTTTAACGGGAAAAAAATGAGGTTATCACATTTGACTTTGACAACAGGACAGAAATTTGTAAACAAACATTAAAGTTCTTGATATGTTTAAGATTTTGTATATTATTTCGATTGAGAAAAGAAAAAGAACGCAGGTAAATATATTAATAAAACTTTTATTACATATTTTACAATTATTTTTTGAGTTTAACAGGTAAAATAATAGGTTTTTGTAGGATTCTTTGAAGTACATGCAATTTTCGGTAAATATAGATAGGTATACCTACCTAATTATATCAACAGCAGCGAAGGAAATTATAATCTTTAGGAAACGGACCACCTAGTTATTGTTCCCTCACGAAATTAACGCAAGTAAGTTAAAAGAAAGAAACATCCGGTCTGGGCACATACCTATAGAACGATAAATCTTTGTTCAAGTTTTTACGCCTGTTTAAAATAATGTAAAATGTTCTGGTTTGCCTCGGTCTCGTCACAAAATGACCACACTTCACACACAAAATCAAAATTTATTGCAAAAAAGTAAAGATAAACAGTACACAAAAGCCGTTAATAATAACAAATCAACTCGATAAAACGAGCTGTCAACCAAATTAACATTTGCTAAAGATTTCGAGGTTATGTCGAGCAAAAATTACACGTTGTCACCCTCCAGTTATATGAAATTATTATTTGACGCGTTTTAGTTTAGAAATGGAAACAAATAATTTGAGAACACTTGTAAGTATGGACTTAATGCTTATTTTGCAATTTTTTAGCAAGATTTTTGGTAATTTTATCATTGCTCTAATTTTCTAAGGCTCACTCTTCTGTCCTGTTCTAAAGAAATAAAAGTACATTTGGCAATACCCTCACTGCGCATGCGCACAAGTCGAAATGACCCTGGATCTTCTATCTCTGTTGTTGCTTCAAGATATTCAGGGTAATAGCCATATAGTACTAATACATAATATGCGTTATGCCCATATAGAGTTGGATAAAATTGCATTTATTTTCTAAACGACAGTGGCGCCTCGTAGGTTGTTAGCCAGCCCAGTTGGCAGTTGGGTACAGGCGTGGATTCAGGGAAAAATGTTAGAGAGGGCTAAGGAGCGCCGAAGGAATGAAAAAAAATGAAGCATTCTTTTTCATGATAATATTATGTAGTATAATATTTTGGGGGGATGGGGGGGGGGGGTGGTCGTGACCCCCATTGCCCTCCTGGATCTGCGCCAGAGGGTATATTATTTTTATTTCTTTAGGTAACATAACTATTAATAAAATAAATATAGAGTTAAGTGATATTTTAATTAGCGTTAGGTTATAAAGCGCGTTAAAACTTTAAACAAGAAAAGCCTCGCTTATTTGACACAGATTGTAGGTGAACATGGCAATAATTTATAAATTTCCGGATCGGTGTTTTACAATAAATTGTTATACATTGTACCTAAATAAGATAATACATTTTTCCAATCTACAAATATTTCCGGATCAGCTCTGCATTTCTAAATGGTTCTCTATGTTAAAAGAAGTGGTCCTCGGACACGACCATTATTGTTTTTCTATTTTACTTTGTTCATTAAATGAAAGAGAAGACGAAAATACAATGAATATGATCATTATAGGAACCCTTTATACAATTAATTTTATGGTGGCGTGTTTACAAGTAATCCACTATGAAGTCCTTGGTTACAAATTGTAAGGGCGATTTAAAAAGTATAACGGTTATTCACTGGTAGTTTGCGGGTCATTAAAAATGCAAATTGATGTAGGCATTGCCGACCCTACCGCCACTGCTAAACGAAGCCGAAATAAAAAATATCAAAAAATACTATGCATTAGACATTGAACTGTCTGCATAACTTTGATATCAAAAAAATAATACTGCAGTGGCGTTCATATTATTTGGTCCGATTAAGAATTGTAACACCCAGTACCTCAAGAATAGAGCGGTTGCGGACCTATGTTTATATGAACTTTTTACATTTTTGAGATCCTCTATCGTGTGGTACTATGCATTTTTTTTTCAATGTCACCCTGTATGCATACATTTCAATTATTCTTCTAATATATAGGGTGTCCTTGAAATGACTGTACAACGCTTAACCACAAATTCCTTAATTAAAAATAACTGGATCTAGGCAAACTTACCTACACTATAGGATAGGACAAAAGTAGAGCAACACTTTCGAAAAATGAAAGAAATCTCGATTTTATAATATTAAATGCATGATATCGTATTTAAATACATCGTGTCTTAAATATCAAAGTAGGCTGCTGTTACCGGCGGTAACATCTTTTTCCAACAATCAAAACAAATGAACTCTGATATTGACTTAAACTTTCAAATACGGTATTGTAATGCGTCAAAAGTAAAGCAACATTTTAATATTTTCCTAAAAAAGAAAGGTTTTTGTGAAAGTAAAGGTTAAAATATTTTTGCAAAGTTTATTTTATGTTTAATTAATATTTCTGTGCTGGATTAATCATGGCAAGAGGTATTCCAATTTCGAAAGAATTAAAGCAGAGAGTAGTGAATGCACACTTGGAAGGTACAACATAAGCCACAATTTCAAGACGGTTTGTTTTACCAATAAGATACAGCGGATCCAAAATAATTTCAAGTTACATTCAAAAGGGACATTTAGAGAATCTACCGAAATCGGGAAGGCCGAGAAAAACAACAATTTTAACAAACAGACGCATTAAAAGAATTTCTGAAAACGATCCTTGGATGTCTGCACCTAGAATTATTGCTGAAATTCCCGAAATTATGGTTAGTCCACGGACAGTTCAAAGAAGGTTGGTAGATGCAAAGTTATTTAGTAGACACCCGGCTTAAAAGCCTCTTATTTCGGCAAGTCATAGAGTGACTAGGCTTGAATTTGTACGTCGACATTTACATTGGACAGTAGACGAGTGGAAAAAAGTTTTATTTAGCGATGAAACGCGTTATAAAATTTTCAATTCTGATGGAATGAAGCGTGTAAGACGGCCAATCAACACAAGGTTTAATCCCAAACACGTTACACCCACAGTTAAACATGGCAAAGGCAGCGTCTTTCTATGGGGTTGTTTCTCATGAAATGGGGTGTGTCCTTTAAACTTCATTAATGACACCATGGATTGATTTGTCTATAGAGATATAATGCAAAATGTAATGTTGCCTTATGCAGAGTGGGAAATGCCGTTGCGTTTTACTTTCCAACAGGATAACAATTCAAAATACTCTTCACAAATCGTTCAAGAGTGGTTTCAAGAAAATAACGTTCGGGTCTTGCAGTGGCCGGCACAATCCCTAGACCTTAACCCATTGAAAATATATGGGAAGAAGTTGAACGTGAAATTCGTACACAATTATTTCTAAATAAACAATCATTGGTAAATAAAATCAATGAAGTTTGGACAAACCTTCCCGAAAATACTGTTCAAAAATTGATTGCCTCAATGCCGCGACGTTGTCGGCAAGTAATAAAAAATAATGGATATTTTATTAACTATTAACATAATACTTCTAGCTATTGTAATTATTAAATGTGTTTAATGCTTTTTTATCGTAGTATATAAAATAATACTGTTGACACAATTTGTTGCTTTACTTTTGTCGCACTTCATTTCGTCGATTTTTGTAATTATAAATATTTCTCTACCTTCATTTTGTTTAAAGTGTACCAAAATATTGTGAAATATTACTAATATTGTGGGGATAATATTTCATTAAAATTAGCTGGGGATCACAATCATATAATTAATTTTTTAAATTCAAAGAAATAAAAGCACTTTGTTGCTCTATTTTTGTCCAATAGTGTACATGCATTGTTGTTTCGTTTTGCCGCTACAGGGTATACTATACACTTATATGTACAAATAATATTTTTTTACAATAGGTAGTTAATATCTTTTTTTAAATACAATATTCTTTATCTCGAAAACGAAAGAAATTTGTTCATAAATGTATAAGAACTCTTTCCATTCTTTGGAGATCCTCTATTTTGTGGTACTAGGCATTGTACTTTTTTCAATTTTACCCTGTAAATTATTAAACATACGGCAAAACTTGAAGGAGTTATTTCCTGTACTATTCTAATTCTATATATATTTTGTCCTATGATGATTCTTTAAAAGCCGCTCGGTTTCGAAGATACAGGACGAGAGAAATTTTGGACAAAACCGATTTTAATGTTTTTCAAATTATTATTGTAGTCGAAATAAAAGTATGGCGTACCACACTGGCCCCGGTTTACCGAGTATACATTTTTTTTAAAATTAGTTGTTATCTTTTAAGTAAATCAGTTTAAACGTGATTTTATTTGAATACGTCTCGAAATTGATCATTTTGTATCTGTCGAATTTGTTGAGACTGATTGACGTTTTGTTGTTTGACGTGTATTTTTTGTCTTTAATAGTTAAACTTTTGTTAGTGAAGTCCTCTACCATGAATCGCTATACGAACGCCGAGATGACTGTCATGTCTGTATGGATTTGCTGATGGCAATTCACTACAAGCTAGGCGGTTGTCCATTGAACGATTTCCTGACCTGATGTTCCTGATAGAAAAACTTTCCAAGGTATTCATCAACGCCTTAATGAAATATGCACATTGAAACGAAGTGGGGGACCAGGAAGGCCAATGACAGTAGGAACGGTAGAAGTGAAAATAGCTGGTCATGGTACAGGAATATCCAGGTACTTCTACTCGAAAAATGCAAATACTTTGAATATAAGTGTTGGGACTGTTTTAAAAATCCTTAGTGACTATTAATTGTACCGGGTGATCGCGTATAATGTACCCCCCCTGTAATTTTTTTATATGATATAATTAAAAATAAATAAAAATACAGCCGCGTGGGTGACTTGAACTATTATCTCTTCCGGTATAAAAGAAGTAATTAAATTCGATAGTACACAGGAAAAAACAAAGAGTTTAATTTTTTTAAATTGAAACACCCTGTATAAAATACATTTTTAGATTCTACTAACATTTCTAAATAACTTTTGTTAAATATACCCTATACCTAAATCCAACAGTTACCCCAATATTTGGATATAAACTCAATTTTACCAATTTTTAATAGTTGGCCATGCATAGAAAATAACAGTGATAAATAATGTCAATTCTGCCATGTTTATTAATGAGTATTGACATAATATATGCTGTTGTAAGTAAGTTAATTTCTGTTTGTCGATAGTATGTCCTATTCCAAGATAGAAAAACAAAATATCTTAACTTATTATATAAAAAACAATAATAATGCTCGTGCTGCGATAAAAGAAATGAGGCGAGAAAATCCAGGGATGCATCTACCAACTCGAAGAACATTTAGGATGATAATATATAGGAAATTCCAAGAGACATCCGGTTTACATAGAAAGAAGAAAGTAAGTGCTGCGAATGAAAATAGCGAATTGAACATTCTACTCTCAGTGGAAGAAAATCAACATGTGTCCATAAGAAATATTTCAAGAAACTTACGAGAAACTCAAGAAAACATTGCCAATACATCTTACGGAAAAATTCAAAAAAACACTCAAAACAAATTGCTTTAAGCCCTATAAAATAAGACCTACAACCAAACTAACCCCAAGGCAAAGAGCAGATCGGGTAACTTTTTGTCAGCTAATGTTACAGGGTATAAACATAAATTAGGTAATAATCTCTTAAGAAAAGTACTGTGGACTGATGAATCAACATTTGTGACAACTGGTATGATTAATAGGCAAAACACGAGGCATTGGGCAGTACAAAATCCACATTCGTACAGAGAGTTTCAATTTCAGGGCCGCAAATCCGTTAATGTGTGGTGCGGTATCCTTGACAACACCGTTATCGGACCTCATTTTTTTGGGAAAACTTTAAATGGGGAGAGATACTTACACTTCCTAGAAAATGATTTGGAGGAGTATTTAGACGGGTTGCCCCTTCGGCGCTTGCAACATATAATTTTTCAGCAGGATGGCGCACCGCCCCATAATATAGTTAGAGTGAGAAACCACCTTAATAAGAGATTTCCGGAGTGGATAGGAAGAAATGCACCGATAAAGTTGCCTGCTAACAACCCCGACTTAACCCCAATGGATGTGTTTCTTTGGGGTTATTTAAAAGCTCGTGTAGGTCTCCACAATGCAGAAAATATTAACCAATTGAAGAACTTAATAACCAACGAAATAGCCGTTTTAAACCGGGATCACCCTAATTTTACAATGGATTCTTTAGAAAAAATACGCAGAACCCTAGTTAGGTGCCTTAACGAGAACGGAGGGCCCGTTGAACAGTTCGCCATATAAGTTTTCTGTAGGTTTTGAAGTTACGTTTATCTGTGTTATAAATTCATTTTATTTAAGTAAATATAATAATATTTAATTTGATAATAAGCCACTTCGTGACAAATTAACTTTTATATTTAAATATCTGGGTAAGTGTTGGAGTTAGGTATAGGGTATATTTAACAAAAGTTATTTAGAAATGTCAGTAGAATCTAAAAATGTAGGATATATATAATATACAGGGTGTTCCAATTTAAAAAAATTAAACTTTTTGTTTTTCCCTGTGTACTATCGAATTTAATTACTTCTTTTATACCGGAAGAGATAATAGTTTAAGTCACCCACGCGGCTGTATTTTTATTTTTTTTAATTATATTACATAAAAAAATTACAGGGGGGGTACATTATACGCGATCACCCGGTACACATACAACGCATTAAGGCACTACTTCCTGCTAATTTTCCTCCACGGATTGCATTCTGTCAATGGGTTTTGCACACATTGGTTATAAAATCCCTCGACGACTAACGCTGATTCTTTTTACCGATTAATCGAATTTCTCAAGAAATACAATAATTAATTTCCACAACAACCATGTGTGGGCTGAAGAAAATACACATGCGGTACTTAAAGATCGTTTTCAACATCAATTCTCGTTAAATGTTTGGGTTGGAATTGTGGATGATTGGCTAATTGGACCGTTATTTCTACCAGAAAGACTTACCGACAAGGTGTATTGCAACTTTTTGGAATAAACGCTACCTCATAATTTCTGGAGAAAGTACCATTGGCAAAAAGAAATGCAATGTGGTTTATGCACGATGATGCACCAGCGCATTTTAGTGTGGTTGCTCCATCTAAAGTCATTAGTTTATACTACTCCAATGGAGAATGTGGAAGATTTAAGAAACCAGATAATTGCTGGGTGTAACTCAATAAGAAACGACCCTAGTGTTTTTGAAAGAGTTCGACAGTCAATAAGGAGAAGATAAGATTCTTGCATCATAGCTTAAGGTAGTTATTTTCAACAGTTCTTGTAGATTAAAGAACTTTACATGTAATTTTTCGCAATAAAATGTTGTTATTGTCGAAAAATTTTCTCGCCCTGTATTTTGGAAATAAAACGGCTTTTCGAAAATCATCAAACTACAAAATATTTTTAGAATAGTCCAGGGAATAACCCCTTCAATTTTTGCTGTATGTTTAATAAGCACCCTATATATACATTAAGTCATACAAGACATAAATTAGAATAATCTACATATACTGTAAGAAGAGTTATTTGTGGTTGATGAGTTTTAATGTTTAAAGAATTTAAAGGAGAACCGTATTAGATTGGTTCTTTAGGTAATCCTTAAATTTAATTTTTATCACTATAATATTTTCTATTATAACTAAAAATATTAAATTTTTTATATTTATTTCGTGATTACATATCAATATCACATTTTTTTCAGAGGCAAATCAAATTGTACCTACGTATCTAGCTTTTTTCTGTATATACTATCATCCACAAAAAGAAAACGCTTGTCGCTAAAGGATCATAATATACCTACAGGGTGGCCGTTTAGTGTGGCAAAGTAGAATAGCTCCGTTTGTATTTATAATGCACAACAAATGTTAATATAAAAGTTGAAGGACAGTAAGTTTGTTATCCCGTAAAATTATTTTTAACTCTATAGGATGGCTCAACAAAAAAAAATAAAAAATTCCCGTCGATATTCCGCGTACCTATCGTGTCAAACATAGTTTTTAATTGTTTTGCAATGTTGCCAAGATATTTAAAAATATTCTTTTTTAGAGAAAAAACTTGGCACCTTAAAATTTGAAATATAATATAGACATTCAAAAGATTCTCAAGGGTATCAAAGATAAAGACTAATTCAAGACTTAAGACCCTCAGAACATTCCATATTTTGTACAGGGTGTGCTCCACAAACGTGTCAATTTTTCACAATTTAACATTAATTTATTCTTTTTTTTTAAATGGAACCCTGTATTTTAATATTTTATCTTGTAGAGTCTCTTTCCTGTACAACTTTTGTTAAAAGGTTCATTAGTTATTTTTGCTCATTTTGGCATAATATTTTTTTTTAATAAGAACTCTAGAAAAATGTTTTTTTTTTTTTTTTTTTTATTTTATTTTATAGTTAGCCATGACAGACAAAGCAAATAATAGTAAAAGTAATAGTAATAGATATTTACGATATAAGTGTTGTAAAGATTCATATTACAACACGAGATGTTAAAGTTGTTAAACGAGGCGTCAGCCGAGTTTAATCAAACATCGAGTGTAGTTATATGAATTTACAACAAGAATATTGTACAAAATTTTATCTACTTTCATCTATGAATAAAAATATTTGGCAAAAGGCATTTTTAAAAATAAAAATGCACCTGCTATTAAAAATCGTTTTGTAAGGGCATCTATTACAGCACTAGTGCTGTAATGGCACCTATTACAGCACTAGTGCTGTAATAGATGCCCTTACAAAACGATTTACAGAACTGTAAAATTCATATTACTAAATGAAAGTAGATAAAATTTTATTAAGATGTCATTGTCATTTTTTTTCTTACTTTTTATCAAGTTCAATTTATATTGTGACAAAAATGAATTATTCAAATGTAGCAGTGGCGGCTCGTCCATTAGGGCACTGGGGCACGTGCCCCATCTAGAAAAATCACCTAGAAAATTCCCGAGGTATAAAGGTATAACTATTATTAAGTAAACTCTTGATATTTCGCACTACATTATTTGTTGAACGGGCAACATACTATGAACGAACGGCAACCGGGCAACGTACAACGAACGAACATAGGCACCTGGCACACTATTGTGAGCCCCTGCATGCTTCTTTGTTTTAAATCGTATGCGAAATAAGGACAGAGTACTGGATAATAGTAAATTACTGTGGCCTGTGGCTATTCGTTCAGCATTATACGGCAAGTCTGGGCACAGCCCTCTCTATGACGTATAATTCGTCACGTGTCATCCCGCATTTCGTTTCTTAGATCAGAGTTCACAGTTCAGTTTAACTGATTTAACCCGCGTGGTGTGACCGGCGTATATCGTATTTGAGTGTTTGTAAACAAAAACAGGTGTCTAAAAATATAAAAATCGATTTATTTCTTGATTTCTGAATCCATTAAGTTACTGAATATTTTGTGTACGATTCCCGTAACAACTGTGGAAAGTGAAAGGTGTTTCTCGACCTTAAAAAGAATAAAAACTTTTTTAAGAAATACTATGTCCCAAGAAAGACTTTCCGCGTTGGCTATGTTGTCCATAGAAAAACAGTTGATTAACAACATTCCAAACTTTAACAAAAAAGTGATAGACAAGTTTGCTTGTCAAAAATCGAGAAGAATAGAGTTGCAGTTCAAATAGTAAATTTAGGTGAGTCTATATTATTTAAATTATTCGCACAATTTTTTCACGGTATTAGGTACACCCGTGCACCGGACAAAGTATTTTTTTTTTATTATTTTTTTTAAGGCTCAAGAGGCGAATTTTATTTTTTGGGTCCTCAAAATAGCCATATTTGGGCGCGGCCCCCGAAAAATTTTTCATTATTATGCCACCACAAATCCTCATTTTGTTAGATTTCACTCACAAAACAGATGGTCCCTAAACGTTTGAGGAGGAATTGTAGGAGACTACGTAGTTAGTCCACATTTTTTCGAGGGAACTCTAACGGGACAGATCTATTTGGACTTGCTCCAATATGATTTACCACTGCTAATTGCTCATATACCGAACATAGTTCAAGAACGCATGTGGTTTCTTCACGATGGAGCCCCGGTGCACTTCACAAGACTCATTAGGGAATTCTTAGACGAAACTTATGGTCAGCAATGGATTGGAAGAGGAGAACCTGTATCATGGCCAGCTAGATCGCCGGATATGACAAAAATGTTTTTTTTTAAATGAGGATTTGTTAAAGATCAGATTTACAAAATGTCTCCGACAACTAAAGCAGACATGGAAATTCGCATAATAAAT
This sequence comes from Polydrusus tereticollis, assembly GCA_963920685.1. NCBI lineage: Eukaryota > Metazoa > Arthropoda > Insecta > Coleoptera > Curculionidae > Polydrusus > Polydrusus tereticollis. Next base: position 86,969,684 of record OY987328.1, on the reverse strand, counting down.
TGTTTCCAAGCGATTACTCCCGAAATATGTCGCAATTTAAGCGAAGAATTTGAAGATCGTGTCCAGAAGTGTATAGAAGCTAATAGAGGACACTTTGAATATTTAATTAGATAGTTTATGTAAGCAGTTAGATTAAACCTGATTAAAGCACCTTAAATAAGTAAAATAAAAATTTCTTATACTTTTTATTAAAAAAGAAATATTATGCCAAATGAGCAAAAATAACTAATAAACCTTTTAACAAAAGTTGTAGAGGGCAAAAACTCTACAAGATAAAATATTAAAATATAGGGTGTTCCATTTGAAAAAAAAAAGAGTAAATTAATTTTAAAATGTGAAAAGTTGACACGTTTGTAGAGCACACTCTGTACAAAATATGGAATGTTCTGAGGGTCTTAAGTCTTGAATTAGTCTTTATCTTTGTTACCCTTGAGAATGTTATGAATGTCTTGAGTTAATTCAATTATATTTCAAATTTTAAGGTGCCAAGTTTTTTCGTCCAAAAAAGAATATTTTTAAATAACTTGGCAACATTGCAAAATAATTAAAAACTATATTTGCCAAGATACGCGGAATATCGAGGGGAATTTAAAAGTGCAAAAATATACAGGGTGTTCTATTAAAAAAAAAAATTCTAGTTTCTCTTTGTTGAGCCACCCTATAGGTAGAGTCAAAAATAATTTTACGTTATAACTCACTTACTGTCCTTCAACTTTTTTATTAACATTTTTTGTGTACTAAAAATTATACAAACGGAGCTATTCTACTTTGCCACACTAAAAGACCACCCTGTAGGTAAAACCGAATAATTTCTTGCAGCAAAGTAACTTCCCAGTTTATCTAGAACTGTTCTACTGCGACTAAGATTACTTTTGTAGGTGGTGGTATCTAACAGCTTTTTTTTCTGAGCGGGTTTTCATTAGTATTAATGAATATATTAAAGGTCATATTAATTAAGAATATAACGTCATAATAATTAAGAAGATATCGTCGAAATTAATCGGTAAGTATGTTTAAGGTTTAATAGTGTTTTTTTTTGTCGTCTTTATTTTTATGTGCTATTTTATTGTATTTGTTTTGCTATAATGATTTAGTAAGTACAGCAGTAAAATTGTTATTTTACCTTCCAAAAATTGCTGGATTCGAACTTTTTTTACCAGTGTTGAGGAGCATGAGACAAGACAAAATCCAAAATGGCGTACTCCCACTCCCCCTGCATGTTACCCCTATTTAAAAAAAAAAACTTGGAAATCGTAAAAACAAATTGCAACGTTGTTACTTTCAGGTTGTTCTGGTTAGATTTTATTTTGTATCGTAGAACCGCGAGTCCGCCGATCTACCTCCGTGCGCAAAACCGGTTTGCATTTTAAGGTTGTGCTCTATCAAATATGGTTTATTCTCTGTGACCTTATCGGTGGGTTTGACCGAAAACTGTTATCGGTGTTATTCGGTCAAACGAAATTCTGACGTCTGGTCAGACCATTTAGCCCTTGTGGAAAAATTCGAGAAATCCTTCCCCATCTCTGTGTTTTCCATATCAGATCTTAATTGAGGCACAGATTGGGTAAGTTCACAACGTTTATTTTCATGGTTTATCGATATTTTTGAGAGATTTTTGCCACATAACCTGAAACTCCATACCTTTTTTTTAGGTCAGTTCCCTTTAAATTGCCATCCCAATGCCTACTTTTCACAGTGACATTCTTCTTAATTAAATAACTTTGGTTAACTATTTTTGTGTTTTGTTTTGGCACTGTGGGTGGACCTCATTGTTTCACTCACAGGAACTTGGTGTTGTTGTGTAAGATTGATTCAGGTTAGTTCAGGATGATTTGATTGTTCTTGGTAGCAGTTTTGAGGATCATATCTCAGTTTTAAGGAAAGTCCATCGCTGTTTGCTTGATGCGAGTGTTACAGTGGGTTTTGAGAAATGTCAATTTTTTCGCGATTCCCTGAAATATCTTCGTTTTGTTGTTGATGGCTCTGGTTTGAGAACAGACCCATCCAAAGCAATGATTAGGACATCACCTCCCAAAACTACCACACAGGTCAAGAGTTTGTTTCCATGTGTTCCTGGTATAGGAGATTTATTAGTCATTTTAGCACCTTAGTTGCTCCGTTGATCTCTTGAAAGGTAGTGGAAAAAATCAGCCTATTGTCTGGACAACAGCAGCAGAGGATGCTTTTAAGGAAATTGAGGAGATATTGGTTTCTGCTCCGATTCTGACTTCACCAGATTTTTTGAATCGTTTTACTATCGACTGAGACTCAAGTCTGTATGGACTTGGCGCTGTTTTACTTTAGGTGGCAGAATACGGAAATCCAATGGACAGGGGGCATGGATATCGTTCAGTAACAAAGACAAGCTGGCCTCTTTTGAAGAGGATATTAGAGGAGAAAGTACCTCTACCGCCTATCCAAACGAATGACGGAATGGAGAATGCTGTGGCTCAATTAATAGATCGTATAAACACTGCCATGGCAGGTGCATCAAATACAAAGACGCACAGATTTTCGTAGCAGGACGCTTTTAACAATAAATTAAAGCAACTCATAAGAAACAAGAATAGTACAATGAGGATTTTAAAATCGTTTACATTAGTCAAAAATATCAACGAACCGTAGCTTGAGTCCTGGGCAACGCCCATATTAATCCTATATGTTTCCGAGACCGCACCGTTCAGTGAAACCACCAACAGCTGCCTATCATACAAGAACGATAAAATCCACTGTAAGGACCCCTTATACCCAAATTGTACAATTTTGATTTAACAAACTGATGATCGACAGTGTCAAATGCTTTGCTTAGATCATATAGTAGAGGAACAACAGTTTAGGTTAGTTAGCGATAAAGGCAATTCGTTCCAACAACATTAAATGAAAACTAGTAAGGCGATGTCGCAACAATCTTCGCATACTTGGTGCCCGGCATAGAGTCACTCTGTGTTAGGTTCCTGGTCATCATAGCATAGATGGCAATGAGTCTGCTCGCCAAGGAGAGTGCAGGCATGTCCGCCGATCTAGCAGAGAATACCGTGCCTAGATCACTGGGATCGGTCAAAGAGGAGATAGATCGTACAGCCAAACAACTTGCAATAAGCAGATGGACAGAGGTAACAGCCTGTAGGATTTCCAAGCAATTGTGGCCCCTACTTGATAACAGGAAAACCGCAGCGTTATTACAACACAGTTGAAAGGACCTGAGAAATATCACTGCCGTGGTTACCGGACACTGTCTTTTCGTTAGATGCCGAACGTATGCAAATACCAACTAACGACTTCTACAGAAGTTGCAGAGACAAGAAAGAGGAGGAAGTATTCAACATTTCTTGTGTGAATTCCCTGGCCTTGCAAGAAGGTTTAATGCATTGGGCGAACCATTATTCAATAATCTGGAGGAAGTAAGCAGCTTACAACTGGGTCGACTTACTAGGTTTATTAACAGTTGTGGCTGGTTCGAGTGAGCTGCCAAGATTCTTCTACGCCGTACTTCGCACTAGACATAAGGGAGCTGATTTCTAGGTTCAGCAGAACATGTGCGTGGTATCACAACGGTCCTTATAGGACTACGTGAGACTGTCTGGACAGACCAGAAGTCTGCCAATCCAACTTAAACTAACCTAACAACAGTTTACGGTTTTCAAGTTCGTCGTAAATTGCAGTGGTAAACTGAACGGTAGCGGTATCTGTTCATCTATCACTGCGAAAGTCATGCTGGCTCTCTTTAAAACACACGTACTTATTCAGAAAACTGATCAATCGATTACAAATTACCCTTTCAAAGATTTTAGAAAATGGGCTTACAGTAGCGATAGGTCGATAATTCTTAATGTCCCTACTACTCGAGCCATTTTTAAGGATCTAGGAAAAGCACCTTGACTTATCGAGAGATTTACTAACACTGTTAATAGCTTTAATATAACTTTGATAGATACTTCGTCCACACCAACTTTTTGTTTATTTTTGAAAAAGAGAATAACCTCTTCAACCTCACTTTCAGTTACTTTATAGAAAACCAGGGCATTTTGATTAGAGGATGAAGTTGTGCACTCCAACGAACACTGATTATTGAAATGACTGGGGACTCTTATACTTGCGCCCTCTAGCGTCCGAAATAATTCGAAATTGAGGCAAGAACCAAAAATGTACAAAATTTCGAATTCCAACATTTTTTGTCTGGAAGGTTTTGGCCTACAACCAGTAGAAAACGAGGTTGACTTTTTTTTAATGACGGCACAATGCGCCATTTTGGTTTTTATCGTGTTTCAACACTTTGGTCAAAAAAAAAATCGCATCCATAAATTGTTTCAAAGTGGAAGGATTTTACTGGACAAATTTACTGTACCATGTGACGAAAAAAGATTAGGACAGAAATATTGAATTGTAAATGTCAAAACAACTAACTTTTAAAAATAACCTTGGTTACCCGATTTTACCTTCTTATATTTTGCTATACAGAGTAATATATTTTTTTTTATCTTGCTGGAATCGCAAATAGATAGGTATACAGACTGTTATTAGAATATCTCGGAAAGTAATGCGATTTGAATTCTGCAAATTTGGAAAATGGGGTTTTCGGAGACACTCTCTGAAATAACAGCAACATTGTGCGACTTCCGGTTATACCGAAAGTTGTCTCAAACTTGCTTATTTTAAATGCGGCACCCTATATAATATATTTTTTATGACAAGTTTTTGACCCCACTCTATCTATCGTTTCTGAAAAGAAAAAATGTTTTCATCAAACTTTCACCTTTAACACGGTGTCGGTCGCCTAAATTTATTTTCAAAGATAAAAGAGTGAAAATAAAAATTCCGGTTGTGAAATTAGATATTATTGTGCTAGATAATTTTAAGTACAGGGAAGTGGAAAAGTAACAATTTCTTGTTATTATTAAAAAACAAAAAAAAAAAAACATTATTCTTTTAAAAAATACGATGCTACGTTACTGGTCAATTCAATGGAAAGGCGAGAACATTTCCTATTTGTCCACGTAAGGTGTCCCTATACCTAACTAGAATAAAGAGATTTAAAGAAGTTTGCCCCTTTTCTTTCAGTCAGGCGCAATCAATTGAACGCGTGTCGCCGTATTAGGCCTCATCGGCAAGGCTACAGAGTTTGACGTAAAGGAAATGGACCTCACAGTACATTTCAACACAAAATGTAGCGGTACAGCTCGTCCAAGATAGCGTAAGATATGAGAATATCAAATATGTACTGCCCATTCGATGCGCCGTGGCTGGAGACAAAATTTGTCATATTTATCGAGACTTTCATAGAGTGAAGAACGGTATAGTTGCACTGTACTATCCACGAAGCAACAATACCGATCGGTTCCGAATGCGTTCTTTTCCTGGCTTGTACGCAACCAGCAAAATTTTCATGTATATCATTCTAGCTTGGATAAGTTGTACGTGTGCCAGATGTTGTCCATGGCGACATCTCGCACACATACCATAACTAGAATAGTTTTAAACTTATTTACGGTTTTAAAAGTAATAGTATGTATCTACAGACGCCTGTCATTGCCGGTTGCAATTACTTATTTATCGACGTTTTGATACCGGGTTTTTTCGAGAGAAATATTGTCGAAATATGGAAAATAATACGTATGCAAATGCTGACATATTAAATTTATTTTTTTATTCATGGCGAGTGCAACAGAATTATAAGTCGAACATGCAGAGTTCTCAATATAAGGTATCCGAATTTAACACCAATGAACAAAGCAAAATCGCGGTGATAAACAGTAAATAATGATACAGTAAAACCTCTGTTTGCGACCGCCTGTATAAGGTGACCACCTGCTTTAAGCGATCGGTTATAAACTCCCCATATTTAAAAATGAAAATTCCATTATTTTATACTCCTCTTTACCGACCCATCTTTTAAACGACCGCGGGCACTTATAATCGAAATTTTTAGTAAACATTAATGCTAACACCACCTTCCATTAGGGGCAGTAAAATCTGACCCGACAATTCTTCAGAAATATAGGTACATACACTAACTACTTTATTGCAGGCGGATTCATTCAATTTGCTTTAAAGGCTGATAACGTTAGTTTTGTTTTAAACAGTTTTTGTGTGTTTTGGAACTAACGCAAATATTTTAAGATGGCGGGAAAAAGGAAATGTCTTTCTTGAAGCGAAAAAATTGAAATAATCGAGGAAAGTGAAAAAACTGGTTTCAGTACCTACCAGGAAATAGGCTAAAAAATTTAAAGTGGGTAAGAAACAAGTGACTATGTTGCTTCAAAATAAATCAGAAGTTAGAAATTTGTTTTAAGAAGGTGGCAACGGTGAACAGAAAAGAAAATTTCCCAAAATCAAAGGACTGGCATTGAACCAAGTTGTTTTTAACTGGTTTTGTAAGGCGCAAAACAATCACTTATCAATATCCGGGCCAATAATTCAAGCACAAGCCCTCGGTTCTGCTTAATGTCTAGGACTAGATAACTTTATAGCATCAAATGGATGGTTAGATCATACTAAAGGGTCTCTACTATCGTGCATTGCCAACAAAAATATATGCATTGAAAGATACTGGATGTGTACTGGAAAAAAAAACAGCGAAGCAACGATTTACAATTCTGTTCTGTGAAAATATGGAAGGTGAGATAGAAGAATCACCTATAATAGGCAAAAGAAAAAATCCTCGATGTTTTAAGGGTACAAAACTCACACATACGATCGACAATAACAAAAACCAGGATTAACAAAAACAATAGAGAAACAAAAAAAAAAAGTCATGAAAAGTGCCAAAAAAGCAAAAAAAAAAAAACAACACGGAACAAAATAGCGAAAATAAAATCAATGAAGAAAACAGAACAATGCAAGAATATCATCGCAACAAAGAAATTCCAGTATAGTAAAAGAATAAGCACCAACAAATTTAAAAGAAGTAAAAGCTCAAGGGAGCTGACTTAAGAGAAATACCAATACCAGCTATACATGCATAGACAGTGCTTGTCCTCCTCAAGAAATCGAAAATAATATTACCATAACCAACGCCTTAATATGGGTTTCGGTGGCCTGGCGCAATCTGTCCCCAGTGACAAAAAAAATGCTTTATGAAAGCCGAGTTTATGTGTAATACAGATAATATTGACGACTTTGAAGAAGAAGATAATATTTCGCTCCCACAACTGTTTCCTAACATTAAAGACACATATTATGTATATTTGCCTCTATTGATAACGATTTGCCAACAGAAAGTGCAGAATTGACTATCATCAAGTTATTTGAAGAGATCTAAAAAACGGATGAAACTACTCTCAACTCTGAGACCTGTAGATACGTAGATACTTATTAATACGCAAACACTGTAAAATGCAGACCAGTAGTTTTAATTTTTTTCTATTACCCGACCAATATTTTATTCCCCAAGGGTGGTCGCTATTAAGAGATCTTACTGTATAATACGTAATAATAAAACTAGTCACAAAATATAATTTTTATCCATATATGTTCAATATGACCCTCATTGACCTCATTGACTTTTAAACACTTGTGAATATTAGACATAATAGATTCTGTAGTAACGCTTGCTATTTCAGCTGAATGAGTCGACGGGAGTAAAGAGTAAATTTGTTGCTTTGTTGTTCTCCAAAGATAGAAATCTAGCACAGGGTTTTTTTATGATTTTCCGCCAACAGTACTATATTTTCTAACCTGAACTAACCTTATCTGCGATGTTCTTAATAAAATCACCGTCTCTTAGCCAAGTATAAATATTTCCTTTTTGTTTTGCGGTCAATTGGGGAATATTTAAGTACTTAAATGTTCTTGATATTTCAGTACATAAATAATTCAAGCTAACAACTTTTATATTATCTGTTCAATGCGACAGATAATTATTTATTTATTAGTCTAGAAGATTAAAGTAAATTTTGCTGTCCTAGTTTTTTTTCGGCTAATACCTACCTAGTCGGATACTAAAAAACAGACAGAAATTATGTTAGGAAATTACACTAAATTTTGTTTTTTAAAGCAAGATTTTCGTTGTTTTTCAAAGATTTTAGTGCTTTTTATTCTATTTGACAAATTATGTTATTCTGATCAGTAATAAAGCTGGCCTACTAAGTAACGAACCAAATGACCAGCCCCACTAATTAACCATTTATCGCATCTGTGATAATTAAACAATAGAATGGAACTAACATGAACTAACCATTTGTCATTACGAAAATATCGATAACATTTTATGCATTGTTTAACTGCCATAGGTGCAACTAAGGAGGGCATTACACATCAAAGATATATTATTTTTCAACAATAACTTTGATAAAATATTTCATGACGTTCAATCTTTGTTCAAATCTTGAATATCTTGAAACAGATTTTGCGTCAAATAACTTTGATATTGTATAATATAAATCTAACTGAACAAATTGGTAAAAATTGTAGATTTAATTGTAATATAATGAAACAATACAAGTCATAAATCTACTTTTTGGTATACAATATTGTAACAGTGCGTTTGAATAAAATACCTACTTAAATAAAGTAACTATAATATAGAAGGTAAAAAATAAAGTATACAAGTACACATAAGAAATTCGTTAATTATTCTCCTCGTCAGTTTCAAACTCTGTCGCTGAAGGCTCTACGTTAATACACTAAAAGAAAAATTACATATTTGTTATAGAATAAATATTTTGATGTGACACATCCATTATCAATATTATGAAAAGATGCATCCACATGGTTCTAGCATTTGAAATTAGGAGGTTTGTTCCAACCTGACCAAAAACCGTACCTCTACTACCGCCCCTGAATGATAATTTTCAGCCTATCAATTCAATTTTGTTCTTGACAATAGATTGTTGCAATCGTAAATTAGTTGAGCGACCGCTTTAAGGTATTTGACTAAACTGTTACAAGTACCATATTTCACTTATTATTCTATAATAAACACTGAAAGAAAAAGGAATTCGTACAAAAGTATACCTGTAACAATGAACACTATTTGAATTTAACATTTGCCGCCAGAACGCCAATCGGAGGTCAGGTGGAGGGCGTTACGTCATCGTTCTCAAATAACATCAGTTATGAATGTTAAGAAGAAAAACTAACTTGAACTATTGCGTCTCAAAAAATATAAGTTTTGCCAAGAAAACATGGAAACGTAAGAAGAAAAAAACAGCTTAGACAGGGAGACACTATTCCACTCCATTCCACATGATGCGTCAGATGTAATCTATATGCACACTGTTCCAACGTCATCCGATACTATGCTATGTTACTTTTCAAACCAAACAAAACGAGTTATTGCAGAAATCATGGCGACTATATAGTAGTTCCTCTAATGAGTGGTGCGAAGAAGTAGAATGCGCGATAGCTTTATTTCATTTAGAAGAGAGAAAAAGAAGAAAGTGTGGTGCATCCAATACATTTATTTAGAAAGTTTCGTGAAATCAAACTGTTCATTAAGCTTCTTGGAATAGATGGTTGGGTGATATCTCATTTCCTGAGGAATTTCTTCTCACGCTTTTCCTCTCATAAACTATTCTATATACTGTATAAATTTATTGGATGCACCAAATATTTCCTTCTTTTTCTCTCTTCTAGGAAAATTAAACTTATTGCATATTCTTCTTGGTCCCACTCATCAGAGGAACTACTAGTCGTCATAATTTCTGAATTTTATATACATCTGACGCATGATGTGGAATGGAGTGGAGTGGTATCGCATCAGAACAATGTCTCCCTGCGTTGGCTCTTTCTTCTTCTTATGTTTCCGTTTTTTTAAGCAACTCATGTTTTTTGAAAGGCAATAGTTCAGGTTGCTTTTCAACTTCCATTGATTCACTGTCCTTGTTTGAGAATGATGACGTAAGGCCCTCCACATGACTTCGTATTTGCGTTTTTGCGGCAAACTTTCGACTCAAATAGTACCTATTTATTGTTATAGGTATATTTTTTGTACAAATTTCTTCTTTCTTTCATTGTCAATTATTGAACAATAATTGAAAGGTAGTTTTAACAATTTAGTCAAATACCCTAGGTTTGGTCGCAGTGTGGATGCATCTGGCTTGTTAACTATATTAACAAAATAATCAGAAATCAAAATGATTGCGCCTTCTTTTACTTACATCTGAAATATTAATCCTTGGGCTCAATAGCGTTAGCTCAGGATAAATCCAAGGCTTATTTCCAGAATCTGGCTGCCTCGCTTTCCACGCTTCATATCCCTCCGCCGCCCTCTTCAGTTGTTTTACCACTTTAGGAGCAAATTTTTGAGTAATTGTATTTACTAACCACGTCGGTAGTTTGCCTTTGGGATCTGTCTGAGATATGTAACCTAGAAAGCAGCCCTCTCCTTTTTTCCTTATAACGAATCCTGTTAAGTAGGATATAGCCCTAAAAATGTCATTAACACTTTAGTTTGTTCTTAATTTTTTTTTTAATTAATTTAATTATTTCTCCATAACCTGTGGTAACTTTTGCGACATTCAAATTGAGTAAGACACGTTTAAAAGAAATAAAAATTAATTTTTAATGAAAATTACCTAAACAAAAAACTCCATTAATTTTGAAAAATAATAATTTCAAACTAGTAGGTAGGCATTGTCGAGGACAATAATTAGGATTTTAGTTTGTAACTGGTTGATAGTGAATGGGACGTTTTTCATTGAGCTTCTTATTGTGACAACTTCTGTTATACAGTAAAACCTCCCTTAACGGACACCTCTTAATATCGGACACCTCACTTAACGGACACTTTCATTGGTGCAAAAAACATTTCTATTGTAAACCTGTATAAAAACACCTCCCAATAGCGGACACTCTATATAGCGGACGCGGACACTTTCTTAAAAACTTCCCTATCTAAAATACATGTATTTTTACCTCCCTATAATGGACACCCCGTAGAATGTTAAATTGTTTATCTCTATTTATGGTAATTTAAAACGTCTATCGACAACCGACATGGTGATTACTTAATAGACCCTTTTATTAGGTAGGTACCTTTTTTTCTGGGTTTTCCGTTTCTGTAAAATGGGTTATACCCCGTAAATGGTGTCATAAACATTAATTATGATCTTACTGCGCTATTCAAAGAAAACATTAGCATAAAGAGCCTTTTTGAAATCCTTGTTTAGTTATTGTTATTCATTTGATATTAAAACTTTGTGTCTTTAAGTCTGAAAATATGTCGTTAAAGAGAAAACGTTTGTCTTTAAAGGAAAAAAATTAAATAATAATGGAAAGTGAAAGTTATGGGGCAAGTGTCAGAAAACTAGCTGAAAAGTTCAGTGTGGGAAAAACACAAATTTCGGAAATAATAAAAAACAAGACCGAGCTAAAAAAGCTGTTTGCAGAAGGCGGAAATGAAGAGCAAAAACGGAAGTTTCCCAAGACTGGTGCATTAGCAGTTGATGAGGTAGTTTTTAACTGGTTTTGTAAAGCAAGAAACAAAAACATTCCAATATCTGGGCCTGTAATAAAACAAAAAGCTTTTGAGGTCGCAGAAAATCTGAAAATTGAAAATGTTAAGGCTTCAAATGGCTGGTTGGAAAAATTTTGTCAAAGACACACGATAACGTTTAAAACTATCTGTGGTGAATCAGCTGACGTAAATTTGGAAGATGTAGAAGCCTGGAAATTAAAACTTCCAATAATTCTTAAAACATTTGCACCAAAAGACATTTACAATGCCGACGAAACAGGTCTCTATTATGCTGCCATGTTTTTCAAAAGCTGGATTTATGAAAAATAATTTGGAATATGACGTTGATGAAGAAGATGATATCCCACTTGCCCAGTTATTTCCATCCATTAAAGAAACATTTGTTAATCTTAAGCAATATTCCTTGGTTGACCATATTGCTTTTACTGAAAATCCTGGCATCACCATACCAGAGATTATTGATGAACTAATGCCTGACAGTGACGATGAGAGTATTAGCTTAAATGTGGACGATAATGATATTAAAGACACTGAAGAACTGAAAGAAACTGAAGAACCAAAAACGACCATAAAAAATATGAATGAACTATGTGCAAAGTTAAGAGAGGCTCAACAATTTTTGTTAAATTATGATAGTGCTGACATGGCCTTAGAAATTTACAATGTTTTGTTAAAGTGTGAGTCCGAAGTTTTAAAATCGAAACTTAAGAATATGAAGCAAACTTCGATTGTGATGTGTTTTAAAAAGCTGTAGTATATTTTAAATTAAGTGTAGTCTGCTGTTATTGTACCATGTTTACTTTAAAATGTATTTTGTATTTCTAGATATGTAAACAAAAAAAGCACAAAAAATGTATTAGTATATTATTTATAATTAATATAGAGTTTATATAATATGCAAATAATTTTTTTTTCGACCGACCCTCCCAATAGCGGACACCTCTCTATAGCGGACACTTTTCGAGATTTTTCTGGTGTCTGCTATAGAGAGGTTTTACTATATTAAGAAAATACATCTAAAAATTGATTAATTATTTAAACAAATTAAACAAGCAAAACATTAATTATTATTTAAATAATTCTTAATATTTGTTGCTAAATCAGTCACAAAAACATATTTACCTATTCTTCGCAAAAAAATTCAGAAAAATTTCGAAAAAAGTGATTGGAAGTACCTATCTAACTACTATGAAAAAGTTATAATGTTGAAATATATAACAATGCTTACAATTCAAATATGATCGTTAAACAATAGAATTCTTTTGGTTTTCGGGAGTGCTGAGTATGAATATTATTGAATATAATACGTTAAAAAATAGGAAATAAAAAATTAATAAAACAATATGTACCTATCTACAGGGTATTTCATTAAAATTGGGAAAGAATGACTTTACATGCGTAAAAAATTGAAAAAAAGTCTTTATACACGTCTGTCCGGAAATGCTTCGTTTAGAAGATACAGGGTGTTACATCTTGATAATTTTTTGATTCCAGCTTCGTTTAGAAGACAAATGCAATTTTATTAAACTCTGATATGTGCATAGTGATATGCAAAAAAATGTCATTTACTTTTTTTATTATTCCTTTTCTCGAGAACGGTTGCTCGTAGCGACTTCTATAGTTGTTCCAAGCTTAATCTGATGACATACAAAAGCATTAAACTCCTGACCATAGGTGTCGCTTCGACCAAATAATTAAAATGCGGATTGTTGTAATTTTTTAATATGATTAAATAGAATATATTACGGCTTGTTCATCATAGTTTATATCGATAAAAAGTTAGTACCCGTGATTTCGCCTCCAGAGAATATTTTTAAAATGGCCTTCCTGTAAGGAAAAATACTAATTTTGCCAAAAACAATTTAAAAATATAGTTAATATCGATAAAAGGTTTGTATCCGTGACTTTGCCTGTAAAGAACACATGCATTTAATATTTTTAAAATGGTTTTACCAATGGTTTACCCAACCATACTTAACAACATCATGAGTATCAAACCAAGTTTCGTATAAATAAATTATAATTTTATCGGATTTATGGTACTCCTTTATTTTGCGCAAGTACTCCTGTCGTAGTTCAATGATACGCGGGGATTCCATTATAACCATTAGATTATCTAATTTTTTTATATTTAAAGCCACATTTTAACAAAACACCACGCAATATTTCTAAAAATTGTTACTTATAATCAGGGTAACCTCGCAATTTATCACGAGCCAGTTTTAAAGTTTCTCTATTATCCTCGTAAAAATTTTAAATAGTTCGCAGAATAAAAACCCTTGTAGTATTGTCAGCCGTTCTGAATTTTTGATTTGTTGGTTTGCGCTTTATGGAATGACCAGTTACGGTCCCCAAATTAATTGCGTTAAACATTTTTCTAAAACTCAAGTTGTGCTAATTTATTACAATTACATTCTTATGCAAAGCGCATTTTCAGTTTTTCCCGGATTTTCTTTTTTTAAACACGCGTGCATATTTAAAATAATGCGTTGAAATTGAACATGTAAATCTTTGTTTCTTAATTCCGGACTTTGATGACCGACTCTGGCACCGACTCATTATATTCCTGCGATAATAATTCGCCCTGACCTTCTGTTTCAAATTGTCACCAAACAGTCATACTGATATAATAAAATATAGGTATGAAGTAAAAAATTAATTGTCGAAAACCACACCGTTATAGCAGAAAACGAAATATGTAAATTACAGTAAATCGTTTCAACCAGTCACGCCACTCTCCGATTCCCAATATCGCATACCTCAAACTTATTACTTATTACCCAATTGGCCAATTGACAGAACCTTAAACTATTTGCTGTTCTTGTCTACAGCATATAAATTTGTATTTATATGCTGCTCTATTAATTTTTCCACTCAGAAAAAATAGTTCGCACTTTAAATTGCCAGTGAGCCTCGACGGTCTATCGCCAGGGTGTTTTGCCAGTTCTACAAAGTTTTTGTAAATGTAGGAGGAACATAAGGGTTTGGTAATTGTTTATTTTTTGTTTAACAACAGTGAAATTCCTTTGATTTAAATTATTTTTGTATAAATAATATTTCTGAAGTACTGGAAAACTATTATAATATTCAGGAGTGGCTTCTTTTTTTGACATTGTAAATTTCTTGGTTCAAAGTACATTTGAAACGAAACATTTCCGTCCATAGGTTTACAGGAACATTTTTTCATATTTTTAAGCATGAAAACTTATTTATTCCTTTCCTTATTTTTTCACATTATTAATGAAATTCATAAAAGTTTAAATACGAGATAATTTAATTTAATTTTACCATTATTTCGAAAACTGACAACAAATTAATAGAAAATTGATTGAAGAAGCAATATTTGACATAAAATATAAGGTGCCCTACTGAAAAAAGTTATATTGATATTAGAAATTGTACTGTTGAGGCACCATGTATACTTAAATGTACTCCCAGTAAAAGTCGTTTTTCAAACCAAGGACTATTTCTCTTGAACCTTTTTTTTATATCATGAACAGGGAAAAAGATATTTCTTGTATAAATAGAGTTGGGACACCCTGTATTTGCGTAAGTTAAAAAAAAACCTTTAGAACCACTTCTACTTTTAAGCGACAGCAGATACATACTACAAGTTAATATAATAGCAATAACAACCCGTTTTCTGGAAATTGAACTAAAATTCTAGGTAATTTTTGAATTTTCCCTTTAAAGATATTTTTTCAAGAAGAATTAAATAAAAAATTTAAACCCTTAACTAAATTTATGTGCTTAACATAATTTATTGTGGCATAGTTACCTAATAAACCGCTTTTTAGGTGCGTAGTCTTTATGATTTACAGAGTGGTTAATTATTAGTTTTTCATCTACCATATCCAGCCATGACCTTTGAAGAACAAAGTCTCTATTTTTAACAGGAGTCGGACAAGATACTAAAAAAAAAAGTAAATTTATATCTAAGTAGTACTATACAATATGTTTTGTTCTTGGACATTTAAAGTGAAAAGTCTTATCTGTGGTTTCAGTTTTCAAAACTGATTGCACAATGTTATACAAGGTCCTATATCTCACCTCCATAGCTTAGTATTATTTGAGTTGGGATTTTGATATTTTGAAGACTTCATCTTTATTTTAGGGCACATTTTAACCAAGTTTGAGTGATACGAACTATGCAGGGTGTCCAAAATTAAGTGTCAAAACTTTTAAAATTTTGAAGAACTTTATATTTCTTATTTTCAATTGGATTACCTGTATATTTTTATGCCATTTGATGCGGTATTAAAAATGAAACATTTTTGCTAATTGCAACCTTATCACAATTCCAAAAGTATTAATAGTTATTTGCAGAAATTTGTAACATATAGTAACATATTCACTAATAATTCCCCCTTAGACATTAATTGGCCATCTGTGTTGTTGATCAACCTGCCTAAAACTCTTTGGATCATATTTGTTCTGTAAGTAAGACATACGTCTATTACTATTTTTCTCAGGACTACGTCTTAAGCAGATCTTCTTTAGAAGGGTTTGATTTCGAAGTAACTTTTATTTAACCGAAGAAGTTCGTGAAAAGTTGCTACTTTTAATTATTGGATTGTTTGATCATATCTAATCATTAAGGTCGAGGTAGCAGCTAGTCCCTAAGTAGTTTATATGGTTTGTTCGGAATTGCATGTATATGTGATCGTGTAATGAGTTCGTTCTGCGAGACGTCCGTCCATCTGTGGTAGTCTGTAATCAGCTTGTCAAATGTTGATTGTGGTCGGAGTAATAATGGAAGATAAAATTCGTTAAACGGTTCTTTCGCTCACATCCACAGCATCAACGACCTTGCAATATTAACACTACGTTAAATTAAAACTCGAATTGACTGACAACTTGACGTTAGTGATCTATTTAAGCTTTGCCAATTACGAACACATTTGCTTTATAGGCGATTCTTCAAAATTGATGCTATTAAACATCCGTGATTTTTCGGCAGTTTTCGTGGCCTAAAAACTTATACCTAAAAGTACCTGGAAGGCTTCAACATCATTAGTGACCGCCAGTATGGATTCCGTAAGTCTAGATCAATAGGAGACCTTCTTGCTTATGTTCACGTTTGTAACAACACAATAGAATATCATGGGGAGCCCCAGGCGGTAGCACTGGACATTTTTCCAAGGCCTTTGACCGGGTATGGCATGAGGGGCTCCTAACTAAAGTAAGAGCATACGGAATACAGGTCTAATTTTATTCATGGCTGTCGAGCTTTCTTAAAGACTGTTCTCTGCGAGTGGCGATGGACGGATTTCTTTCAGACACAACATTACCGCCGGCGCCGTAGTCGCTTAAGGTTCTATATTGTCGCCCACCATCTTTTTACTATACATTAACGATCTTTTGGAAAAAACTAAAAAACTTATATATAGCTTCGCTGATAGCACGCTTGTTTCATCTTTTCCTTTGGATGCTCGAACATCGACTGCACATCTCTATAGACAGCAAGAGGTCTCACATCTCAATAAAGACCTGAAAGAAATTCCTTCTTGGGGTGACCGTAGCCAAGTAGAATTTAACGCTAAAAAGAACCCAGGCGGCAGTTTTTTCTAAAAAAGTTAATGTTGAAGAACCGGATATAGTCATGGCGAGACACTCGATTCCCTTGGCTTCATCAATTCATTTATTGTGCGTCAAATTTGATAGTCATATGTCTTGGCCTAGTCACGTTGCGGCCATTGCTAAGGCAACCACGCAGAAGTATAATACTTTTCGGAACTAAGAACCTCTATACACCCCAACAATTTTTAATGCTCTATATAGCCCAAATTCGACTGTTCGCATATCTAGGGCTCTGCTCCTAAGCATACCCTGAGATGGCTAAATTCCATTGAAAGAAAAGCCATTCGCTTGATCGGCGACCATGATCTGACAAACAACCTGGAAAGCCTTGAATATATACATATGATAGAAATACACGACGAGCCACTGTAGCCCACCCGTACGTGGTTCAGCTTAGTGTCCCTCGAACGACACTATTTAAAAATTCTTTCATCTGGAGAACGTCACCACTCTGGAACGACCTCCTTGATGCCGTGGCCCCCAATGAATATAATCTCCAATGATTCAAGACCAACGTAAATCAGTTCCTACGTACACGCACCGCTCGCAGAGCGCCATAAAGGATTAATCCTGCAGTGATGTGCCTTAATTAAAAAATTCTAAATATACATTAAAAGTGTTTTGACGAACGCTTTCCGATAATGTATTCAAAACTTTGACACATTTTTTTTTAACCTAGAAAAAAATTAAAACCCGTTTTAAAAAATTGTAATTTTCAGTTTTCCTCGAAAATATACGATTTAAAATATTTGTAGATATAGGAAAATGTGTTGTAAAAAGAAAATATTTGAGATGCTCTATCTAATGACGTAAACCGCATTTTGATCATACTTTCATTTTGACACTATTAAGTACCGAAAAGGGTCCTGTGTTGATTTTCAATCGATCAAAAAAATACCTTCAATTTCCAGATCGCACCGAAAAACAATTGAGTTCTGTAGGTCAACGTACTCTGCAAAACCAGAAAGTTTCAATCGATTATACCAAATGGTGCGGTCCCCACATGATATTTGTTATTTTTTTTTTGTTTTGCCTTTGATGTTTAATAAGTTTTTCCCGAAACACCCTGTATAATCAAATTCTATGGCACCAGATACTTTGAATAGTTGTTGAATTGTTGGGAAAGTTTAATTGTTCTACTATTAAACGGTTTTTTTTTTATTAAAAATAATGTATAAAATGTCAAACCAGACAACTACGCAAGACGAACATTCGTTCATCATTATATTGCTTCATCAGCGGGCCTCGATGGGGGTTGTTATTGAACATTTGGTTCTTATTGAGCTAAGCAGGTACAATGCAGTAGGGAAGTATTCACTTTTGAGTCATTTGATTCATTTATTCGGAAACAAGTTAAGTTTTGGCGGAGGGAGGAGGCAAGGAATGAGCCAGTCGCTCAGCAATCTGTATAGCTTTAAAGGGGTTTAATGTATATGTGAGGGTGTTATTAAGGGGTTCAGGGAAAAATCAGTCCGTTTATAGTAGTCCACTATAATTTGACACCAGTTTATCCTAGTGCTTTTGACAATCAATCTGGATGTAGGTTGAATTCTTCGCCCTTCGAGAAATAGATACCCTGTGTTTTGGCATCATTTAGACGAGTTTTCCATTTATCGAGCCACGCCTCGATAAGTTTTATATGACGTTGCAGTTTTAAGATTACCAACCTACGCTTTTTTGCTGTGGCGGTAATCGCAGTATCGTCAGCAAACAGGTATAATTGTGTTTGAGCACATATTGGAATATCGCTGTAATAGATATTGTACAGAGCCGGCACAAGGGAGGAACCTTGCGGTACTCCGGCTCTGACGTGTCGTTGATAACGCATTCTCTGACGAAACTGCGAAAATCCAGTCCTACAAGAACGAGCGAATTACCTTAATTAGGTTGTTTGACATACCTAACCTTATTAACTTAAGTATAAGTCCGTGATGCCAGACCTTATCAAACGCTTTACTGACATCGAAAAAGATCGCTCCAGTTGTCCAACGACGGTTCTAGTCCGAATACAACGTATAACAATCCTGATTGTAATAATACCTAAGTATAAACAGCTTAAATAATTAATAATAACATGCTAACAATGAGAACTAGTTTTCTTCAAATAACTTTTAATGCGTGTGGAACTGCGGTACGGTTGTTATTAGGAAAAAATGTTTGTTTTTTAATTCCGCATCGAATGACTTAATAATTTGACCTTATTTAACAAGTACCTTGTATAATTTTATTAACGAGGCACTATTTTTATTTTTATTTAATTTTTTAGACCAACGCAACGAAGAAAAATGTATTTCTTTTGCTGATGTTGCTAAACCGACCCCAATTAAATTGTACGGGTATGTAGGTAACCAAGGGGCATATAAATAATTAACAAAATATATGGCATGTAATCTAAAAAAATATGTCATAAAGGCGGCACACTTTTTTGAGACACCCTGTATGACCAACCAGATAAAGTTTGCAAAGTATCAAAATCCTAACTTAATTATTAACTGAGCTATAGAAGACGGGAGGTGAGATGCATAAGTAAATACCATTGAACTCCAAGCAGTAGAAAAACAAAGCTAATCGCCCAGCAATCTAAAAATGTCCCAAGCATGCATCGTTTTCATGATTTTTCGATATTTGATTTTCATGTCGTCCAGAGCCGGTTGTCTCTTCATTATTTATTTACACAGTGTTTGGCGTGTGTATTGTGACATTTGCGCGCGTTATTTTCAGTGGTTTTCAGTTCTTTATTGTACTTTGTGAAACTTTTGTTAAGAACTTACTACTAGTTTAGACCTTTATAAATAGTTTCGATTTATTTAGGTTATAATGCAGAGCCCTTTAGTGCAAAGTGTAGAGAGAATCAAGTGTATGGGGAGCGCCCACCAGAGCAGTGAATTGCTTGAGGTGAAGCGTCCGTGAAGCACACCTGCTCCGCACGTCATGTGTGCTTGAAGTACGCACATATCAAAACAGTGTACGAATTGCATGCAGTGCGTAAAGGAGCAAAGGTTAATTGCCATTATCAAAATGTCATCGTCCGATAATAAAGATGTTTTAGCATTCTACATGATTTTACATGCTGCACGAATTCAATATTAAATTGCTGATCATTACGCATTTTTCTTAAAATTGTAAACACTAAAATAATTATCAAGGGGTAAACCGCCTTGGAAATGTCAATGTCAATCAATACGGAACACAAATCAAGATATAACCTGAAAATAGTGAAAATAGAATAAGTCCTATTTTTCAGCATGCATGCTGTGCAGCACTGCATATAGAGGCGACTCACGCACGGCCGCCACGCGGCTTCTGTATGTGCCATCGCATATAAAATCATGGTACGCTGCACTTCATATCAACCTCATGCGCACCTCATAACTCTTCACTTGAAGTGGGCATGTTTGGTGGGCGTTCCCCCAAAATAGCTAGGGGAAGGGGAGGTAAGTTGACGACCCTAAGGATTTTTGGGCAGTAACGTTCTTATTGACAACAAAGATGGTATGTATTGTATTGAATATTTGATTCTAACTATATCTAAATCGACTGACACGGAAATATTTGATAAAAAAATATATTTTAGCACAAAAAAAAATAATTTAAAAAAAAACAACAAATTCGTCATCTTACCACCCATTGCTGGTAAGTTGACGAATTGCTGTGGGTAAGTTGACTAATTATGAAAAAAGCCTAAACCAAAGTTTAAAAATATATTTATTACAGATAACATACTAAACGAAACAAAACAGAAACGTAACACGCTAATTATTAGCTTTACAAAAGAATGTGTAATACCTAATTAACAAAACGAAACAAGAAAAAAACATACTCTAAATAATTAAACAATTAGACACAAAAGTCACAAATCCATATTTTCGCTTTAGCTTCTTTACGATTCAAAGTGGTACATTGTGCATGCGCCCAGCCTTGACATTTTGAGCATCGGAACCAAAGTTCATTATTTTTACCCACGTCACTGCAGATTATGCAAAGCTTATCACCTTCTTCAAATTCTGAATCCATATCATTGTCAGTGTCAGCATAGGCTACATCTGCCGAGGATTCTGAATCAGATGAACTAGAAAAAACTTTACGTTTGACATTATTAACGTTTTGAGTTTTGAGTTTTTTCTTTTCTTTCTTCATTTTTATACGGAGCTTATTATTATTTTTTTTATTTATCTTTGACTCTTCTCGAAGCGTTTTCTTTCTTTCTTTTTCGATTTTTTCATCGTATTTTGCTTGTAATGCATTCTTAACTGGTGTACTTGAAATTATCAATGAAGGTAACTTTTTTCTTGGACGTCGGCTTTCTCGACTTCCCCAAGGTAAGTAAGTAGCTGATTTTGAAGTTGATGCAATGGGTTCTGTTTCCGTAGGCTTGGACGTGCTTGCCTCATTTTTCTCTACACGTTGTTCTTGAGGTTCCATTTCCACGTTTAAAGTTGCTCCTAAATTTTGATCCGTTGCTTTTTGTTCTATTTCAGTTGTCTTTGCTGTCTCAAAATCCAAGTCTGTAAATATATCGGGATCGAATGGTTCTATACCAGTTGCGCGAAATCCGCTCTTTGCATTGGCTACCGAAGCAACTTTTAGATAGGCTGAACCAAAAATAGATGCAATATCATACAGGGTAATTACTTTGCTAAGGTTACTAGTCAGAAAATTGTCACATGCTCTACTGTAAGCGGTCTTCAGTGGCCCGTATAGTGACACATCCAGAGGCTGTAGGCGGTGGCTAGTGTGTGCCGGAAATCCAACTAGCGTAATAAAATTTCCTCTGCATAAATTCACTGCTTCCAAAGTAAGATGACTTGCATGATTGTCCATAAGTAACAGAATCCTATTGTCCTCACTAGGTCTTGTATATCGAATGAAATGTTCTAAATATTTAATGAAGTTGTCACCAGTCATCCAGCCGGATTCATGGGCCACACCAACAAAATCACTGGGAGCGTTGTTTAGGTAAGCTGGTTGCATCCTTACCCTAGGAAAAATTAAAAAAGGAGGCACAAAATTTCCGGTTGCATTCATACTGCAGACGGCTGTCACGTTTGTCCCTCGTTCAGCGGATGAAATTTTTATAACCCTACGCTTGCCTGTCGGAGTTAGAATCTTAGGGTTTTTGGTTGCTACGGTTGAAACACCAGTCTCGTCCACATTATATATTTGGTTAGGCTGAAACGAATATTTTTGTCTTGTTTCACGAAGAATATTAAAAAATTGGGAGACGCTCTCTTTATTAAAAGCCATAAGTCTAGCGATTGACGTCGACTCGGGAGTCCTAAGAGACACTTTAAATTTCTTCATAAACCAGTCTATAAAATGCCGCCCAGCTGTTTTCTTCTCTTGGCTAAATCTATGATTTATTTTACGTTGTTCAGCAAAATCAAATACTATCATACCAAATTGTTCTTTAGTTAAACCAAATGCCCGCTGATCAATCTCTGTGACATAATTATACAAATCTTGTAACTGTTCAGCAGAAAAAGTGTGCTTAAATCGCCCAGCATTCGATGGAAAAACCTAAAAGTCATAAATTTTGTTAAAATACACCTACGCAACAGTGAACCAATATTTGACCTTATCAGGATATTTTCTTAAGTATCTGCGAAGGGTTGGCTCTGGAAGTCTATATTTCTTTGCAGTGGACTTAACAGAAACACCATTGTTTTGTACATCGTTTATAGCATTATTCATGTCTTCTTTGCTCCATGTTTGCCTTGCAGTTTTACGAACATAAACTCGACCCATCTTGCAACCTAGACCAACAAATATCATTTTATTAAATAAAATGTTTGGTTCACGTGTTGGAGGTAAGATTCGTCATCTTAGCTACTTTGTTGTTCGTCAACTTACCACCTTACGCTTTTCGTACATTTTTGTAAAATATTATTAAAATCTCATGCAAACCAGTATTATTTAGCCCCATTACATTTATAAGACCGATTTTCAAAGACCCAAGACCTTTTAAAAACTGTCTAGTACTTACCAGCCAAATTTTATTTCTTATTTCCGTAACCTCAAAAATTATAAGAACAAGCACCAATATGACTTATCGACACTTAACCTCGAACTGTACTGCTTTGCCGCCGAAATAACGAATGTACCATACGGCGCAGTTCAGTAGGGATGTAGCATAGCAATATCTCGATTTTAAACCGTACAGTTTAGTAGGAATGTCCAATTCGTCATCTTACCGCGTTCGTCAACTTACCTCCCTTTCCCCTACTTAAATTAATTTTAAAATTTTATCCCCGCATAGCATTTAGGTAGGTTAGTTCAGCTTATCCCTTGCTATCAACACAATCATGTATTTACTTAAATAAGTGTTTTTTTTTTTGGAATGTTTAAGCTTTTAATTGTTTTGATAGGTACACCTACCTACTATAACATTTAAGTACTTTACAATAATTAATCCAATTTAATACCCGACAGAGGGTTTAAACTAGGGGTAATAATATGTTTATCTACGACTATTTAATAATAGAAGCATAATGTGTTTGTTAGTACATATATAATGTGGTTCATATTACCATAGTTACTCATATTCCACAGCCGTGGAATATGAGATTTCATATTCCACGGTCCCAACAAAACAAAGTTACCTGAATTACGATAAAAACGCACCAGATCTAGTTTAAGCAGGCGTGAATGGTATTAATACCATAGCAACCGATTGACAAGTAAACGAATCATTTTTTTCCTCAGTCATTTAAGTTTCGCTGTGATATTTTGTTGTTGATTTCAAAGTAAAATATCATGATTTCGGATGACGAAAACGAAATCCAAAGTACCCCTTCAGAAATTCGGGCTGCAATTGTATTTTGTTTAATTATGGTTAACATCGTTGAATTGTATTTTTTAGTTAAGAAATACCATTAATAATAATCCTATTGTAATAAAATGTGTTGCTCTGAATCCATTTTCTAACTTCTTGAATACTGAATAGTCGTAGATAAAGTATAGTATTTGACTCGCGTATAATGGCTATATTTCACTCGAATCCTTAAAACACTCGCCTTCGGCTCGTGTTTTAAAATCTCGTGTAATATAGCCTTCATTATACGCTCGTTAAATAATGTACTATATTTGTATCCAACTTACTTACTGATTTTTGACACATTAGTGAAATATTAGAAAATGCTTTTCTCTTCTTTCCACCCTAACAAAATAATTCACAGTATATCAATATTATGTAAATAGAAATAAAGGTCTGTCTTTACCACCAAATAACTTTATTTGCCCCTCTAGGGTAGAAAACAAGGGTTATAGAAAATACATAAAATAACGATGAATTAAATTAAATTTCTTAACGTATGTGTTGTACTAGTTTCGACTTTAGAAAAAGTCATCCTCAGCAACTAGCCATTTAAGAGATTCTTAATATGAAAAATAGTTAAAACAGTTGGGGGAGCAGGGGGGTGATTCAATAATATAATATAATATAATGCAGATTATGCAACCATTAAATAAATCGACAGGAGCTTAGTACCAGAACGGTGTATCTCCATGTAAAGGTAGGAGTTGATTTATACGCAAGTAGAATAAAGGACCTTAATCATAGTAGCGAGTGATTTAAGCAATGTTGAAGTCAAAACATGTTGTAAAAGAAGAATTTTTACATATCGTTCATTTTTTTTTCTAATGAAACCGACTTAGTGAGGGGACATGTTTAATGTTATGGTGGATTAGATTATTTGTGAATGAAATTAAATGAAATTGATATTCTTTAAAAAATTGTCAAAACGAGACTATGTCATTTCTTATAAAAGTGGGAATACATCTGAAAAGAGAAAATTTCAAATTTTATAAACTCATAGGTAGCAATAAGACATTTAGTCTCACAACTTAATGGTTTGTTATATTTGTTATAATATTATTAATTATGTACTCACCAAGGGGTCATTATTCACTTGTTATATTAATTAAAATAAAAAATATAAATTGAAATTTAAGACATTAGATTATTGATTTTTAATTTTCTTCCTGTTGCCAGGTGAAGAAATCATTTGACGAATTAATTTTAACTTCAACATAATTCAGTAAAGCGTGCTATTCAAAGCCAATGGCGTCGCTAAATGGTGAGTACCCAGAATTGGTACTACTAGTTACACCTTTATTTCCTTTTTTTTTTATATGCGTACTTTAAATCATTTTTCCGGTAATCAACTGTCAAGCCCAAAAGCGGCAAATTCAAACAGGAATTTACAGATAGAAGGGGAGGAGTTAGATATACAACATTATTGTAATTTAATAATATAAATAAATATATTAGTGACATAATTGTTTGTTTTACTGTTTTACAGTTTTTATAATGCGCTGCATCGAGGCTTTCCACAATCATATGTTTTCTAACATTTTCTTCCCTACAAATTACTATGGCAAGACAAATGCACATGTTTCTTAAGTCTACGATAATCATTTAAAACCTCCCTTCTGACTTTATTTTAATCTGTTAAAAAACAAGTAACTTTCGTCGTATGTAGCATAGAAAATGATAGAAGGAAACCAGGCGACAAAGGCCACCTGTTACGGTGAAGAACAACCATTATTACTTACGTCTTACGGAACTATGCCAGAAACTAAATTGTAATTCGAAATTTCAGTTTTTCATATCTACACCCCAAGTCCTAAAATATGCATACTTTTTGCGGTGTATTGCTTCTTCGAGAAAACTAATGCCTTATACATCTTATATTTCATATTATACCAAGATTTACTATAATTGCTTTCTTTTATAAATCAATACCTATTCGAGGGGGACCTGACGTACACGCGAACTGCGCAGACACAACGCTTCCGGAAAACGTCGCATGCTGGAGACATTTCTGTAACATGGCATTAGCAATAAATTGGTTATATTTACAGGGTGACAATTTGAGAACTTTCAATGCAAATATCTCGAATACTACAAAAGTTAGAACTACGCGATTTGGTATAAATGTTACTTGGGTAGGGGGAACTAGAACCACTATAATTTAGTTAAGGGGTCTGGTTCTACCTACCTACCTAATTAACATAATATATACCAAATCGCGTTATTCTAACTTTTGTGGTATTCCAGATATTTGCATTGAAAGTTTTTAAATTGACACCCTCTATGTGGTACCTACCTAAGAGATAAATTAAGGAGTGTAATAGTCAGACAATATTTTGATTTGTAACGACTAATTCATAAATGTGATCTTTTATAAATTAATTTAAAGAAATAGTCCATTCTCGAAGTGGAGTTGAAATATAGGGAAAGGGGAAAAAAAGTCAAAAAGTCTTTCTCCACTAATTTAATAGTGAGCTGTTAAAGGCTCAATTTTAAAATTATATTGTCTCTACATGTTTCGAAGGTAGTAACCTTCATCTTCAGGAGACCAGAGTAGTGCTGCAGTAATTATTAGTAGTAGAGAGAAAACTGTTGGTGGAAAATGACGTTGATGGAGCTTTTTTTATTTAAAAATATTTTGACAAGATATTAATAATTGAATGTAATCAGCATACTAAAATTGGAATTGAAAGTGGAATGTTATATTTAATTCAAAGTTTCTGAAAAGACACTGTCAATCTGTGGTCGAATTTAAAAAGGGAAGATATTCGTTATTTGAAAATCATAAGTCAGGATATATAAAAAGGATCTTTTGGACATTCTAGGTCTTGTTAGAGAAAGATTTTTGTTTGTGATTTGTTTTATGAGAGATTCTGTAATAAGAAAGAAATTTGTAATTAGTAATGAAATAAAATTATTAATAATGTCTGTAGGTACTTACATAATGTTGAAATTTCATTTGTAAAATTAGTTATTGGAGACCTAAGGTCCCGTCACCTTGCGTTATGTTCGTCTCATTATGTAGGGAAACAATAGAATTTGATTTAAAATAAAATTATTAAAAAACATATCTTATATTTTATATACCCTTAAAGATTAAAATAGGGAGACGAACACAGTTAAAATGAAAACGTGACGACGTGTTCAGTCATTTTATAGTCGACCGTTGACAACTTGAGAACAAAATGGTTGGCAATGTCAGTATACTTAATTGTAGTAACGAAAAAGGTATGGAAAGCTCAATCATTGTTCTTATAGTTACTAGTCAGTTAAATAAACATACATACAACTTGAATATAACATAAAATATAAATAAAAGATATCATAATAAAATTTTTTTCACAAGGGTGTGGGAATGGTCCTAAAAGATTTCTTTTTTATATTCTTTGGTGGTCTCCAGTGATCGTTAAAAGAAATATCGACATTTAAGTTGGGAGAAAAACAATCATTGTTAAGATACAGAATCCAGCAGTACGAGTGATAAGGCAGAAATTTATTGGTTTAGTACAGAAAATAAATGTTAAACAAGCAACCCAAAAATCAAAATCAGTTGTCTGAAACTTCCCTTTTTCGGGAATAGGTGCTTTAAAAAGAACAGTGTTGTCATCTATGGGACCACCATCGAGGTGTAAGAATAAAGTGTGGAAATAATTTGATTTAAAATACTAAAAGTAAAAGAATTTTTTGTCGAAAATATTTTATGTTGTTAAACGATGGTCGACTTGTTTCGATGCCGAAAGGCAACAGGTCATCGAAAATTTCGAACAGAACAGAACAGAATGATGGTTGACCCAGAGAAGACTGTCACAGGTGGTTGTACATAACCTATCAATTATATTTTTATTAGAGATTTCAGAAAGATAGAAAGAAAAAAGAAAGATTTACTGTTAATATCAAACTAATTGAAATTAGAACATAGAAATAGAGAAAAAGAGGTAAAATTGTTTGTTTAATTTTTAAAATTAAGAGCATTAAAAAAATGGGTAGAAGTATGTTGAATTTGATAATTAAGACAAACTAAATTTTTGTTATGTAACGCTTTGTTAATTTCAAGAATCTCCAACAGGTCAAGCCTGTTCCCCTTACTACAGATGTGTAGATATTCTACATTAGAATCAGGATTAAAATGGTGTTTGTTAATATGAACGTGTCTAGAAAAACTAGACTTGATTCTTGAGGGGGAAAGATTTTGATTTGTAGCTTTCTCTATTTCTTTACAGTGTTCCTTTATTCTAACTGAAAATTTACGCCCTGTTTGACCTATATAACAAGCACTGCAACCCTCTGTTGAACAAGTGATGCTGTAGACACCAGATTTGTTGGAGATTGGGATTGTCTTTGGAATTGCTTAGAAATTTTTTTAAAGTATGTTGAGTTTTAAAGACTATTTCAATATTAAAAGATTTAAAAATGTTTTTGAGTTTATAGGAAATTGGGCCCCAGTATGGTAAGGAGTAAAATTTGTTTGTAACTTTATCAGTAGATAAAACGTTTCTGTTCAGATGTTTATAGTATATTTATGTTTATGATATTAAGAGGAAAACCGTTGTTAGTAGCTATTTGCCTGATCAAGTTCAGTTCAGACTTGAATTTATTATTTTCAAGGGGGATTTTAAAAAGTCTAGTAAAATAGGAATGAAAAGAGGAGAATTTCTGGCTATAGGGGTGGTTAGATTGATATGAAATAGTGCAATCAGTACTAGTTGGTTTATGATAAATAGAAAATTTGAGTTTATTATTTGATTTAGTTATTTTTAGGTCCAAGAAGGGGATGGAACCATCGTTTCTATTTCAGAAGTGAATTTAATTGAGGGGTGTAACGAATTTAGGAATTGTGTAAAGAGAAGAAGGTCTGCATGGTTTCCAGTAAATATTGCAAAAATATCATCTACATAACGTCTTATGAAAAGTATATTTGGGAAAAGAGGGTGTGATTTGATTCTGGATTCAATATCCGACATGAAAATTTCTGCTAAAAGAGGAGACAAAGCTGAGCCCATGGCTAGTCCTGAATTTTGTTTGTAAAACTTATTGTCAAATTGAAAAAAATTTTGAGAAAGGACCAAGTTTACCATGGAGTAGTTTTATCATTTAGAAGGGTTCTAACTAAATTGATACATTCGTTGGAAGGGATACTAGGAAATAGGTTTACTATATCAAAAGAGACCAAGAGAGAAGAATCAGGGATATGTATTTTAGAAAGATCTTCAGCCAAATCGGCTGAATTTTTAACTGAAAAGGAACTTTGAAAATTAGTTAGATCAAGTAATATGCTGTTTAGCCAAGTGCTCAGTCTATGACAAGGGGAACCACAGGATGATACTACAGGGCGTATAGGTATATTTTGTTTGTGGATCTTGGGAAGACCATAGAGCAATGGGGTAATCGGATTTATTGGAGTAAGTTTGAATTTATTAGTATTGAAAAAGCTTAAAGTATTATTTACTCTCTTTAAAGTGTTTTTAAATAACTGAGTAAATTTGTCCATTGGATTTTGTAATATTATGGTGAAATCTTCAGAAGAAAGAAAATTGATTACTTTTTTATTGTAGTCTGGTCTACACAAGATCACTAGACAATTTGCTTTATCTGACTTTGAGATCACTAAATTGTTATCTTTGATTTCCCTGGACAGAACCCTAACCAACAGGGCGTAAATTTTCAGTTAGAATAAAGGAACACTGTAAAGAAATAGAGAAAGCTACAAATCAAAATCTTTCCCCCTCAAGAATTAAGTCTAGTTTTTCTAGACACGTTCATATTAACAAACACCATTTTAATCCTGATTCTAATGTAGAATATCTACACATCTGTAGTAAGGGGAACAGGCTTGACCTGTTGGAGATTCTTGAAATTAACAAAGCGTTACATAACAAAAATTTAGTTTGTCTTAATGATCAAATTCAACATACTTCTACCCATTTTTTTAATGCTCTTAATTTTAAAAATTAAACAAACAATTTTACCTCTTTTTCTCTATTTCTATGTTCTAATTTCAATTAGTTTGATATTAACAGTAAATCTTTCTTTTTTCTTTCTATCTTTCTGAAATCTCTAATAAAAATATAATTGATAGGTTATGTACAACCATCTGTGACAGTCTTCTCTGGGTCAACCATCATTCTGTTCTGTTCTGTTCGAAATTTTCGATGACCTCTTGCGTTTCGGCATCCAACCAAGTCGACCATCGTTTAACAACATAAAATATTTTCGACAAAAAATTCTTTTAATTTTAATATTTTAAATCAGATTATTTCCACACTTTATTCTTACACCTCGATGGTGGTCCCATAGATGACAACACTGATCTTTAAAGCACCTATTCCCGAAAAAGGGAAGTTTCAGACAACTGATTTTGATTTTTGGGTTGCTTGTTTGACATTTATTTTCTGTACTAAACCAATAAATTTCTGCCTTATCACTCGTACTCCTGGATTCTGTATCTTAACAATGATTGTTTTTCTCCCAACTTAAATGTCGATATTTCTTTTAACGATCACTGGAGACCACCAAAGAATATAAAAAAGAAATCTTTTAGGACCATTCCCCCAACCTTGTGAAAAATTTTTTATTATGATATCTTTTATTTATATTTTATGTTATATTCAAGTTTTATGTATGTTTATTTAACTGACTACTAACTATAAGAACGATGATTGAGCTTTTCATACCTTTTTCGTTACTACAATTATACTGACATTGTCAACCATTTTGTTCTCAAGCTGTCAACGGTCGACTATAAAATGACTGAACACGTCGTCACGTTTTCATTTTAACTGTGTTCGTCTTCCTATTTTAATCTTTAAGGGTATATAAAATATAAGATCTGTTTTTTTAATAATTTTATTTTAAATCAAATTCTATTGTTTTCACTACATAATGGGACGAACATAACGCAAGGTGACGGGACCTTAGGTCTCCAATAACTAATTTTACAAATGAAATTTCAACATTATGTAAGTACAGACATTATTAATAATTTTATTTCATTACTAATTACAAATTTCTTTCTTATTACAGAATCTCTCATAAAACAAATCACAAACAAAAATCTTTGTCTAACAAGACCTAGAATGTCCAAAGATCCTTTTTATATATCCTGACTTATGATTTTCAAATAACAAATATCTTCCCTTTTTAAATTCGACTACAGATTGACAGTGTCTTTTCAGAAACTTTGAGTTAAGTATAACATTCCACTTTCAATTCCAATTTTAGTATGCTGATTACATTCAATTATTAATATCTTGTCAAAATATTTTTAAATAAAAAAAGCTCCATCAACGTCATTTTCCACCAACAGTTTTCTCTCTACTGCTAATAATAACTGCAGCACTACTTTGGTCTCCTGAAGATGAAGGTTACTACCTTCGAAACATGTAGAGACAATATAATTTTAAAATTGAGCCTTTAACAGCTCACTATTAAATTAGTGGAGAAAGACTTTTTGACTTTTTTTCCCCTTTCCCTTTTATAAATTAACTTTTTCTATATTTTAACATATAAGCTAATATAAACACACATTTGGTGCACAATTCCACTATAATTAAATTTGTTAATTGATAACACTGGCCGACACGATTTTTGTAACATAGTTTAGCCCATTATTTCCACAATGCTAATACCTTTCTAATAATTAAAAACATATTTATAAAGCCCTAATACGTACCACTTTTCAATGGGCTCATTAGACTCTTTTATATTAGCAGGTAGGAAACTTTATGAGGGATTATCTAAAAGGGTTACATTTTAAAACACAAAGATAACCTCAAATGGATTATTTATAACATTAAACTTATTCTCTTATCCAGTCTTCTTTTGGGTTTCGAACTGAGCGGTTGTGTCTAGTTAGGAAAGTTTTTCCAACGACGAAAATGTTGGTGTTTTAATTGGAGATCAAGTCAAGCGGTGGGCTCCCCATGTGTGCTGTGTCAGCTGTAGTTATTGGTACAGTGGTTGAAAAGGAACAGAAAAGTATGTCTTTTGCAGTTTAAATGATATGGCCAAAACCCACCAATCATTGTTTTGCATGACTGAAGGTTATTCCAAAAAAGAAAAAACGCAAGATCGAGTATCGAGTTCCCTTCTGCCATAAGACAGTGGCGGCTCCTCAGGGTAGGCCTCTAAGGCCGCGCCTCACCCTCAATCTCCCAAACTCTTCTCAAAAAATACAAATATGAAGAAGTAGTCCATACTTGCAGTGGAGTGTATAGGTAATAAATTAAAACAACACTTCTGTCTTCCTCCACAAATAATATATATTTTGAAAATTTAACGATTGTCCCTACATGTTTCGACTATATATACAGTCATCTTCAGGGGAACTATATCGAGTGTAAAATGGGATCCAATAGTTTTCTCAAATTAATGAGTACAACATTTAATATCGTAGCAAGTGAAATTTGTGTAGTTGAAGACTAACATGAGGTAACTCAGAGTTGTGGATTTGTAAATCAGCACATTTTAGTTATTTTAAAAAAAATTTTTGTTAATAAAAGTGAGAAAATTTAGTTATAAGTCAAACGTGGTAGTGGTTGGCACGAATTTCGTTCCTCTTTTAAAAAAACTTAAAAAATTCTTTTTCTAAATACCAAAATGTGGTTTTATTTAAACCCATAGGGGCTTAGCCCCCATTCTACTTTATTTCATTTATTTTACTAAACTTAAACATGAAATTTCATATTTTCGTAGAATAACTTAAAAAAAAATTTTCTTTCTTTTCTTTTTTGGTTTCTTCACATAAACCATGTTATATCAAAAAATATAAATATATTAATCATTAAAATTTATTTCACACCATGCTCATTAAATATAACTAAATTTTCTCACTTTTATTAACAAAAAAATTTTTTAAAATAACTAAAATGTGCTGATTTACATATCCACAACTCTGAGTTACCTCAAGTTAGTCTTGAACTACACAAATTTCACTTGCTACGATATTAAATGTTGTACTCATTAGTTTGAGACAACTATTGGATCCCATTTTACACTCGATATAGTTCCCCTAAAGATGACTGTATATAAAGTCGAAACATGTAGGGACAATCGTTAAATTTTCAAAATATATATTATTTGTGGAGGAAGACAGAAGTGTTGTTTTAATTTAAATACAAATATGTTTGTTGTAAATTTATAAATTTTCAAATATAAATTCCATATGAAAAATAATTTTCATACTGCTTTACCGAGCGCCGCGCTATAAGCGACTATTTTATTTGTCGACGGCCGAGAGGCTAAAAATGATTTCAGCTTCACTGCTCCAAGTGTTCGTACCTATTTTGGCAAGCCTCATACGAAAATCTCAACGTCTTTTGTTTGGTCTGTGTCTCTCTTACCCGGGGGTCATTTCGCGTTTGTTTCTCCCATTGAGGCTATAAGAACCTAGCTTGGCTGGATGGCTGGTTGTTGATTGGCTATTTAAATCACATGTTTTATTCTACGAATTCTGTGATTACCCGGCGCCCGGCTTATATCGTAGCAGGTGTGGGAACTGTGTGTCTTGGTTTAATTTAGGAAAATTACAAATTGTCATATTTTATTGGTTTATTTTATGTTAAAATTGTTGTGAGTTGTGACTGTGCAGGGTAGTCAGGAATCAGGATACAGGTGCGATGCAGGTAATGTAGAAGTATTGGCAGTGTTTGTTTGGCCAATTTATAATTTCGTGTTCGGCAAATTAAGGTTATATTTTTAAGATCCGGTAAGTTTTAAGATTTCTTTATTATGTTATTAATTATTAAACGCTAAATTTTATTGTTTTAAAAAAATATGAATCCTGTTCATGATATTATTCTCTCAGTCATTGAAACGCCATTTTTAAGGAGAAACGAAACGGAAAAAAGACAGATAATTATGTAGTCGTCTGACACCAAAAACTTCGGCAATATTTAACGATAAGAGACAGGGTAAGCAATATTCAAGAGCTATTCAGGTAACTTGCTTGGTACGAAACCTATAAGTGGCTGTGCGGAGGTATTTATAAGGAAAGCCTATATTGTTGGCCTTGTATTTTATTAGGCAGCGTAAAAAACAATTGGAGTTCAGGGGGTGAGTATTCTGATTTACAAAAATTTTCACGGGCGGTAAAATCACACTAAAGTTCCAAAGAACATATTAAGAATTCTGTGGCGCCTACGAGAGTAGAGCAAAATAGAGACACAATAGCGGATGCACTGAGAGAAATTGACCCTGACCTTGCAAATTGAATATTTTCCCCATGAAACCTAGTATTTCAAAATAATTATATTGCTGGTTGAATTCCTAACTATTCATTTTAAACCAATGACCTTGAAATCGCGAAAAGTTTTCGCCTGCGGCGCTATTTTATAGCCTCACCCCCTTATACACCCACGAGCCGCCACTGCCATAAGACCTCATACAATGCAAACTTACCAGTACCGACTGTGCCTTTAGATTGGCAAGATAATGTTTTGGGAGCTAATGGAGGTAATAGCGCATCATCAGGCAGCTCCGAAAAATAGTGAACCGGCCCCACTTTTACTCCAGGTTCCAGTTACGGCGAGCCACATTTGATTGTTCAAGGTGATTGAGTACGTGATTTGGGGTTGTCAAAGCAACAGTCAGAACTTTCTAGTTCCCGTTTTCAGGAGTGAAGCTTGCTAGCCAAAAAAACAAAAATTCGGACTTTCAGGAAAATAAATGCTACGTTTTCTGCATTTTACAATATGGAAAATTTGTTATGTGCGTGTACTGATTTCGATGGTTTATTGCAGGAACACAATATCGAGCATTCTTCTTGTGGGTAGCGCTTGTTCTTAGACTCATCGAAGTATAGTTTAAAAGGTGTGTTATTACATAATGGGATTTGAAATCATCTTTACCAGTTGCCAGTTCAGTGACCATGAAAGAAACCTATTAAAATATGCGCATCCTTTTAAACAAAATAAACTACAACCGGTACAAATGGCAGATATGTGGGGACTTAAAAGTTAGAGCAATGTTAGTGGGGCTTCATCGAGGATTTACAAAATACAGCTGTTTTTTTTTTGTGGGACAGTCGTGCAGTGAATGAACATTATGTTACGAAAATTTGGCCGGAACGGAGTGAACTTAAACTGGGATCTCAAATGTCCTCTTGCTTCCTCTTCACATTAAACTGAGAATATTGGAAAACTTTGTGAAGGCTATGAATAAAGACGGTAAAGGATTTAAATACCTAAGACACATCTTTCTCCAGTTAAATGACGCTGATGAAAATTGCTAGACGATGTTATTTTATAGAAAAGTTCACCATGCAAGAACTTAGAGCTTTGAACCCATTTGCAAGTGTTGTGAGGGGATTTTTAGGTAACAAGATGGATGCAAACTATTTAATAAACTTTAGACTTCTACAACTTGGTTGCCCAATGTCATTAAAAATTCACTTTCTCCATTTGCATTGATCATTTTTTGCTAAGAATTTGGGAGTTGCAGCGACGAGCAGAGTAAAAGGTTTCATTAAGATATCAGGACAATGGAAATTCGGTACCAAAGGCGATGGGATCTAGCAATGATGAGTGATGGCGTACTGGGTTAATACCCTAGTGGTTACATTAATTTTTACTGCGTGGCCTATAGGGTTCCTCACTGGTTCGTTAATTTTTGCTACCTTTGATTGAAACAATTGTTTGCTTAAACACTTGTGTTTTTATTCCTTAATGCAGCTTACGGTAGCATATAACAAGGATTCACGACAACGACACTGGTCGACACTAGATAGGAAGCTTCGGCTCCAAATCTGGCAAGCTCGTCGGCCGTCTCGTTGCCATGTACTCCACAATGTCCAGGAACCCAGACCAAGAATACCTGTTTCTGTTCCGCAAGCATCTCAAGTGCGTCCGCACACTCCTTCACGAGGGTCGAACTGCTCCTGGGATGGCAGATCGCCTTAAGGGCGGCCTGGTTATCAGAGCAGATGTAGACAGTCCGCTCTTGACGGTCCATGACCTCCCTCATACTCGCCACCGAGAGGATGGCATACACCTCTGCTTATGTTGATGTTTTCCAAGTATACTCCCGCCCCTGATTATTCAGTTCCAGCCATGCGTAACCCATCGGTGAAGCATACCAGAGCATCGTTGGGGAATTTCATCTGCTCTTCCCACCACTGCTCTCTACTAGGGATCGTAGGAGTAAACTTCCTGTTTAGTCTCAGCACTCCCTCAACTGGCATTGCTCAGGAGAAAAGTATTGGGATTTCCCTTTCCACTCTCGGGGCAATCCTAGTGTGACCTACGTCGCCCACTTCTCCCCAGCATCCGGTGGCCCGCATTCTTAGTAGCCATTGCCTCCTTCTGAATCCAGATGGGAAGGCCAGGTAGCCCCAGCAGGACATCCAGTGCAGCAGTGGGCGTGGTTCTCATGGCTCCGGTTATGCTCTAGCCAGCAAGGCTCTGCACTTTTGTCAGTCTGGCGCGCACGGTAACCTTTTCTACTCCAGGCCACCAGACCACAGAGCCATAGGCGACTCTCGGTCTGATGACCGCCGTGTACAGCCATTGTTTCCCTAACTACTACTTGAAAGTACATCACAAAAACGCCAAGGTATCGTAGGGAGTTCAATTTCGTACATCAGATAACGCGGATTCGCTAGCTGCCTAGTTCTACTTAAAAGAAACAATGAATTGCTTAAAAAGGTCTTAAAGCCGGTATACATTAGGAAATTGCACGTGCAATGCAATAAAAAATTGCCTGTAGGCATGCGCACTTGGGACTTTGCAATCAGCTGTTGCAATTTTCTTTGCATTGCATCAAATTAGAACACGCGCTATTTTTATGTCACATGGCATGCAATTTTTGTGTGAAATCACAGGTACCAACATAAAGAAATCAATTCATTCATTGATCCATGCGGAGCAAAGCCAAGCCAAGATAAACTAATATATTTCGTTATTTGCAAATGTGCTTAGTAATTAGTACAACTGGTTATTAAAATGCTTTCATCCTTTACTTGCATGATATGTAAACGGTTACGCAATGCAATTCTTTGCAGAAGCAATACTTTGCATGACATTTCTTGCACCTAATGTAAACAGGCTTTTAAAATCGTGAAGCATCCGTAAGACAACTTGCTTCACGGAGCCACCTCTACTCTCTCTTGAAGTCTCTTGACCGTTGCGCCGTGCCGTCTCGTCTCTCTACCGCCGCGCGATACGATCTGACCACATATTTCGTCCAATAGAGAGCTATACCCAATAATGACGTTCTAACTGCGTGAACAAATTATAACTCTTATGTAATTTACAAACAAAAATAGCAGAGATTGAAATCGCACGCACAAAGCATTTACCAATCTATTCTCTTTGACGCGTTGACACACGTTTCCCCAACAATAGGTGATTACTCTTGGTTATTAAAGAGAGAAGATGTGACCTCCCACAATAGGAAAAAATAGAATTAGTGTGTTTGATATAAATGTTTGCTTTTTTCTTAGTTGTTAGTAATGTAAATTATAAATATAGTCAATAAACAGGGTTAAAAAACGCAAAATCATTTTTTCAAAAAATTAAAAATGGTACCGTTCTACATGGGTTTGTTTAATGTAACAAGTAAAACCTTACCTGTTTTTTTGGTAATTTTCGTGTTCAGATAGGTTCATTCTACTACAATAATATGCTATTCAATTTTATGTTACAACAGTTTTTTTTTCTTGTCCAGTGTTAGAATGGAATTGTGCATAAAATTTGTGTTTATTTTACCTTTAATAATAAAATGGAGTGTTGCCATGTAAAGGCTGAATCAAGCCGATTTTCTATTTTGTCGAGAATTCGAGATATCTTTAGTTGACGCACTAAATGGCCGCCGTTATTTGCCCATATTTTTATTTAATTTGTATAATGCTTACAGGCATAGTATCCCACGTCGTTATTGGGATTCAAGTACCCAATCTCGGTGGATATCAACATGTGCTCGTCCCACTCTTTCCTGTAGTCGGGATCGTGTAAAACATCGAACAATGTATTAGCACTTATATTCGGGAAGACAGTATGTACTTTTACCATTTTGAAACCTGTTGATGATGTCATTTTTGTCCAAACCTAAAAGAGTAAAGACATTTTTTAAAAGTGATCATTATCCTTGATAAGCAATAGTTATTTAGTTAGTTAGTTAGTTGCAGAGCTGCAGAAGAACTAAACTTTTAAACCAAATAACCAAAACCATCAGTTACTACCGGTCAATATATCTTAAATCGTCATAATTATAATTTCCTCTATGTCGATACCTGAACTATACTAATTCTACACCAAATACCCGAAGTATATAGTAAAGTTTACATTATACCGTTGATCTCTTGAAAACCCTAGTTATTATTCCTCTGGAACAAATTCATTTAAAACGCATGTGTTTTCTTTTCGAAAAAACGCTCGGACCCGTTGAATTATTATTTTGTTGTGCATTTTTTGATTTGAAGCTTATTTATTTCATGTATACAGGTTGTCCCAAAAACAACTTATAAAGGTTTACTTTATTTCTTTAAATGGATACTATCCCTATTTTATAATATTTTTGTGGATTCTGCATAAGATTCTTAACATATTTCGCGAATTATGTCATATACTTAAATTTAGCCGTTTGCGAGAAAACTGTGTTTTAACTTAAAATAGCAACACATCGTTTAGTAGCAAAAAGAAAAGAAAATTCAAAAGAGACTCACTTTATCAAATGTTGAAAAATACCTCCACCAACAATCTGGCAGTACCCGAAACGATCTTCAAATTCTTGCAAAACGTTATTAACGACGTGAGGTTCTATCAATCTTATTTCGCCTCTTATTCTGTTCTTTAAATCTTCAATATTGTTTGGTCGGTTAACCTTAAACTTAAGATAATCCCACAAAAAAAATCTAGAGGGGTTAAATCTGGAGATCTGACCGGCCATTCAATTGGAACTCGTCGGCCCATCCAACGTTCGAAAGAAACTGTATTAGGAACTCACGCATACGCCGGCCGGGTGTAAAGGGCCAGAGCTCCGTCTTGCTGATACCAGAAAAAATTGTTCGGAGCATCAGGATCTTCTGAAGTAGGGTATAATGTGGCATGGTACTAGATCATTTTCTAAATATTCTCAATATGTTTCCCCTGTCAAATTTCCGTCAATAGAAAAGGGTCCCAAAATTCAATTTTCAACAATCCCGGCCCAAACATTAACTTTTTGAGGATATCGGGTGTGACATTCCATAATACAGCGGGGATTTTCTGTAGCCCAATAGTTTTGCTT
Source organism: Polydrusus tereticollis (assembly GCA_963920685.1). NCBI lineage: Eukaryota > Metazoa > Arthropoda > Insecta > Coleoptera > Curculionidae > Polydrusus > Polydrusus tereticollis. The sequence goes on along the minus strand of OY987328.1, from coordinate 86,930,658 downwards.
GTTTACACTCCCATTCAAACAAAACGTTGCCTCATCCGAAAATACAATTTCTTTCGAAAACTGCGAATGATTATTGCACATATTCATCATTATCTCGCAAAATTGGGCTCTTCTGTCTGGATCATCTTGACAAGTTTGCAAGAAATCTTTTATAGGTATCTTGGATGTTTCAAAAGATAGACTAAAAAAAATGCTCGGGAGCATGTTTCAACTGGACAGTTGCCTAAAGAAAAAAGAGGAGGGGACAGACGAACAGATAGATATGAGAATCGCAGAAGCAAAAACATTTAAAGGCAGTATTTACCGAGCGAATTAAACATTGCCAAAAGTTTTACAATTTATAACGTATCTGTAGATGACTGCCTAAGAGTAAAGAAAACATTGTTTAGAGAGATTTTTCTTCTCTACTTTAATATAGGTTTTGTCACTCCGGCAACTGATGCATGTTCAAAATGCATAGAGCTATCAGAAAAGATCAAAATTAAGAAATCTCAAGAAAATAAAGTGAAACTGATAACGGTATAGCGAGTCCACAAAATGAGATCCAACGCATTTTTTTTTTGAAACTCAAAGAAGAGAAACCAGAACCTAGGCAAAAAGGTTCATCATAAAATGCAGTGAATAATATTTTGGTAAGAGGTGAAATGTTTTATCATTCAGGCTGATGCTTCAAAACGGATTTTAAAAAGAGAAAATAACCTTTCTAATTTTTTACCTACGGTTATACAAAAAGGAATACTTGTGAAGCCACAAAAGTGACTTGATGTTAAGAAGGTTTTTACAAAACATCTTGGTTTAAAATGGGTCAACAGAAAGGAGCTATCGTTTAAGAAAAACCTTTTGAATACTGAGATTGTTGATGAAGAAATAGTTCAAAATGGTGGTGCTGACGATCTCGAGTTTAGTTGTTATTCCTGCTTATTTTACAATAAAAAATTGTAATTTTTTGCCTCTAGGCTTAATCATAAGTTTGCATGTAAAACTTTTTATGCGTTGCAAGACTCGCCTTATCCGAAATTAAAATGAAAAATAAAATAATTGATCCAAATATGATTAAAATTGCCATAACAAAAGAGTTGTTTAGCATCTTATAAACGTCTATGGAAATAACTGTCAACATATTGAAAGTGATAAGAACAAAGGGTTTTTCCTGATTTTCTGAAAATAGACTTAAAGGGAAAAGGCGAGTTTTGATATGCAACGCATCATTTAGAGTAAGGCCTCTTCTGGATAAGCTGTTATGGAATTACAGAGTTGCTCTGTCCCACATGAAAATCTGTCGCTAGATGAGTTACAGTTACTTTTCCGCGGAAGACTAAATTTTAGTGTCTACATAAAAAATAAGCGTGCAAGATATGGCATAAAATTTTATGCTCTTTGCACCACATACTTTAAACCTCAAAATTTATTCTGGTGAAAGCGAAGAAGTCGAAGTGAATTCAGAAGTCGATGCCCTTGTTATTTTACGGTTGGAGCCATATTTAGACCGAGGCCACCATGTTTTCATCGGCAATTTTTATAACAGCTAAACCTATACGTAAGACTCTTAAAAAGAACGACTCATTGTACAGGTACATTGCGTTGCAACACAAGAAACCCAGTTATAGTCACAAGAGCCAAACTAATAAAAGGGGAGCACATTTGAAGAAGGTGCAATAAAGTCTCCAAGTGGAAAGACAAGAGAGACGTTCTGTCCATTACAACAAAATATCCTCCGAAACTAATTAGCGTCGAAATAGGTTCGGCCAAGAAAAAATTAAACCAAAACAAATTTCCCAATACCTATAATATGTATGGCTGGAATTGATCCCATTCTTAAAGACGGAAGACGGTTAGTACAATCAGGACCAGTACATGCTGAAGAGAAGATGAAAAGGGTGATGCGTAGACCGAAAATCCATCTGCCAGATTGTGAGAAATAATGCACTTTTCAGAAAGTATTTCTAATTGAAAAAACCCAAAAAGAGGTTACCATTTGCGGTGCAGATATTGCTTCTCCAATTCTATTCGCAAAGAAATCAAATACAGATGCAAAACTTGCCCAGATCATCTGCCGCTTTGCATTGAGTTTGTTTTGAGGAGTTTCATAGGCACGTTTTGTAATATAATATTTTATTCCAAATATTTATATTATTTGAAATATTACTTCCCTTATTTATCTTCGGACGGCATATACGGTCATTGTCCCAGCACATAAAACTTATCTTATGTAGGGACATGACGGCAAATGCCGCCGTACAAGTGTTTCCTGCAAAACAATTCAAAATTGCTTCTGAATTATGTAGTTGTTTTTTAATAAATTTTTTGTCACCTAGATGAAAAGATATCATACTGCATTTTTAGTAACCACCAATTTTTTTAACGGTCCGCGAGCGTGTTAAGAAAAGTTGTTTGGAACGAATTCTTCATAAATGCATGACAACTGAAATTGCTTGACATAAAACCGAAAAAAATGAAAATCCATCGCAATCGGAAAATTATTTATGCTGGAAAACCTAATTGTATCGTTCGTCAAGTTTTCTCGTTCAGCAGCAAATTGGTGATCGCTACTGTTTAGCGCTATACTTTCTGATAAACGCGACAATTGCTATCTAATCTCTTATGACATTTTACAAAGGTGCGTATCTCATTATTAAAGCCACATTTCCATATCATGGTGTGTAAATCAGTGGCGGCTCCTGAATAAGGGCTGCAGAGCTACAGAACCACCAAACTTTTAAACCAAAGCCATCAGTCATTACCGGTTAATACATTTTAAATCGTATTATAGTTATAATTTATCCTATATCGAAACCTAAACTATACTTCTACACTAAAAGCCCGAAGTATACAAGCGAGTATGGCGCAATAAACCGTAGACACGATCAAGCCATTCGCCCATTCCTATTCTAATCATCCGCTGACAGCGCCACAGAATTTAAAATGTTAACAGCGCATTTTCTTCATCAAATTGCCAACGGCGAAGTGAGCCGATCATATACGGCCGGGTTGTTACAAAAGGTCGATTATGTTCAGTGCTGCAAATTATTTCAATTCCGGTTAGTTCTCGGTATTTGTATCATGGGGTTAATGTTTATATTTTTTCTTGTCATTTGTTCTGATTGTTGTCGGTTCTCGCGAGAAATGGAAGGTTACTTTAAATTAGACTTACGAATGAAAAACAATTAGTTGTAAAAAAGTGTGGCCGTCCTATGCCCGATAAAAATTTTGAAATTTCAGGTAAAAGTCGTGTCAAAATCTATAAACGGCAGTTTATGCAAGGACGCCTATTTAAAAAATAATCGGATTAGTGATTGTTCAGATAAAAACGCCTTATTTTGTTTATCTTTAAGTGCAGTTTGGGTGTGGTCCAAAAAATGTTCGCCTGCGGCGCTATTGTTTTTTTATTTGTACAGCACATCCACTAATAGAGTTATACAGTTTAGGAGCCGACACTGGTGTATATACTTTTATGGTCGGTATTAATAAAGCTTACGGTTAACGTAAATCTTAAGTTTAATTAGTGGAATGGGCCAAAAACAAATTGCTGCAATTGGTTACTTCTGTCCAGTTCTTACTTAGTTGCTATTGGTGGAATTATTATACGGCGAATTTTTTTTTGTCATTACCTGCTCCTTCTAACCCTAAATTTCCTATGCTTGATTGCTGGATATCAGTGGAACAGATGGTTTGCTAATTCCACAGCAGGACTTTGCTTAATAACCCGAATTTCATATAGGTACGTAAGTACCATTCTAATTCTGCTATTTCCTGTTAACTAAAACACGTAGACATTGTTACCTTTGTTCCATCAGATTTACTGTCATATTCCACCTTCCATGATTCGTGATTGTCCACTAGCCATTTTAAGGTGCAGAAGTCGCTGTCCTCTGCGATCTTCACTACTCCTACTTCCATTTTTTTCTGAAAAAGAAAAAATATTTATACTATTACCACTACAGTCAATTTCGGTAACTGTTCACTGGGATGTCATTGGCCTAAAAGTTAGAAATCTCTTTCTTTCTTTATGTTATTAATATATACTTATTTTTGCAGTTAAAATTGCTTTTTGGTACTTTCGTGCTCGATAGTATAGGTTGCGGTAGCGTTCCTAACCTGTGAGGCGTGCTAAAGCTAAATGGGGGCGCGAGCATCATATCGAGAAAAAATGAGAAAAAAAAATTACTAAAAATTTATTTAATGTACTGAAAGAATTGTATCAGTACTGCACAATCTATTTATTTAATAATTAACTTATTAGTGACTCCCTTGGGCCTGTCTTGCAGAGCAAAGTTTTTCGAAATAAGGTTTAATATTAGAAGTTGACACTCTAAGCTCTTTTCTCTATATTTAGCCAAGATCTATATATTATCTTCAAAGCAGCCAACACAGAAAATCCGGTTTTGCAAAGGTAGGATGTTGAAAATGGTAATAATATACGAAATGCTCTTGTTTTCAGTGCAGAAGACTTATCATCCAACCCTGGCCTAAATTCAAAGGGTGATTTATTAAAGTATCTTTTGATTTCGCCACTAGCAGTCAAGTATATTAGGATTTCTTCTTCGGCAGTTGTGAGACCTTCGGGAGTATTTTTGAAATGGGTTCCTAACCTACTCGTAACTTGCTATCAAGTTGAAGTCAGCAAGAAAATTCTTTTTAAAATTCTTTGCCACCATGGTTAAATAATTCTCAATGGTTACAAAAACAACTTTCACGTGTTCTTCTTCAGCCTTCTAAGTTTTTCATCGACATTTGCAAACATTTCTAGGTGTTTTTGCTTTACATTTCTGCTCCACAATTCCAATTTTCTACAAAAAACATTAACTTTATCACTAGCATCCAGCATATGTGTATATTTTGCTCCTTGGATTTAACGATTGAAGGTATTTAATTTCTGGAATATGTCGACCAAGTAACTGAATTTCATTACAAATAAATCATCTTGAAACTTCTCGGCTTCCGTTCGGTTTCCTGTTCTAGAAAAATGGCGATTTCATATCTTAATTCATAAATACGTTGCAGAAATGTCTCACGTAATAACCATCTTGCCTCGCAATAAAATAGTAACGCTGAATATACTGTACCGATGTCTTTAGAAAGTTCACAAAATATTCTTGATTTTTTATATAATTTACTACGGTTACCACCGTCGTTAGCACAATATTTAGACCAGGACTCATTTCTTTGGAAGCCAGAGCCTCTCTGTGGATCATGCAATGTGTTCAGGCACACTGTGGAGAGTTTTGTTTTACAAGTACTAGTACACTTTGGAATCTTCCAGACCTTGTACGAGCACCATCGGTGCATATTTCGACGCAATTTTTCCACTCTATGTATCCTTTAAGCTAGCAAACAATACAATTGCTGTTGCTATGAGTTCTATCGATTTGCAGAATAGTAGTTCTTCTGCTCACATACCATCACAAAGTCGAACATAGGCAATTAAATGAGCATCTTTATTGCAATCTGGTGCCTCATCAAGCTGAATTGAAAAAAATTTGTCACGCAACTTCCCGAAAAGCTGATGCTGTACATCTTCAGCTATATCACCAATTCGACGGGCAACAATATCATTTGATAGAGGTATGGATTGCAATTTTTTGGCAAACTTATCTCTAAACATAGTTTGTACAATCTCAATTGCAGCTGGCAGAATAAGCTCTTCATCAATGGTGTGAGGCTTTTTACTTCTGGCTATCTAATATAAACCTGAATTTTTTTTTAATTCTCGGGGTTTGCCAACGTACTCACTATAAAGCGTTTCCAAATGTCGTTTAAGTTTATTAGGTTCCATGTTGTCTGCCAGATCAAGTCTTTATCGCCTTCTTCGATTATTCTGGAAGTACCGAAGTCGTAGCATTATTTCTTTATTCTTTATTTATACAGGGTATTTCAGAAGTACGGTACGAAACTGAAAGTGTTTATTCCTTATGATATTCTAAGAAAAAGATTTCATATGAACATGTGTCCGAAGTTGCCCCGTTTTCGATATACAGGGTGTTAAAGTTTAAAAAATTCAGTTGCAATCGTGCATTTTATCAGAAGGTGGTCATTTTCAACATTTGCTTGGATTAACTGTTGTACTTTTGTATCATTATTTAAAAAAAATATTTTATTCTTAATTTAAATGTTTTAATTAACTTTAAATTACATAGGTATTATTTTGTACAGGGTGTTCGCCTATATTTTGCCCAATAAGTATTTCCATTATTATTGGTTTTAGAGGGATGGTTAAATCAGCACTAACCCTATAGCCACAATATTGTTCTGCCTAGGCTCGATTTTCCAATGGTAGGTGTGCTCGCTTGTCATGCTTGCCCTGTACTGACGAGAACCAAAGAGTTCGAAACCGGTCTACAGGTAGCAGCAGCGTAGCATCCTATCATTGGAAATAAAGATTCATTCTTTTCTTTCCCGGTAGTTTCTGCAATCTAAGATTGTATTTTGTACTAACAGTGTTAGTCAAAATACGCCAAATTATGCTATTTAATTCAGCGCTCGTTGGGGCATGTAGCCCAGAGAATAGCTGTTTTAGCGTAATTTGGTTAATCCTTATTGTATAAGGTCTCAGCAAGTGGCTAGAGTACAAAGTTCTCACATGTATACATATTTATATGTCATATTATGATTACCACTTGCCAAGTAGTATTCTTTCACTATTTAGAATTGTTTCTTTCAATTCCGAGGCTACAAGAACATTTTTTGCAAACCTCATAGTCTTGATGGATATTCACAATTTTCCTCCAAACAAGATATTCAACATTCATGAAACTGGTGTGACCGTGGTACAAAAAAAGTGTCCAAAAGTGTACGGGCCTAAAGGTGTCAAGAAAGTGGGTGCTGTTACTTCCGCGGAGAGAGGACGAACAATTACAGCTGTATTTTCTGTAAGTGCTGCAGGGAACTATTGCCCACCAATGCTGATATATTCACGAAAACGAATGGCTCCAGCACTTAAAAATAATGGTCCAACTGGGGCTCTTTATGCATGTTATAAAAATGGGTGGATTAATTCGGAATTATTTGTTGATTGGCTCAAACACTTTGAAAAAAATGTCAAGGCTACCGAGACAGACCGAGTTCTTCTGGTTTTAGATAACCACTCTAGCCACATTTTATTGGAAGCATACAATTTCTGCAAAAATAATTTTATCCACATGGTATCTCTCCCACCGCATACGTCTGGTCATCTGCAACCCCTTGACTTGACATTTTTTGGTCCTCTCAAGAGTAAACTCTATGCGGAGTACGACGTTCATCTCACCAACACTGCTCATGAAAGAATCACGGAATACGATGTAACTGAGCTATTAAATAGAGCATTTTTAAAAATACCTACTATGGAGAAACCTATCTCTGGGTTGTTTAGAACCGCAGGGATATATCCTCTAAACCCAGATAGATTCACTGAGGATGATTTTGCACCAGCAAATGCAATGAGACCATTAGTAGTTGAAACCGTTCCACCTTATACACCACTCGATGAAAATCAAATTAACAATATTCATTCTACACCTGATACAGCTTCATTACCCGAACCTCGACCATCTACATCTCGAGAAGAACGCCAATTAACACCAGATACAGCATCAGCACCCGATCCTAGACCTACTACATCACGGGAAGAAAGTCAACTTACACCCGCTGCAGCTAATCCTCAAAATCTGTCTACGTTGACAAACTCATTCTTTAGCTTTGCTCCGATTCCCAAAAAAAAAGGCTCAAGCTGCGAAAAGGAAGTCTTGTGATAAAATTTATTCCGAAATACTAACAGCAACACCCATGAAAGAACAATTGGAGGTAGCTCAGGAGAAAAGAAAATCAGCGGCAGACAAGAAAGCTGTAAAGGCTGTCAAAAGAAATTTAAGTCTTTTGGACGATAAAGAAAAATGCAACAAGTGTGATGAGGACGAGCAAGATGATTTAGATTATTTCGAGAATTTTGCTAATGCTGACAGGTCTGAAAATTCGACTGAAATATGTGGAAATTGCAATGAGTTCGGTCGTAACCGAGAACAATGGTATCGTTGCATCAACTGTTCAACTTGGAATCATGCAGCTTGCAGTGGTGCTGACCACCAAGCTGACGAATATATTTGTGACTATTGCACTGCTGTTTAAATAAAAAAGTTATACTGATGTATCCACTAAATATTGTTAATAAACAGAGTTTTTCATTGAATTGTTTTATACAGCGCAATTGTACCTTTATAATGTGTTTAAATCATCACCTCAGTTACCATCCTATTATGCGCACAATTTCCAACCATTTGCGCACCATTACCCTATAGGGTGGGGAATTGTGCGCTTTGTATTACCTGTGCTTTTTGCTTTGAGACTGTATTATACACATGTTTGAGGAAATATGCTTTTACATAATGAAGGTGTAATGTCTCTTGCTTAAATTTATCTGAGTATCTGTATCGTACGATCAACACTTTAGTCATAGGAGTACATTATGCTTAAGAGCGTATAAATCTCCCACTCTCCCCTACCTATGTATTATAATACAACGAAAATTTCAATAAATACGTGTTGTAGGTAAGCTTTAGGGGTCAAGACCTTTTAAAAATCTGGATCAAGTTCTGTTGGCTTTAACACAGCTCTGGGTATTCCTGACAAAAAAAGTAATTTATCCTGCTTAAGTTTTATTTCTTGTAAACTATGGCTCCGAAGAGATAAAAATATTACAAATATTAGTTATTTTGAGATTACTTTTATTGGTTTCTTTTGCGTAGGTACTTGCTATACCTACTTAATACATGGATCTATCTGTATTAGTTTGTAATATTTAGTATCCACCTGGATTTATATATAGAAATGATATTTTTGATAAATAGAAAGATTATAGGGGATATAGCTTTACTTAATTATTTATAGAAAATGTAGGCTTAAATATAGATCTTAAACATGTTTCTTTTTTTTATCCCAATAGTCAAGAACAAAGTTAAAATTTCGTTTGAATTTTCACAATATTGGCGAAAATCAAAAAATTGAATTATTAAATTATTTCACATTTTTTATTCTCTCCAGAAACGACCTTAAATAAAATTACAAGAATTTTATACATTTTTGTCTTCATAAAAAAAAGATTGGGCACTGTTTATAAAAAGATCGGCGTTATAAAAAGTACTATTTATATTAAAAAAATATTTTTGATTGTTTTGATTTCTAATTCTAAGCGAAATTTTTGTCAAATTCCTTGTTACACAGCAAGTTAATATTTAATGAAAATTTAAATAGAGTATAACGGCAACAACGTATATTTTTGTCCACGTTAATTTCGTTTCTTACCAGCCATTTGGCGAAATCACTGAACTCCCACCAGTGGAAAAGCAAAGCTAATCGCCCAGCAATCTATAAATGTCTCCAGCATGCACGGTTTCGCCGAAGGGTATTTCATGCGCCGTACGTCAGATTTCTACGATTTTTCTATATTTCACGTTTATGTTGTCCGGAGCCGGTGGTTTCTTCCTTTTTTATTTACAGTGTTTGGCGTGTGCATTGTGGCATTTGCGTGCGTTATTTCCAGGGATTTTCAGTTCTTTATTGTACTTAGTGGAACTTTCGTTAAAAACTTATTACTAGATTAGACTTTTATAAGTAGTTTAGGCTTCTTTAGGTTATAGTGTGCCTTTTAGTGTAAAGTGTAAAGAGAAACAAGTGTATGATGTTGCTTTGCAACAATTGTTTGCCAGTATTTAGGTAGGTAAAGTCTGTTCAGAGATATAAGAAAGTGACTAACTGATCCCTACTAGGAAAGACCCGAGCCAGCTGTAAAACTGAAATATGGACGAACAGGTCCGTATATATTTTGCTTAGAATTTAACTATGGTTTGTAATAAAAATAAGTAAGACATTAAATAATATTCTAATTATGTTTAAATGTGAAATTACAAGTTATTTTTATTATTAAAAATTATATTTATGATTACAAAAATATACAAATTATTCGGTACTTATAATAATTATTCACTTAATATATCAATATCACTATTGCTATCGTCATCTGTTCTAATTATTATTTGTGCTATATTGTTTATATGGATATAGGATTTTTCCACTTTTTCAACATGTGTAACAGAATTTGCTCAACTTTGTGAAATGTTAAAAACTTCAGTTTCTATAAGCTCAAGTACACTGGAGTTAATAGTAGGACAAATATTGTTAGGACGAATGACAGATTTCAGTTGGTGCCAAACATCTTCGATGGGATTAAATATGCAATGGTATGGTGAAAGCCTTAAAACAGTATGCCCTAGATTTTTTGCATAATTATCACAGAAGTATTCCTTTTGTAGTTTTAAACTTTGTAAAAACTCAATTAATTGCCTTTTGGTGTAATCTTTCTGAAAATAAATATCATTATCATACATGTAGTTTTGGATTGTTGCTTTTGTGTGATTTGAGGAGGGAGTCTTGGTAAACTGCCTACTATGGTAGCTTGCATTGTCCATTACAATTACGCTATTCGAAGGTATATTTGGAATTAGCTTGTTTTTAAACCAATCTTCAAATAAATCAGCAGTGATGTCCTCATGGTAATCCAGAGAAGAATCTTTAATGCTTTTTGCAGACAGAGTAAGTCCATTTGGAATCCATCCGCCTTTAGATCCAGCATGCAAAATCGTAATTCGTTTACCTCTTTTTGATGGCGCGCTTGTTTTACACTGGCCGCTTGAGTCAACCCAACCCTTTTCCGGGGTATCATATGTGTCGAACCAGGTTTCATCCAAGTAAATAATCGGCCTTTGCTGATCTCTGTAAATCCTAATCTTTTGTAGATAACGAGTGATTTTTAATTATTTTGCTCAAGGGAGGCCATGCATTTTAAAAGCATCATGGCCGTACTGCGTAGATAAGATGACATGATTGTTTTATGACATTTACGTCTTATTTGAATTTGTGTATTTGTAAAGTTTAAAAATTGGAGAAATTTTGTAATTTTTGCAGTTATTTGAAGGTAGGTTACTATTGCTTTAACTAATATTTCTCCGGGGAGTCGTCTTTTGACTATTATAAAGTGCTATTTGCAGGATATGATTTAATTTTTTATTTTATTTTTTTATTTTTCAGCGTATCGAGTTTTGGTGAAGCTTTGTTGCCGGATTGAAAGTTCTACAGTAAAAATGTTTATTGAAGCACAAAAAATTTTTATTGTTGAGAGTTTTTTTAGAAATGGAAACAAAATAGGCGGTGTGTGGAATTACTCTATGCATGACTGCTTTGATGAATTTCGAACCGAGTTTCCTGATGTTGCGGTGACCTTTCATAATTTTCGTACTGGGTCACAATACCTAATTGATAAATTTCGTCAGACTGGTTCTGTTCAACATAAAAAAGGGGCTGGAAGACCAACGAAACGATCGAATGAGGTTATTGAAGATGCGCGACAAATTATGGAAAATAATCCTTCAACTTCTATTAGGCATTTATCTCAACAAATTCAGCAAACGGATTTATGCTACAGTACATGTCAAACACTTTTGAAAAAGGATCTGCATCTATACCCTTATCGTGTTACGGCTATTCATGAACTTCTTCCCAATGACGTTCCCCAAAGACTTAATTTTTGTGAATGGCTTTTAAACAATTTTCAAGAAGAAAATAGTGGTGCTTTTGAAAAAACATTTTTTACCGATGAGGCTTATTTTTATTTATCAGGCTATGTTAATTCACAAAATATGCGAATGTGGAATACGCAAAATCCGCATGTTTTTGTAGAAAGACCTCTTCATCCTCAAAAAGTTGGTGTGTGGGCAGCAATTAGTTCCAGAAGAATAGTAGGCCCAATTTACTTTGATGGCACAATTACAGCTGAGAGATATCGGATCGAAATTCTGACAACATTTATTAATGAGCTTCACGATGATGAATTGCGGAAAGGTTACTTCCAACAAGATGGCGCTACACCTCATGTAACCAGAGAAAATTTAAATTTTTTAAGTGAATTTTTTGAAAACAGAGTTATAAGCCGAAATACGCAACAAATATGGCCACCTCGTTCCTGCGATTTAACACCCTGCGATTTCTTCTTGTGGCCTTTTATAAAAAACTCCATTTATCGAACACCAATTGAGGATATAAATGATCTTAAACGAAGGATTTCAGAAAAAATTGCCGAAATTAATAATTCTCCAAACGTATTGGTTAATGTGGCTCTGAGGGTAAGAAGAAACATCAGAAGGTGTCTAGAAGTAGGAGGCGGCCATATAAAGTAGGCTTTTAAAGTAAGATAGCTCAGGATTTTATATTACATACCGTCAAAAAACATTATTTTAGGTTTTCAACGTGACAACGCTGCTTTCTTGCAAATTCGCCCTATGATTTAATCTACGCGCTACTGCTACACTATGTATACTGGGTCACAGCCGCCCTTGAGCAAAATAATTAATAATCACTAGTTATATGGAATATGGATCGCCATTCCCGAATTCTACTGGATTCAATTAAAACTTGTCTTTTGTTCATTTTTTTAAATCTAAAACCCATGTGTTGGATACACTTCCATAACGTTGTTCTGCCACATTTAACGCCGGTTTCATCTCTTTCAAGTCTCTAAGTTAAATTATCTAATGTAGGCACGCTTTGTTCCTCGTATAACTTGTAAATTTTACGCCGTATTATATCTTGATAACTTCCATCTATACCTTCGAGAAAATGCCAGTATCGGTTCGTTTTTTCCTCGCTAAAATGGTTTACCTTGCTTTCAACATAATCATGTATTTATTTAAGTAAGTTTTTTTTTTAATGTTTGAGCTGCTGATTGTTTTGATAGGTATACCTAGCTACCTAGTATAACATTAAAGTACTTAACTATAATTTGTATATATATGTGGGCGAACTCTACCAAAATCCACAAAAAAAAATCACAAGCGTCATTTCGTCAGTTTGAACTGCAGACTCCAGGGTAAATTATTTTAAACAACAAAGTGTTAGCAATACTTATTTGTGAAAGAAAACTATAAACAACGCCGCAGGCAATATGAATGAACCCGCATAAAAATAAGTGTTACTGTTACCGTTGTGTATAGATAATGTGACAAAATTAACGCATATAAAAAAATTGCTATATTGATCTGCGTTAAATTTGTCCAGGAACTAGTTTGCTGTTAGGACCACACGAATAAATATATTAACCAGAAGGATTTCTCTAATGACCGCATCGCCGGCCTTGAAGCGCATCTACCCCGAAATTCTCGCCCAAAAGTCTTAATGCGGTCGTAGCAATACGGCATATTTACGTGCTGTATTATAATACTTTGCGAGATTAGGTTTTATGTTGTTTCTATAGTTTTCGTTGTGTGGTTTTATTAACTTTATATTAACAGTTTTGTGATTTAGTGACGGTATTGCCATGGAAGAAGAGAACAGACAATCAGGACATGTTTGTAGTTATAAAAATTGCTTAAATAAAGCCTACGATGGTACTTACTACTTACTATACTCTTTTTGTTACATCTTTACAAAATATCAATTTTTCTTGAGAGTTGTCACATTTTCACATATTTTATACTAAAAAACAAAAAAATAGGTACGAATATGGTGCAGAGCTGTTTATCGAAAGCCCTCGCTGGCGGCATCTATCACCAAACTATTTTCTGCAAGAAATCCTTCTGGTTAATATATTTATTCTTGTGTTAGTATTAGCGCTATAAAACTGACTTCAGCTAGACGAGTAGATGCTGAAATTTCATCTTCTCTCTTATTCTAGATTTTTCACATTGTCGTCTCTTTATAATAATAAACGTTTTATTATTATTATAAATTTCCATCCTTTTAGAATTATAACATATAGAAATCCTTCTGGTTAATATATTTATTCTTGTGCTAGTACTAGCGCTATAAACCTGTTTTCAATTAGATAAGTAGATGCTAAAATATCAGCGATTTATTTCAGACTTTGTATCTTTTTTTGTCACATGTCTTTCTCTTTGGAATAATAAAAGTTTTATTATTATTATAAATTTTCGTTCTTAAAGAATTATAACATACAGAGAGGCTAAGGCTAAATATTTTATAACTAACTTTTTCAAAGCAGACTCATGATACAAAGTCGTCGGTTAAAATTTAAGTCAAAACCGTCAAAAATAGAGTTGGGTTCTGTTAGATGACGAGGCTCTGTTCTAGATATGGTGACTATTCTCGGGCTCTGTACTAAACATTTTCTATTTGTGCTGAGACAAATTAGAAAGAGGGCAACAGTGTGCCTATATATTTCGACGTAAAAATACAAGTAAGGAAATTACTTAATGCCGAAACTGTTTGCCCGCCTTGGTCAAAAAAATTAAAGTTACTCGTATATAAGTAATACATTTTATGCTTTTAAAATTAGAAATAATTTAAAAGTTACACCGAGAGAAGAATGCGGGTCACTAGATACTGGAAAGGAGTGGAGGATATAGCTCACACAAGGATAGCTCCGAGGGTGGAAAGTGAAATAGCAATACTTCCCTTCAGAGCAATGCCAGGTGAAGAGGTGCTGAGACTAAACAGGAAATTCACTCTTACGATCTCTAGCAGGAAGCAGTGGAAGGAAGAGCAGGTGAAGTACCCTGAAGATGTCGTGGTATGCACCGTGTAATTAAAACATCAGGGACAAGAGTATACTTGAAAAACATCAACATACGAAGAAGCTACCCACTGGAAAGGTTTGCGACGATTTTTTAAGCAGAGGTATGGACTATAAAAAGCGGACCATATATATTTGCTCCGATAGCCACACCCCCAAGGCAGTCTGCCAACCTAGGAGCAGTTCGACCCTCGTACAGGAGTGTGCGGATGGCACTCAGGAAGTTTGCAGAATAAAAACAGGTCTGGGTTGCGAAATGCTTTACAACGAGACGGCTGACAAGCTCGTCAGACTTGGCAGGCATACCAAAACACTGCACACCGGGCTGTAAATAGGGCAAATATTTTATAACTTGACCTGATATAGCTAAGTTGGAGTGGATTCTTAACAGGAGTAGGCGTGCCCTAAATTCTCTAGTAGGACTTCTAACAGGACACTACAATTTAGGGAAGCACCTACATACCATTAGTGTGGAGAAGGACTCGATCTGTCCGAGATTCTTGGAGAACGAGGAGACACCACTGTACATTCTGTACTTGTGAAGCCTCGGGAAGACTCGGACGGCACGGTGGGGCAGTGGTGATTTAACCAGAGGAAGTCAGGATCCTTGCTTGAAATGACATCCTGACCTGCATGAGAAGGTCGGGCAGTTTTAGCGAGTGCCTGGGTGATTGAGTGGATGAAGGAAGTCTCAGGGGTAGGCAAAAATGATAGCCTTTGGTCTATCTGCCGGGTCCGTGTGCCTCATGTCACCTGCTACTATACTACTACACCGATAGAGTTTTATTTATATCAAAAAGAACATACATAATACGTAGTAATATTGTAGTTACTAATATGGGAATACATTCAATATAAAGCTGCATTATGCATATTAGGAACTACAAAGTAGCGTTAACCAACTCTCGCAATAAAATAATTTTTATTACGATTATAACTTCTCATTTCAAAATATTCCATAGTCCTCCAACGATAAAATTTAGGTAGGGCGACGACGATAACAATATTTAATTATATAAAAGTATTAGGTATGTATTAATCCATTAAATATAATATAACCTACATACCTATACATACCATCCTGACTTTATTAATACAATAATACTTTTGTAATTAAATACTATATATAAACCTAAAACTAATTTGCACTAATAATTAAAAAAAAACATTACTTATAAAATTTTATAAGAACACTGAGCCAGTAGTAATTATTCGTCGTTGAAAAGTAGATGAGCACCTATCATGGCACACAACCACTTTGAATTTATAATTTGGCGTGTTCCACCGTCGGTACTCATGCCCTAGATATGCATTCTACATTAGTGCCTACAGTGGTACACAAGACCTACCGACAAATTTATATAGATGACACTTGGCAGTCAACCTGTTATTATCCATAGTTTGCTGAATTAAAAAGCAGTTAACAACAACCAACGAAGAGCAATTGTTTCGATTTCTTGGGCCATGCCGCCTACGATTTTTTAAATTTTCTTTGTTAAGTTACGGAAAAACCTTAATATCTCAAAATGATAGCAAGATACATTCGGCAAACATAATGTTTTCTGAAAGGGGACACTTTAGGCTTTTCGACGGCAAAATAATATACAGGATGTTGTATTTAAGAAATTCAATTAAAATCAAATTGAAAATAGAGATGTTTGAACAAGTATTCTGGACACCCTGTATAATTAAATCAAAAAGTGAGGACGGTCTAGGATAAACTAGGCCAGCATTAGATTACATGTAACTTTGTCAGGGAAATTAAGTAGCAGTGGCGGAGATATAACAGTTTAAAAAAAGTTTGATTTTGACTGATTTTTCTTTCTTTAATTCATAACTTGGCAACGCTGCATTCGATCTACATACAAATTAAAAGTTGAATACACAACCGATAAAGGCTTTATATGCCACATAAAAAGGTAGGGTACTCCATTTAACAAAAATATAGTTTTTGGTATTACTCTTTTTTGAGAGACCCTGTATTCTTAAAAATAATTTTAGGTTATAGCAGAGGCGAAACGTTATAAGTTTTATTAAGACAATTTTCCCATAAGTTCAACAGTTTAGCAACTATTGACCGACGCGCCCTTGTTGGCCTACCCTGTATTCCAAGTACGCCTATACACCTTTTGCGTTCTCATTGTTTAGTACAAGAAAGGATTAGTTGTATTATTGAAAAACCTACTTACTAGAGCTAAATTTAACTAGAACAAACTAAGTTAATAGTTACAATGTTTCATAAATATTATAATACTGTTTAAACGCACTTCTACTTAAATTGCTATTTGTATTTCATGGAAGCACAAAAAAACGTCTTATCTAAATCTAAAATAAATATAAATTTGCAAGAAAATAATATTATTGTAAGTATATTTTTGTCTCAAGGAAGTGAAGGTTGAAAAAAGAGGGAATTAGCATTGGCCTTGTGAGAAAAAAAGTTTATAGGTATTCCTACTTTTTTTCATCGACTGAACTATTAAAGGATTATTAAGGATAATAGGTCATGCATGGTTAATAAGAATTTTGCGAAATTGATCAAAATGGTTGAATTAAAATGGTTCACAATATTAGTAGGTTGGATATCGACTGGTGTATGCGAAAAATATTAACACATAAATCGTTAAATAAAAGTGTATAGGGTCAGGCCCGGATTATCCATAAGGCACATTAGGCACTTGCCTAGGGCCTACGAAACGCGAAGGGCCTACGATCATAAAATATAATAAAAATAGACACAAAAAAAGGATCAATACTGTATTCTACAATAAGAAAAAGAGTTCACAGACACAGAGACAAACTACAGTGTGATACAAAAAACCTTATAACAGTTTTAACAACCTTTTTAGACATATTTTTACAATAAGTTTTTTTTTCGTGATTTTGATTCAACGAATTCATGCAGTATGTCGTCGAAGTCCATCTCGCGAGTCATATCACTTTCAATAGGTACATAGTAGGCCTAGTGAAGAAACTCTCTCTTGGCCCATAGTTGAACGCATAGAATTTTTGATAAGGTTCAGTTTAGAAAACGACCTCTCACCTTCTGCATTTGACCCCAGCATTGAAAGGTATATGCGAAAAGCAACATTTACATTTGGGAAACTTGAGACTAGCAATTATTTTCGATGGCAAAAAGTTAGTTTTGTTCAATAAAAAGCTAATATTTCTAAATTATTTTGTAAGTTTTTTTTTAATTAACAACTTTTGGCCATATATTAAATGTGATGTTTTTAACTTTATCTGTAAAAACAGCGACGTCAGCGACTTCATCAGGGCATGGGCATCCATTGGGCCCTTCAAACGCATAGAAATGTTTAGAAAACCACTTAATTTGTAAATTTTGTTATTTCTTGGTAAAATTAGGGCGTGGCACCCAAACAATTTTCGCCTGCGGCGCATTTTTTTTCACCACCCGTTACTGAACCTCCCCGAATTAAAATCTAAAATTCACCACTGGTGCCTAGGGCCTACGAAACCTTTAATCCGGCGCTGTATAGGGTGAAGTAATGTTGGCGGCAAAAGGACGCACCTAAGGATATAAGCATAAGCAGCAACTATTTAGAAACCACACTTTAATTTTTTTACCCACTAAGGCAATCATTTAGGTATACAAATATAATAATTTCTTAAGAAAAAAATAAATGGAAACATTATTTCTAAAATATTGAACAAATGCAAATTGGGATTTTTCCCCACAGATTGGGGCCAAAGTCTTAAACTGGTGCCGGTGGGGCGAAATTTTCACACATAGATGTATTACTCACAATAGTTACAACTAAAAACTGTCCCGCATTTTCATTCGCAACCATTTTAAACACTTTTGGTAGTAGATCCAGTCGACTGGCGCAGGCAGATCAATATAGGGTAGGATCGCCTAAAAGTGCGCATTCCCTAAGAGTACGCATTAGTGATATCTTCTACATGGCAACACCGCAATTGAAAAATTTCACATCAGCTGTTTATTTACAACCAGTACAAGAGTGTGTGGAGGTTAGAGCGGGACAGTGTTGATTTTTTTAGAACTGCGGTAAGAAATTAATTTATTGGTTTTTTTACAATATTTATGCACTCTAGAGTAATATAAGCCGTAGACTCTCAAATATCGAGTTTTGCTAAATATTTTATTGAACATAATAAGTGGTTCTGGCGCAACATTCCTGTGTTTAGATTTTGGTTACGCTTGTTAGTTAGATTCTTAAAGCCAGTTTTTTATATTTGTTCCTAGGCACATAAGAATACGTACCCAAAGAGTACGCACGCGTACTCTTACCTCAACATATATTTCCTCTATAATTGTTTTTGTTCCTTTTTATATTGGCAAATTTTATTCGGGATTTGAATATTCGGCTTTACGGTTTAAAAATGAAGGGCGTTAGGTATTTAGCCTTTCAGTATGCTGATATGAATAAAATTTCAAACCGGTTTAACATGGAAACAAAAATGGCAGGCAAGCATTGCACACAGAATTTTGCAGCTAGAAATGCACTTTGAATGCGAAATCTGGAGAAATGTAGCTTAGCCCGTGCAATTGGTTTTAACAAAGTGCAATCCCAAAGATTTGTTGATAATTTAAAAAGGGTTAATGACAAAACAAATGCTTCGGGACACCGAATATTGAATATGGACGAGACCGGGCAATCTACTATGCCTAATAAGTTGCATAAAATTTATGCTTCTTAAGGGAAAGAGGACCGTGTCCAAAATTGTTTTCACCGAAGGAGGGCAACTAACTACTGCTGTGGTATGCATGATCGCTGGGGGCGTTTGGGTACCTCTAGGCCTAATATTTGCCATGAAACGTATTTAATTAAGGAAAAAGTACCTATGGTTAAGTAGTATTATACAGGAAATAGTTTAGGAGCAGTGTCTGAAATGTTTTCATTAGTAAATTTGAGTCCAAATGCACTCTAATAAATAACTGTAAATGCTCAACTCAGAAAATCAATGGAGCTAAAGATAGGGATAATAGAGATCTTGATATTTTACTGCACGTGGAGGAAAATAAAATGATTAGCACGAGGATTCTTGGGCAAGCCGTAGGAAAACATCAAACCACAGTGTTGCGGATTTTAAAAAAACATAAATATTTTCCTTACAAGTATGAAAAACATCAAGAGCTACGGCAAGGTGATAAAGAACGAAGAATGGTATTCTGTTTTGAGGTAATGGAAAGAGTAAATAATAATAATTCCAAATTGCCGGTATTGGAGCCAAGAAAATGAACATCGTCTTGTTCATACTCGGACGCAATATCCACAAAAAATAAATGTTTGGGTGGGAATTGCAAGACATCACATTATTGGGCCATTTTTTATGAAAAGCAACCTTAAAGCAGTAATCTGTTTGAACTAATTACAAAATCGAATTGAACCCGCACTAGAAGAAGTTGCACGCGAAAATCAGGAGATCTGGTATCAAATGTATGGTTGTCTTGTCCATAATTCTCTCATGGTTAGGGAATACTTGCAGAATATGTTTAACGGAAATATTATTGACTCACGCCATCTAATCCTTTGGCCAGTCAGGTCTCCTGACGTTTCGCCAAACGATTTCTTTCTGTGGGGTCACTTAAAAAATTTTATTTATAAAGATGTAAAATTTGAAAATCTAGATCAGCTAAAAAACTTATACGTATTCCATTAGAATGTGACAGAATTTCTCAATGTCAACTCAGTAATAATAGAAATGAATTTTATGATCGGTTAGGATATTGTTTAGCTGGTAATAGAGGGTTATTTCAACATTTAATTAATTAATGTTTTTGTAAAAATCTGTAGTCTTAGGTATAGTCGAGGGTATAGTCTATACGAAGTCAATTCGAACAGCTAAAAAAAACAGTCAAGTACCGGGTCTGCTTAATTTACCAATAAATTTTAAATAAAAATAATCTAATTTTATCATGATTGAACCGCGTATGAATTTTTTCTCGCCCACGCATTCGTAGCCGGCCGCTTCTAGTTGATGAAATAATTTTGATAGACAAAAAAATAAAATAATGCCTAAAAAATGTCTGTTCCACTGCGTTTTTTTACATGTTGCCCCTGACAGTGGTGTAGTTTAATTATTAATATGGGGGGAAGTAAATTCTGTTTATTCTTTTATTCATTATTGGAAATTTTAGAAAGTATCTTAAGAGTGTACCCGAGTGTGGTGTTTTCTAAGTTATTTTGTTGTTGTTGCCGTTGCTGTTGCTACTGTTGTTATTGAGTGTGGTGTTTTTCTAATTATTTTGTTGTTGTTATTTAAATATTTAATCAAGATGGCGTTGCGTTCTGGATACCTTCTGATGTTTCTGATAATGAAACGAACAACGTGAAAGCCGAATCCATGGCGGAGCGGTCGGAATTTTGTAATAAAGACTTACATGTTCAAACCCAGAGACTTATTTTAAATATTTACACCTGCTTAAAAAGTGAAAGTCCTGGGGCCTCCTAAAACAAAATATTTGAAAGTATTGTGAGCTGACTAAACTTGCTCGAGCTACAATTTATACAGTGATTTGAGCAGGAGTTATCATCAACCATTCCGTGAAGCGAAGATGAGCCAATCAGAAGCTTAAAGAAAGTTGATAATTTGACGAGGAAAACAAAGTCCCGATATTAGAAATGATTCGGGATAAGTTACGGGCGATTATCCTGATTATGAATATAAATCTCTGGACACCTTACGTAGTATTTTGCTTGACTGTGGCTTCAAGTACAAAAAATTGAACAAAAGAATGGTATATAATGGAATCGTCTCGTATCGTAAGGATGGTGGCAAGAATATTTACATGAAATTAAGATATATCGCCAATTAAAAAGAGAGATAGTGTATATGGTTGGGTGTATGATGGTAATAAGTGCACACTAAATGGACCTTGTTTTCGCGGTAAACGAGTTATCATACTACACGCAGGCAGTAATAAGGGTTTTGTTCCTAACGCTTTATTATTGTTGGCTAATAATATAAAGCACTCATCCGCTGACTCCCGTAAAGATATGACCGCCAGTCTATTCGAAAAGTGATTTATTGAACAATTGCTGCCAAATCTATCCCCAACTCTGTCATTGATATGGACAATGCATCCTATTATTCGCGTCTACTATAAGTTATAAAAAAAGAGAACTTTAAAAAGGAATACGTAATCCACAAAGTATGCGAAGCATATGGTCATACTATTTTATGCCTCCCCCCTATTACTGTATATTTAATCCAATCGAGATGATTTGGGCTGCAGTCAAGAACAAACTGAGAAAATGTTACCAATCGCCAACTGATAATGCTTTCGTACTTGGAAATATAAGCACAGTTGTTGTTGAAGTAAACGACAGTGATATATGGATGAAATGTATCCAGCATGTCATAAGGAAGGGGGATGAATATTCTATTTTATCGGTAATTAATCCCATTATTATATCCCCAAATACGGATTCAAGCTCTGGAAATTCGGATAGTGAATTTTGACTTTCTATCAAATTCACAGGAAATAAAATATGATGAAAAACGGGTGTTAAGTGTTTTCTTATCATCACTATATATAATGCTAATTTAAAAAAAAAATAGATCCGTGTAGTTATATGAAAATTATTGGGAATAAGTTTTTATAATTATAACCTAAATGCCGACCTCAATAGTTTTCATGCTCTTTCAATTGGTTTTGTCTACCTACACAGAATAAAATTAATTAATGCGGTAAAATATTTTCCATTCCTAGCGTTTCACGCCGCCCATGCTTCAAAAAGAAGTTGCCGCCTCTAACCCGAATTTCAGTTTTTTGCTGCTCGGATTGACTTCGTATATACTGTAAGTTATGTTAAATTAAAGGCTTAGTAAGAAAAACATAATGGTGTCTTTTATTTTGGATGTGTAATTGCCGGATTGGGGAAACGAAAATGTGTTTTTAATGTGAAATAATGTTTAGTCGATATGTCCAGCTTTACGTCAATTTTTGACAATAGTATGACGCGATTATTATTATTATTATTATTGAAATTATTTGCTAGTGTTTGCTGTATCACCTAAATTATGAAAATTTTGTGTTTTGCCATCACATTTAATTTAATAATCTAGGATTGGCTCGTTAAAATCTATTCAAACTTGGCACATGGGTTTACTATATCGGCGTCTTCAAAAAATTATAATACAATTTTTCTCTAAAATGTACAGGAGAGCCAATAATTAGCCACCTCAAAATTTACATGGAATTTCATATCTTTAACTAAGCCATACATCACCCGGTGTGTGGACAGTAGGACCTCGGTCAATAGCTCTTTGGCATAGTGATGTAATGCAGTGTTGTATATCGTCGTGTCAATAAATTTTATTGCGTAATAAAGAAGTAAAAATAAAACAACTCTACTTTAAAAATTAATTCAAATATTGTTTTTTTCCAATTGAGTCAAAATCTCACTTATTATTTATTCTCAAAGTCTTTTTTTTATTCATATTTGTGCTATGCTTACTCTATGAAAAAAAAAATAATACATTTATTAGTAGGTACGGTAAAACGGTAGGTAAAACGCACATTATGTCAAATAAATTTTTCGTGCTAGCAGTTTTTAGTTTCTATTTGATTATAAAAAGATTTAAAGTCAAAAAAGGCTTATCGTTCATTTCGCTTACTAAAAATTTTTCTTTTCTAAGTTGTACAGAGTCGCGAGGGTGATGAATCCTTATATCAGTTCGTTTATTTTTTTTTTCGATCATGGCACGTGTCATTTCCACTCAGCTTCCTGATATCGTTCGCAGATACTAATGACACACATTTCAGTCGTTTAAAGTTTTACTAAAAACATGTTTGAGTAATTTTTATTGTGACTTATTTCTCAATATTACTTAAGAAAATTTACCCGCGGAATTTGCTCATACACAGAGTGGCAAAAAAGTCTCGCATAATGCCTGTAACTTTTGAATTACCTCGCATACGAAAAAGTGTCCTTTATGAAAGTTGTTCAGTAAATTATTCCCCACATTTCTACCTGCATGAATTTTTTCTGTCATTTCTAGTTTGGTTGCCATAGAGACTAACTTTACTTTTTTAAATGGAACACCCTGCATATGATTGCATATTTGGATTCTACTGGGAAAACTTTGAATCTTTTGTATTTGTATTTCTAATTTTTATTTATTTAAAATACAAACTTTATAACAACAAAATAATTAGGTAGCCTAGAAAATTGAACAACTTAACATCGGAGTAATAAAGAAGTGAAACCTTTTCAGTGGATCAGATGTTCAAAATGACCACCATTTTCTGCTGAGCAGAGGGCCAGTCAATTCCTGAACCCGTCTACAACGTTTAAAAGGAAGTCCTCTGGAATGGCCCGAATTTCAGCACTAATTCTGACTTTTAAAGATTCTAAGTCATTTGGACGGTTAACGGAGACTTTGTTCTTAAAGTGTATTGATAGCATCTCTTCTGCCTATCCAACTTCCTGGAAATTGTTCGCTTATGTATTGTCTAACATTTGCCGCATAATGCGCAGGTGCTTCATCTTGCTGGAACCATACCTGTTCATTTATGCCATTATTTACACCCGGCAAAACCATTCTGCAATAAGGAATAGATATTTTTCGCCATTCAAATTACCATCTATGAAAAAGGTCTCACAATATGTCTACCAATTATGCTCGCCCAAACATTAACTTTTTCGGGCCTCTGAGTATAACCTTCCTGGAACCAGTGAGTATTCTCAGCGGACCAATAACGATAATTGTGTTTATTAACAATGCCATTTTAATGGAAAGTAGCTTTATCCGAGAAAATGATATTTGTTGCGAAGTTATAATCGTATTGCATCTTTTCATCATCAGCTTACAAAATTCAGCTCTTTTATCAAAATCGGCCTCGTTTAATTCGTGCATCAACTTTATCTTGTAGGGATGCAACTTCTTCTGCTTAAACAAATTTTCCACTGACTGATGAGATACATTAAAATCCATTGTCACTGGCCTGGATGATTGTGTTGGATTTTCATGTATTGAGATCAAAAGCTTTGTCTTCCCCGGTTGCTGTTTTAGGTCGACCTGGATCTAGCGGCTGCTGTTTCTCGAAATTTCTTTACCACTCAACACACCGTTGACTGATTTATTGAAGGCCTATTTGGATATAATTCATTGAAGAGTTGACAAACCTGATCTTGCGATCTCTTCTTATTTCCGTAACCGCTCATTATTTCAATTTCAACTCGTTGCTACTCATCCAGATAAACCATAGTGTAAACAAATTAGAAATCAGACAACAGAAAATTAAACCGGAACTCAAAATTGACAGCTCTTAGGTCGCTGTCATGAAAACACCTTGACTCAGCTGGCGGGTATTAGGTAGGAATAATTATAATTAGGAAGTTTTTCATTTTTGAGCTGTCATTAACTCGGAAACGCTTGCGGTGAAAATTTGAAATACAAAAAATTCAGTGTTTTCCCAGTAGAATCGAAATATGCAATCATATGCAGGATGATTCATTTAAAGAACGTAAGTTAGACTCTATGGCAACCAAACCAGAAATGACAGAAAAATTTCATGCAAGTAGAAATGTGGGGAATAATTTTGAACTTCTTTCATAAAGGTCACTTTTTCATATACGAGGTAATCCAAAAGTTACAGGCAGTACGCGCGACTTTTTTGCCACTCTGTATATTATTTTATGTATTGTTAGGATGTTCTACCCGACGTAGATTTGATTTAGGTAGTTTTGTTCCAGGCTCATCAAAGGCGCAGTGTGTAATTTATAATGCAATAGTGACATAAGCTCATTTTCTAAAAAAATTGACTTAAGCACTATTACCCCGGGAGCACAGAATTAATAGATACAAAATTCGAGTATTAATAGCCAAAAAATCAAAACTTACCAGAGAAATTACTTCTATAGAAAATATTCGTCAACATGAAAATTGCCGTATTATTTAAGCCCAATGCAGTCATATTTTAAATCATATCTAGCCCAAAAACGTGTCAAGAACAACAAATTTTCCGATCTGCCCTCGTATTAGTTTATCGAGAAATGATCCACTTTACAAAGACACTTGAACGTACCGATCTCCAACAGTTAACTAACAAAAACAATTATTAGAAAATCAAAAATGCGCTGGTACTCGACCACAATAAATCTCAGCCAACCGTGGCACGCTAATAAACGTCATATTTTTTTTATTTCGCGATCGATTCTCACATTTTTACGTCATTGTTGTCTATTAGACTAGTTTCGCGTGGGCAACGGATGGTTATTTGTCAAGAATCACCGCTAACTAGGCCGATATGATTGGCTAGAAAATACAACGTGACGTAAGCGCTCGACGACGTCGGAAAAGGCGCCGACGCTGACGCTAGCGTCCGCCGTCTACTGGCGTCGCGGTGCGGATTGCGGGTGGAAAAATGCCGAAGTAGGTTACCCACGCGTTTTTGTGCACACGTTGGCAAATAGGTTAATTAACAGGGGAGATTTCGAAAGAATAAGAGAGAGCAGAGTTGTTGCTTCATTTGTCTACTTTGTCAAGAGTATGCGGTTGGTGCAAAATGCTTAAGAGGATCCCAAGCAATCCATTATATAGCATAGTAAAACGTTCGTTTGTTATTATAACAATGTTTATATATAAAAAAATTCAAAAACTCAGTTATTATTCCAAATGAAATCATTTGTTAAAAAGATTTGAAAACGTGAAAATGAGTAAGTACCGTAAAACGGGGTTACATTGAATGTTTTATACTTATTTTGGATAATGCAAGTCGCATTTTCTGTCAAATTAACTTTAAAAATTACCCTAGATAAGTGACCATATAAAGATACTTGTAGATATACCAAATTGGGAATAAAGCATTAGAGCAAGTTGGTATTAAAAAAAAAGTGAGTGTTCAAACATTGAACAGCCGCAATTATTGTCTTATAGTACAATCCTCAGTAGCAATTTGTTCGATCTAGCCCCGCCATTAAAACAAGCGTTAAAAAATATATAGGTGAGCGTATTTTTTTTTTAGCTTGTTAAATAAAATAGAAACAATGTTTTTTTACCCAATTTATTGGCACGTTATTTGTTATAAAGCCTAAAATAAACATATTTTATAGCAAACCAATATTGAGTGTTGAGGAAATACATATAGGTAGGTAGTATTATACATAAAAATAAAAAAATTATAAAATATTTACATCTTAGCCTACTGTGTACCTATCCATCAAATTTAATTGGAAATTGCAATTTTCCGCGACCGTTCACAGTTAGGGGTGGCAGAACTTTTTTCAAATCTTCCGAGTTCACAAGTAGTGATATGTCTTCTTGCTGAAAGATAAAACATTGCTTTAATGTAGCGGTATTTTATGACAAGCTTACCTCTGGCCAGTAGAAGACTGATTTTCTTTCTCGCCTTAGGAACTTCATGATGTAGTCTCCATCAAAAACTTTAAAGTTTTTTTTGTAGCGAATCTAACAAGCGTTAACATTTACATCGCTTGTTACGATCTCTGTTTCCGCCATGTTCTCTTCTTCACGCAGTTCTGAAAAAAATGTTTCTTGGTCCAGTCGGACTCATCTTGAAGCACAATGTCTGAATCAGAATCGCTATCAGACAAACTATCAACATAGTTTTTTATTTGTTTTTTGGTCCAGAACTTTCTCCTAATTTGAAGTCTTCTGGTCCAATGCTCTTACTCGGTTCTACATTTGTTTTCTTTTTTCTGGACGCCCTATTTGCCTGTTTTTTATTTCGTATGCCTCTTAGAAACTCCACAACACTATCATTTAACCCGTTTTCAAATTCTTGAGTTTCTTCCGTCTCTCTGGGCAATTTCTTTAATATTTCGTTTCGATCTAGGGGGCAGTGGCGTAAAATCCGCCCCCGCAGGCCCCGCATTGCGGGGGGGCGCAGCAAAACGAGGGGCGCCCTCAAGCCCCTTTAGTTTTATTATCACAATATTAAAGTTAAAAATAAACAATAATGAATGAGAAATAATGCAATATGAGTCGATATAAAATAAGGGTAACGTACTAAATCATAATTAACAATTTTAATAATTTACCCCAATAACAGTATAAGATAAAAGCTTGTTGTCATGTTTAAATGAATTCCGCGCACCAAAAATCATATTTTGGCGCAGGGCAATAAGCGCTTTCAAAATTTTGCGGGGGGGGGGGGGCGCACATGCCCTTAGTTACGCCACTGCTAGGGGGTATATGCCTGTTGCCCGAAAGCCGCTTTTAAGGTTTTGTTCGCCAGTTTCAGAAAATTTGATCATTGGTTTAGCTAATAATCTCGGCAATTTTTCTTTTTGAAGTCCTGTTGAACCCGTTGCTAATTTGTAATCGGAAAGTATTGCACGCCACTGTTTCTTCAACGGCCCGAAAACAGACATATCGAGTGGTTGTGCAATATGCGTTTCCTGCTGCTAGTCTAATAACTTCTGCACAAAAATGGCTTGCCAAATTGTCACCATTTAACACTTTAAGCCCTTCGTAATGTTTCGTGTAGACGAGAAATACAGATCTAAACCAATCTGTAAACGTAGCAGAGTCAAACCAACCATGGCTTGTTCGATTATGTCTTGTTCTATTTGGTCCTCCTTCAGTCCATGTCGTCTATAAATTTTCTGCCTTATAGACAACATACAAAGGAAGCAAGTTTCCTAAAGCACTTCCGCAAAACTATATGGAAATGTTGGATTTGGAATGAGAGAGCAAACGTTCGGGATATTTTACTCCTCTTTTAAAAAACATTTTTAACAGACCCAGGGTCATCCGACAAATTGGCCTCGTCAAAATTAAATACCAGATTTGGGGGTACAACTGCTACAGACAGATTGTCAAAATAAGTAATAAAAAATTCCCTTGTAGCAGCCGTCCTGTTTGGATTAATATTTTGTGCTTTTCTTGTACTAACTTCTTTATTTCTTTTCAAAAAACTTTTAATCCAATCGATACCAGGTATGTTATTATTAAATTGTATTACTTTTTTGCCCATACTATCTAAATGGCCCTTCACTAAATGACGCAAATCATCATGGGTCAAAGGAAAGTCTCATTAAGCAGTTTTTAAGGGAACATTTACCAGTGACCTTTCTTCCTCTTGACCTAAAGCAGGCGGCCTTTCAACAGATTTAAGCCATTTTTTATTAATCTTGCAGCTTAATGTCCCCTTTGGAATCTTGTATTTCTTAGAAGCTTTGCTAAGTGATATCTTCTTTTCTTTAATTTCACGAACTGCTTCTTCTAACATCTCGGCGGAAGTATAGTTCTTGTAGGACCTGCTGCCCAACTTTTTTACGTAAATGCGCATTTTAAATAATAACCTTAAAACTATTAAAAATACGTCCCTTCTAGACAAGCAAACAATACTAAATGACTTCCGCATACAAAACATGCATAAAATGCTCGAAGACAAGTTGGTTCTCCCTGTTCAATGTTACCTCGCGATATTAAATATTGTTCAATGTTGGCATCATGAGAACTGCACAATTTTTTTCTTTAAACAACATAATTTTTATAATTAAGAAAGTAACCGTTTTTTTTACTTTAAGAGCTTTTTTTTTATGGGATAAACTTATATTTTTTACGAAAACTAGATTGCTTAGAAATTTAACGAGAACAAACGAAATGATAAAAACGCGACAGCGAAGCTGAAGTGTTTTTATCTATTACCGTTTGTTCGAGTTTAAATTGCTAAAAAGTGATCTAGTTTCAGTTTAAAAAATAAAAGTTTATCCGATCTTAAAAAAAAGATCGAGTGATTTTTAGCTAGAGAAATTTTATTCACGAATTTTGGCATGAATAGATACTAAAAAAAATAATGCTTCACAAAAAACATGTTTGACAGCTTCAAATTAATTTGTAACAATATGTCAGGTTGCCGAGCAATGAAAAAGAAAAGCTACTCGATTTTGAGCTGGAGTGGCTTTTACCCATAGACATCGTAACTATCGATGCCTATGCTTTTACCATTTAATTTTTAGCTGGAGAGGGTTTTATTGCGATAAAAAAAGATGCACCTTTTTTGTCGATGTCAAAGTGATAAAAATGCAAATGTCAAATGGACATTTTATTTAGAAGTGAATTTATCAGTAATAATAATACTATAATCTATATTTATCTTCAAGCGTGCGGTAAGTAACTACTTACCGCACTGATTTGAGTGCGGTAAGTGTCACTTTACCGCACTAGTGCTGTAAGTAATTACATACTATAAAAACAAGTTTTTATATTATTCAAGTGTATTTTTTATTTTTAAAAGAAACTCTATTAAACATTATATGAGTAGAGAGATACTAAGAGAGCGAGACCAGTGGTGCACCACCTGACGGGTGGTGCTGTTTTACGATCTAACCCAGGTGGTGCAGGTGGTGCGTTTTACGATCTAACCCGGGTGGTTCGGTGGTGCGTTTTACGATCTAACCCGGGTGGTTCGGTGGTGCGTTTTATGACCTAACCCGGGTGGTTCGGTGGTGCTGTTTACAAAATAACCCGAAATTAAACCCGACTTTTTACGACCTAACCCGGATGCTTTCATGAGGCGGCTTCTTATCTAACCCTAACTTGATCCTTAATATTTATGAACTGACCCGAGATAAAACCCGACTTTTTACGACCTAACCCGGATGCTTTCGCGAGGCGGCTTCTCATCTAACCCTAATTTGAACCTGAATATTTATGATCTGACCCGAGATAAAACCCGACTTTTTATGATTTAACCTTAGTGAAACGCCGCTGCTAAAGCGGGATAATTAAATCCCAATTTTTATAAGCCATCCTTAAACCCAACTTTTTACGATCCGACCTGAGCCATCCTTAAACCAGACTTTTTATTATTTTCCCTTAGTTGAAACGCCGCTGTTAAAGTGGTATAGTAAAAAACATTATTTATATTTTCTAACTTAGTGAAACGCCGCTGGTGAATGGCAAAGCGAAATAAAACCCTAATTTATATGGTCTAACAAGATAAGTATAATAATGCGGTACATTTGTCACCACAATAATTATTTATACCTAAATGATCCTCTCAAACCCTCTGCCGACTCGATTTAAAAAGAAAGGGACATAAACCTTTATTTATTATTCCGAAGGACCCTCATTAAAATTCAGTAGCATATCTAATAATTGTTTCCAATTTTTGCACCACTTATAGAAATACAATAAAATAATTACTATCTAGAACCATTAACTAGCGATTTCTTTGTACTGGAAATGGATAAATTATAGGACTATCTTGTAATGAGAACAGAGTAATAAAAAGTAAATAAAACTTAAATACGTATAAAATACCAAGCAGGTATAGGTACTATACAACTTGTGTTCGCCATCAGCTAAAAGCCCTCATAATGCTTTTATAAAAATTTCGGATAATATCATAATATAAGTAAATAGGCTACAATTTCAGGAAAAAAGTAAAAAAAATTAATTCACAGTGTAAAATTGTAGTTAAATGGATTGTAAATACGAAATAATATAAAAAGCTACCTTTTGTTTGCGATGATGTATGCACAATAACTCTATATTATTCGGTCCTTAAACTGAAAATACCCACTAGATAGGTATCATAAGCTGTATTTGTCATCAGGTAGAACCCCCAATAAAATTATGAATATCAGGCGTAGGCAACAAAGTAGCAATCTTAACTTATTTTCAACACGAGCATAAAAATATGGGATTGTTAAATATTTTATAACCTTAATTCTCAATGGCAACAATAAGCAAATCACGTTGGTTTTTTAATTTATTATTAATCTGGCTAACTTAAGAAACTCACAATATAACGACCATCCAAAAAAATCATAATACATTACTGGGTGTGAAAGCAATTGCGCTGCAAAATATAGTGTATACCGACTCTGAGGTAGTTAATTAAAATCCCAATTAGCGCTAAAAAAAAAAATCAATTAGATATTTGAGGAGCAACTTATCAAAATGCATTATGTCCACTTTAGGACAAAATTGAGTTAGATATGAATTACGATTTAATGTGACCATATGTTCTTATCTACGGACACTTGACGCCTCGAAAAGCATAATGTCCTACTCCAATTAAGTAGCAAAATCTAATAACTACATCATAACGCGTTATGTCCAATGAAACGGTCACTTCAAAACGAGTTATGTCTCTCCTACGTACATCACGTGTGTGATCGCCGTATAACAAGTTGCAGTTTTGTGGTTTTCTAACCTAAGATAGTTATAATATTGTTGCAGAATACTTAGAAAAGAATTGGTGAATTTTGTATCAAGTAAAATAACTTTGCAAAATGAATATAGACTTAGAAACTAGTGTGAGCGTTGGTAAAAATAATAAAGGATATAGAAAAAGACAAAAGCGAAAACATAAAAGGGAGCAGGAGTACGAAAATCGGTAAGTAATGGTCTCAAAGCAGAATATCATAATAATAATTTCAATAAGTATTTTTCTATTGCTATCAAAAATAAATCGGTTAAATTTTTTTAAAAAACTGTTTGGTATTGGTCAAAGGAGACTTAATACAATCGCAGAGGGTATCAAGTCGGGGCAAGGTGTTATAGAAAAAAGAGGAGGGGATCGGAAAAGTACAAAATTTGTTGAAAAAAGACTAAAAGTGCAGGAATTTTTATCGAAATTAAAAGCACGTGAGAGTCATTACTCTCGAAACAAGAGTCAGAGACTTTATTTGCCTTCAACATTAAGTATCAGCAAATTGTTTAAAATGTATAATGCTGAAGTCGACAACAAGTTCAAAGTCAAAAAAACGCTTTTTAGCAAAATTTTCAATACAAAATTTAACTTAGGATTTGGATCACCCGCCTGCGATACCTGCAGTTACTGCAGCAGAACTACATCTGAAATCCAGTCGTGTCAAGATGGACAAGAAAAACAACGTTTGATCTGTAATTTAACAGTCCATAAAAGAAGGGCTAAAGCTTTTCACGCCTTAATGAGGGAAAAACCACATGACAGTGTCACATATGTCTTTGATTTACAGCAAGTTCAACCCATTCCCAAACTAAGTATTGGAGAAACTTTCTACTCACGTCAGATATCATTTTACTGTTTCTGCATTACTGATGTTCAAACTGAGAGTCCTCACTTCTATGTCTGAGTTGAGAGTCAAGCTGGTAGGGGAGCCACAGAAATTGGTTCAGCAGTAACTGATTTCTTAATGAAACATCAACTTGAACCTTCCATCGACAAAATTCGGCTCTTCGCAGATGGATGCGGTGGACAAAATAAAAATCAACATGTTGTGCATGCTGTGGCATCTTGGTTACAGAAAGAATCTTCGCCCACTGTGAAGAACATAACTTTGTATTTTCCAGTTCGCGGACACTCTTACTTACCAGCAGATCGAGTGTTTGGTCGTGTGAAGAGAAGGCTAAGGAGAATAGAAGAAATTCTTGATCCCACTGCATACTATGCAATCTATAAAGAATTTGGGCATGTTCGGGTGTTAGGAAAAGACTGGCATATTAAAGATTTTGCCATTATTCTTAAAAAGGTGGAGGGTATAAGGGAAATGAAAAGAATTATGCTTGAAAAAGTGAAACATAATAATACCACTGAAGTGAAATTAAAACTTGAACCAACATATCGCTATGATGACGTTTCGAAGCACTTTTCATCAATGGCTAAACGAGGACGCCAAATAGCCAGAGATATGAGGGAACAATGTATTCAACCACTACGCAACACTATTAAAGAAGAAAAAAAAAAAGGATGTGCTAAAGCTACTTCAAACAAGATATGGGTTGGAGTGGGACTCAATCATCCCATTGTCATCTTGGATTTTCTACGATAATGCTCTTGGTACTACTAACGAATTTGTAGAAGTGGAGGAAACCATCGACGAAGAAGACCAGTGCAACTGCCTTGATGAAGAGGTTGAATTAAACCATATATAAATTTAATATTGTACTTTTCCAAATATAACTTGTTTGCTTGAAATTATTTTCGTCTTTAATTGCTATTGTTTTCTGACTGCTGCAAAATGTATTATGTCCCAAACCAAATGTATCAAAATAAGTTAAGTCCCACCAAATGCAACAAAATGCGTTATGTCCAATCATTTTTATTTTTTTATTGAGACCTCAAACCGATAGTGATTTAAATGAAGTAATTTTTTAGATATTTGAATGTACACCCTTCACTCCTACATAAAATTCATTGTTTATACCGTAAGGTATAGCAGAAATCAGTTTTTTGCCCCTAGCCAAAAATTGCTCTTGGAGGACATAATCGGTTTTGATAAGTTGCTCCTCATTTACTTTAGATATTTTAATAAAAAAATTCAATATTATTAGCGTCACCTACGCATAGGGTTAAAAAGTATGAGAAACTTTGTGAATATCATTTCCCGTGATTCTCTCGACCACCACATTTCAATATTCTCATCAACATTTAACTTTTGAAATTAGCATAATAACAAATCCTTTACAATGAATTAAACAAACGCATACATAATTTTAAAATCTCATAATAAGAATATAAGCTAAAATCTAACAAGTTTCGACAAGTTGAAACTTGTCAGTTTACATCTGTGGAGAATACCCAACTCTCGAATCATAAAAAATGGTCAAACTTTGTCGGCAAATACCCTTCTATGATGCAGGGGAAGGACAGGTAACTCGAGATGTTTATAAAGAAACGTTAAAGAACATTATTTGCTTATTTCTAGACTCTTAAAAATTAGATGCAATCGAACAATAAATGTTTTCATCATGTATATTTATGAGTAACACATTACTTTCGACATACGTAAATTAAGATTGATAATTACTTGTCTTAGTACTTTTTTAGAAGTTTGAATCATTGCATATAACCGTCTGAGGATACCCAAACTTCCCCTAACATATTTCTCCGTGACCGGGGAAAAAGAGGTAGAAAAAGTAAAATAACAACTCCAAGTGTCTTTGCGAACAATCGGCAATAAAATAGAGTATTTCAGTTTTTAATTTTTCGTAAATAAAAGTTGGTTAGATTAATAGTCTCTGTGAATATAATAACATAAACAAAGTGATATGCCGTAAATTTAGGAGTACAGTATAAATTATGCCTCTATTAAAATATACCGCAATAACTAACTACCAAAGGATTTTTGATATTTTGAATATATTTGATGCTCATAGCATTATCACATTTCCAAAGGCTCTAAATTTTAGAAAAATGTTCTAATAGAATATGTCTATCAATATAAAGTAAAGGTATTGTTAGGTTTTTTTAAAAAATACGACCTACAACAGTCTCTGCTACAGCATGGCTGACTCTGTAGAAACTTCTGTGAAACCATAATAATTATATCAATAATCGAGTTGTCCTTATGATAATATTTTCTTCCAATATCCGACTCCACTATCCATAAAAGTTATGTTAGAAAATTCATAATTGAGCGCATTGTAATTTTTTAAAAAGAAATTCACTTCACACACAAAGATGTAGCCATTCAATCCATGAAAATAATGCAAGTCAGTATGCGTATGTTATGGCTAACTGTTTAAATGTCTATTCCTTCCACGTTTATCGGAAGAAATACTTTTTTTATACTAGTATTTTAGTTGAAAATAAGATCATAAATCATCTATACAAAACAAGCGTCCCTTATGGATTTGAACGAAAATCATAGATTCGACTATTTTCATGAAAAATAAATCTAAGTACGGAATAATGCAGGAAGATTATCTATTTTCTTGGTTTAGAAAGTGATGTAGTTAAGATTTATAACTTAGGAATAAATAAATTATTATTAATCTTTTCGACCTATTTCTCTTGCATATTTAATTTCTTTGATAGTAAGAACTAATCTTTTTATTTTACAAAGTAAAAAAAAGCTAAAGATCGGCGTTGTCAGTCAGGTATAAGAACTGATTTAACACGATGGTTTTTGTACAAACGTTCACATACAATTGTATGCTTTTTAACCGATTGTGTCGGAAAAAATGACGATTTATAGATTAGATATTTAGACGAAGAGCTAACCTTCTCAATAAAGTATTGATTATTGCCCTGCTAGCTAGACAACACTTTTTATGTTAGTCAAAAAAAAAATTTTTTTTTTCGGACGCTATTACAGATTTCATCGTTAACTAACAAACATTAAGACCAAAAAATTAGCGTGCAAGATGAAATGTATAGGTTCACTTCATTTCTACATTATTTTACAACTCTCAATCGCATTAAAAACAAGATCGAATAAAAAATAACTTATGACATATGGAGGAAAAATGTTTTTCGGGCTATTTAGGTTAGCGACCGCATTACGTCTGAAATACTACATTTTTCGAGCTTATAACATAATTTACTATTTTAACGTTAAAATAGGGGAAATGATGTATCGAAATGGATACTTTTTTTTTGTCGGTCACGAGATTATAGTTTGTTTTAAAATGAACTCTAATATTTACAACACAAATTATCCTTTAAGCCACATTAGTTTAAAACTCGTCTGTCGCTTTCCCTCTATTGTGAGTTTGATTAAAGTATAGCGTAGTATATATTTAGATGAATTTCGCAAATGTTGAATACTTTCAAAACTGAAAAAGCCGCCCTTTGCAATAAATATCTCCATAGAGTTAGGTACCCTGCAGATTAAGGGTATTTCAGCGGATAATCATATACAAATTCAAAGATTTTGTCTATTTTAATGGATTAACAAACAATATCTATAGGATGACTTTACTGATAAAAAAAAAATAACAAAAATCCATAAAGTCTAGGCTCACATGAAATTCCATAAAGAGCAGCTGCATAGCCTTATCACATCAAACTATATTTTTATTTCGTTCTATTGTCAAAAGTCTGTGTTTAGGAGATTATCGTTCATTTTAAAATGAACTCTAATATGTACATCACCATAAACTACCTCTTAAGCCGTCGTAAAAATACACTTTTCGATTTACCTCTATATTGATTTTCTAATATTAAATATCTACAATAGTCGAAATTCGCTCGCTAATACCTATGTATGCAAGGTTTCTTCAAAAAATGACAATTTTGTTGTTTAATGGCTTGAAAAAATAGAAAAAGGAGGTTTTTGCATCCATTTATTTCCAGATGAGTGTTAAAAATACTTATAAAACTCGGTATACCGAAGATCAAGCATTAATGAGAGGGTTGAGTCCTGTTTGCCAAATCCTGATTTTTAATTTGACGTTGGCAACGGTACAATTTTTTAACATTTATCATAAGAGGCGTATATTTTTGCGGCTTAGATCTACCAGTTTATCCACGCCCCATTTATTGTTAGTGCTTTAGTAATTTTACTTTCCAATTATTTTTTACCAAAACGCGTAGTTGAAACAGTGTCTATATCAGACGATATAATAAATTTTAAGGATTAATTTGCTTACAAATACACTTCAATTTATTTAGGCTAAAGCAGCCAGACATATACTGGAACTACGAAAACCCTATTACAATTTGGTTGCCTAGAGAAAATTTTGTAAAAAACACAGCTTTCTACACAAATGCTTGCACATTATGTACCTATCATTTTAAGATACCTGGCGACATCAATGTAAGCATTGACATAATGACGCAAGATATAGGTAGGTACTAGAATATTCAAGATTTCTATTAACGATACACTTCAGCATACATGCGAGATGTCATTAATGTCTACGGAAGGCAACAGACATACCAGCTATTTTTACATGGGATTCCATAGACTTGAACGCTTCTTGTTTAGAAATATTTGATGTCATCTTGAGGAGTTCCGTATTGAAGCATCAAACCTACCTGCCAAATAATTGACGAAATATGGGATATCATAAAATATGTCCCCCATCGAACTAAATGATCCTATAAACCAGCTTCACAGACCGTAATTTGTGATGCTAACACGATTAATACGCAATAGAACAAGATTAAGAAACAAAATTTAAAGTAGCTCTTTATCACACGAAAATAATTAAATAATTTACGGTTACAGAACAATAATTATTTTAAAAAGCTGTATAACTAAATATATTATGTTATTAGGAATATTCTGTCTAAAGTAACAGCTGATCTTAGTCGAAAATGAGATCGTATTATTGATTGTTGAATTCGTTAGGTATGAAATAAAATTAGAGATTTCGTCTATTTTTTCACGATTAAAAAAGAATACCTCTATTTAGCTAAAAATGAAACGATTACAGTGGTAGATTAATTCACTTTACCAAGCATGTAAACTACTAATTTTGCAATAAATATCTTCTATATTTCTAGGTAGGTTTACTCGAAAATGTTGGGCTATTTTCATCAAAAATCCCGATACGAAATTGAAAAATTTGCCTATTTTTGTCGGTTTACAAAGTGATAGTGGAATATTGGTTTGATCAAAGAACAATAATTATTTTAAAAATGTTGTATAATTAACTAAATGTCGGTGTTATCAGGCAGGCAAGAAGTTATTTATCTAAATCTTATTTGTACCATTAGCGTTTATATACAAATGTTAGTGGTTTTCAAAAATTGATATCTCGGAAATTATTAGGTTTAGACTTATAATACGCTCATTAAAAAATAATGACTACTTTATGCAAAATTCAAAAATATTATAAGATGTAGGGTATCCCAGTAACTTAACCAAAGATTTTCGGTCTTGGTAAAGCTTTATACGTTTCTTCAGCGTACCAAACATTCACTTTTTTTAAATATTGACATCGGGTTAGGATTCTGAACATAGGATTAACATCACTCCAATAGTGAACATGTTGCGTTGTCACAGTTCCATTCGTCGAAAAGTAAACAAAACCGTTTGAGCTACGTGGGGAATAAATAAAGTTGGCTTGTTGAAAAATTTTAATATTTATTAAGGTAAAAGACTATAAATATATCGATACAACACTTTGGCATTTCTAATACTACAAACATGAATATCTAAAATGTGATATTTACAACCATCAACTCTCTCTCCCTTCTCTAATTTTGGTACACCAATGCTGTCTTCTAAGTTTATAATATATGGCGTCCTGCAGTTTAATTCCGAAAATGTTTTAACTAAAAATTCCTCTTTAACACGTCCTTTAACGTAAATAATGTCTGCGTCTATCAGATTGTTGGATATGATATTATGTAGTTCCTTGTAATCGGTATCACCATAATTATAAAGGATACCATGATGATTTCCAAATAGATATTTGACTTGTTTCTTGCAAGCCTTACTTAAGGTGTCGAATGGTTTAACTGGTTTAAAAAAGTAACTTTTCATACTATTCCCATCATAAATAGCCAATTCTTTCGCGTAAAATTCAGGTATGTTAAATCCTTGAATATCGACTACAACGAACTTCATTGTCTGAAGACTCAAATCAAACAAGTATATTTTCATATTTTTATCGCTCTTAAGTTCGATTTCAAAAGCACACCCCCACTTTTCGATAATTTCACAGTCTTAGCACATAGATCTTATATTTTTATTTACGATCAATTCATCTTTATTCGCCAATCGTCTCAAACGAGTCTGCTTTTGAAAGTAATATAGCCTTAGTATTCAGAAAATATTAATGATATCGGAGCCTAAAACATCCTTGACACTAAAAAATCATTGTGTTTCCTAACAAAACCCATCATCTTGTCTATTTAGCTTGCTTTCCTATTGTTTAGCAGGTTAAATAAAATTATTATTTCGCTCTTTTTGTCTGTACTGAATCGTTAGGGGAATACGTTTCTAGTTCTATAAGAGAGACAGTTAAAATTTATGTAAGCAATCAAAAATCCTACACTATGAGCTACTTAGTTAAAATTTCATATTTCCTTCCTGGGTCAGGCAAAATTTGTGATGTGTCGGACAAAATTTATAAAAATACAAAAAAAAATGCTGGATGCATTTTTAGCGTGACTTTCTATTTAATACCATCTTATTTCAAGGTATAATTCGGTTGTCAAAATGAGAATAAAATAATTTTCCCATGGTTTATGTCATCTTAAAAAAGTCAAAAGGTTATATTCTGTAGAGGGTCAGATACATTCAAATTTAAATATTTTCTCCAAGAAGAATTTTAAGATAGTATTATAGTAAATAAAAATTCTATACCTCCAATATTTCATGGAAACATATCGTGTTCTAGCGACATAACCCAAAAGTACCTCTATTCAGAAACGCATCGTACTTTTCTTGTCAATAATTGTCTCATTGTCCCATCCATTACATTATTATAATCTTAAAGCACCTGTTACCAGCATTATCTGTTTTTATGGTTTTCATAAAACATAGCGATTACCGATGAAAATTAAACGAAAACTTAATAAATAACTTTTTTTTCAACTGAAATAGACTGATTTTCGATGGAAAAATGTTACTTATAACTAAAAATGAATATAAGACATATACGCAATGATATTTAGAATAAATCAGTCTTTTCTAAAATTACTATGAAATATTCACAAAATCGTTTCGTTATAACCAAAGTAGCAAGGCTTGCAGATTTCGTATAGAGTTCAAACGCGATACTGAGATGATCTTTTTTTTTTTATATTTTTGTAGGATAATGCACCACTACGTTGTAAGTACTTGAGAGAGGACTTTCTTGAAAAATCCTCAAATTTCTCTGCAATTTTGTTCCTTCTAGAGTTAAATTCACACAGAAAACCCCGTATTCTTATCTTTCAGGTTGGTATATTAAAAAGGGCTTATTAGTATGGTTTAGAAAACAAGCAATATTAATTAACGGATGTTTTTTCGTCGTATGAAGAGTTGAAAAATTTTTTTTTCCACTCCAATGGTTACGATGCAGAGAGTCGGGTTTCATCATAATCTTTCAGGGTAGCTCAGGTTTGATTACATGTAGAGAGTCGGGTTTCATCATAATCTTTCAGGGTAGCTCAGGTTTGATTGCATGTACTAAGGTTAGTGCTCCTTGCAATCGGTTTCAGGTTTGACGCGCCCCCCTCAGGTTTGTTCAGGTTTCTCAAACACTTGAGAAACCTGAACAAACCTGAGGGGGGCGCGTCAAACCTGAAACCGATTGCAAGGAGCACTAACCTTAGTACATGCAATCAAACCTGAGCTACCCTGAAAGATTATGATGAAACCCGACTCTCTACATGTAATCAAACCTGAGCTACCCTGAAAGATTATGATGAAACCCGACTCTCTGCATCGTAACCATTGGAGTGGAAAAAAAAATTTTTCAACTCTTCATACGACGAAAAAACATCCGTTAATTAATATTGCTTGTTTTCTAAACCATACTAATAAGCCCTTTTTAATATACCAACCTGAAAGATAAGAATACGGGGTTTTCTGTGTGAATTTAACTCTAGAAGGAACAAAATTGCAGAGAAATTTGAGGATTTTTCAAGAAAGTCCTCTCTCAAGTACTTACAACGTAGTGGTGCATTATCCTACAAAAATATAAAAAAAAAAAAGATCATCTCAGTATCGCGTTTGAACTCTATACGAAATCTGCAAGCCTTGCTACTTTGGTTATAACGAAACGATTTTGTGAATATTTCATAGTAATTTTAGAAAAGATTGATTTATTCTAAATATCATTGCGTATATGTCTTATATTCATTTTTAGTTATAAGTAACATTTTTCCATCGAAAATCAGTCTATTTCAGTTGAAAAAAAAGTTATTTATTAAGTTTTCGTTTAATTTTCATCGGTAATCGCTATGTTTTATGAAAACCATAAAAACAGATA
This sequence comes from Polydrusus tereticollis, assembly GCA_963920685.1. Taxonomy (NCBI): domain Eukaryota; kingdom Metazoa; phylum Arthropoda; class Insecta; order Coleoptera; family Curculionidae; genus Polydrusus; species Polydrusus tereticollis. Next base: position 86,889,560 of record OY987328.1, on the reverse strand, counting down.
ATGCTGGTAACAGGTGCTTTAAGATTATAATAATGTAATGGATGGGACAATGAGACAATTATTGACAAGAAAAGTACGATGCGTTTCTGAATAGAGGTACTTTTGGGTTATGTCGCTAGAACACGATATGTTTCCATAAAATATTGGAGGTATAGAATTTTTATTTACTATAATACTATCTTAAAATTCTTCTTGGAGAAAATATTTAAATTTGAATGTATCTGACCCTCTACAGAATATAACCTTTTGACTTTTTTAAGATGACATAAACCATGGGAAAATTATTTTATTCTCATTTTGACAACCGAATTATACCTTGAAATAAGATGGTATTAAATAGAAAGTCACGCTAAAAATGCATCCAGCATTTTTTTTTGTATTTTTATAAATTTTGTCCGACACATCACAAATTTTGCCTGACCCAGGAAGGAAATATGAAATTTTAACTAAGTAGCTCATAGTGTAGGATTTTTGATTGCTTACATAAATTTTAACTGTCTCTCTTATAGAACTAGAAACGTATTCCCCTAACGATTCAGTACAGACAAAAAGAGCGAAATAATAATTTTATTTAACCTGCTAAACAATAGGAAAGCAAGCTAAATAGACAAGATGATGGGTTTTGTTAGGAAACACAATGATTTTTTAGTGTCAAGGATGTTTTAGGCTCCGATATCATTAATATTTTCTGAATACTAAGGCTATATTACTTTCAAAAGCAGACTCGTTTGAGACGATTGGCGAATAAAGATGAATTGATCGTAAATAAAAATATAAGATCTATGTGCTAAGACTGTGAAATTATCGAAAAGTGGGGGTGTGCTTTTGAAATCGAACTTAAGAGCGATAAAAATATGAAAATATACTTGTTTGATTTGAGTCTTCAGACAATGAAGTTCGTTGTAGTCGATATTCAAGGATTTAACATACCTGAATTTTACGCGAAAGAATTGGCTATTTATGATGGGGATAGTATGAAAAGTTACTTTTTTAAACCAGTTAAACCATTCGACACCTTAAGTAAGGCTTGCAAGAAACAAGTCAAATATCTATTTGGAAATCATCATGGTATCCTTTATAATTATGGTGATACCGATTACAAGGAACTACATAATATCATATCCAACAATCTGATAGACGCAGACATTATTTACGTTAAAGGACGTGTTAAAGAGGAATTTTTAGTTAAAACATTTTCGGAATTAAACTGCAGGACGCCATATATTATAAACTTAGAAGACAGCATTGGTGTACCAAAATTAGAGAAGGGAGAGAGAGTTGATGGTTGTAAATATCACATTTTAGATATTCATGTTTGTAGTATTAGAAATGCCAAAGTGTTGTATCGATATATTTATAGTCTTTTACCTTAATAAATATTAAAATTTTTCAACAAGCCAACTTTATTTATTCCCCACGTAGCTCAAACGGTTTTGTTTACTTTTCGACGAATGGAACTGTGACAACGCAACATGTTCACTATTGGAGTGATGTTAATCCTATGTTCAGAATCCTAACCCGATGTCAATATTTAAAAAAAGTGAATGTTTGGTACGCTGAAGAAACGTATAAAGCTTTACCAAGACCGAAAATCTTTGGTTAAGTTACTGGGATACCCTACATCTTATAATATTTTTGAATTTTGCATAAAGTAGTCATTATTTTTTAATGAGCGTATTATAAGTCTAAACCTAATAATTTCCGAGATATCAATTTTTGAAAACCACTAACATTTGTATATAAACGCTAATGGTACAAATAAGATTTAGATAAATAACTTCTTGCCTGCCTGATAACACCGACATTTAGTTAATTATACAACATTTTTAAAATAATTATTGTTCTTTGATCAAACCAATATTCCACTATCACTTTGTAAACCGACAAAAATAGGCAAATTTTTCAATTTCGTATCGGGATTTTTGATGAAAATAGCCCAACATTTTCGAGTAAACCTACCTAGAAATATAGAAGATATTTATTGCAAAATTAGTAGTTTACATGCTTGGTAAAGTGAATTAATCTACCACTGTAATCGTTTCATTTTTAGCTAAATAGAGGTATTCTTTTTTAATCGTGAAAAAATAGACGAAATCTCTAATTTTATTTCATACCTAACGAATTCAACAATCAATAATACGATCTCATTTTCGACTAAGATCAGCTGTTACTTTAGACAGAATATTCCTAATAACATAATATATTTAGTTATACAGCTTTTTAAAATAATTATTGTTCTGTAACCGTAAATTATTTAATTATTTTCGTGTGATAAAGAGCTACTTTAAATTTTGTTTCTTAATCTTGTTCTATTGCGTATTAATCGTGTTAGCATCACAAATTACGGTCTGTGAAGCTGGTTTATAGGATCATTTAGTTCGATGGGGGACATATTTTATGATATCCCATATTTCGTCAATTATTTGGCAGGTAGGTTTGATGCTTCAATACGGAACTCCTCAAGATGACATCAAATATTTCTAAACAAGAAGCGTTCAAGTCTATGGAATCCCATGTAAAAATAGCTGGTATGTCTGTTGCCTTCCGTAGACATTAATGACATCTCGCATGTATGCTGAAGTGTATCGTTAATAGAAATCTTGAATATTCTAGTACCTACCTATATCTTGCGTCATTATGTCAATGCTTACATTGATGTCGCCAGGTATCTTAAAATGATAGGTACATAATGTGCAAGCATTTGTGTAGAAAGCTGTGTTTTTTACAAAATTTTCTCTAGGCAACCAAATTGTAATAGGGTTTTCGTAGTTCCAGTATATGTCTGGCTGCTTTAGCCTAAATAAATTGAAGTGTATTTGTAAGCAAATTAATCCTTAAAATTTATTATATCGTCTGATATAGACACTGTTTCAACTACGCGTTTTGGTAAAAAATAATTGGAAAGTAAAATTACTAAAGCACTAACAATAAATGGGGCGTGGATAAACTGGTAGATCTAAGCCGCAAAAATATACGCCTCTTATGATAAATGTTAAAAAATTGTACCGTTGCCAACGTCAAATTAAAAATCAGGATTTGGCAAACAGGACTCAACCCTCTCATTAATGCTTGATCTTCGGTATACCGAGTTTTATAAGTATTTTTAACACTCATCTGGAAATAAATGGATGCAAAAACCTCCTTTTTCTATTTTTTCAAGCCATTAAACAACAAAATTGTCATTTTTTGAAGAAACCTTGCATACATAGGTATTAGCGAGCGAATTTCGACTATTGTAGATATTTAATATTAGAAAATCAATATAGAGGTAAATCGAAAAGTGTATTTTTACGACGGCTTAAGAGGTAGTTTATGGTGATGTACATATTAGAGTTCATTTTAAAATGAACGATAATCTCCTAAACACAGACTTTTGACAATAGAACGAAATAAAAATATAGTTTGATGTGATAAGGCTATGCAGCTGCTCTTTATGGAATTTCATGTGAGCCTAGACTTTATGGATTTTTGTTATTTTTTTTTTATCAGTAAAGTCATCCTATAGATATTGTTTGTTAATCCATTAAAATAGACAAAATCTTTGAATTTGTATATGATTATCCGCTGAAATACCCTTAATCTGCAGGGTACCTAACTCTATGGAGATATTTATTGCAAAGGGCGGCTTTTTCAGTTTTGAAAGTATTCAACATTTGCGAAATTCATCTAAATATATACTACGCTATACTTTAATCAAACTCACAATAGAGGGAAAGCGACAGACGAGTTTTAAACTAATGTGGCTTAAAGGATAATTTGTGTTGTAAATATTAGAGTTCATTTTAAAACAAACTATAATCTCGTGACCGACAAAAAAAAAGTATCCATTTCGATACATCATTTCCCCTATTTTAACGTTAAAATAGTAAATTATGTTATAAGCTCGAAAAATGTAGTATTTCAGACGTAATGCGGTCGCTAACCTAAATAGCCCGAAAAACATTTTTCCTCCATATGTCATAAGTTATTTTTTATTCGATCTTGTTTTTAATGCGATTGAGAGTTGTAAAATAATGTAGAAATGAAGTGAACCTATACATTTCATCTTGCACGCTAATTTTTTGGTCTTAATGTTTGTTAGTTAACGATGAAATCTGTAATAGCGTCCGAAAAAAAAAATTTTTTTTTTTGACTAACATAAAAAGTGTTGTCTAGCTAGCAGGGCAATAATCAATACTTTATTGAGAAGGTTAGCTCTTCGTCTAAATATCTAATCTATAAATCGTCATTTTTTCCGACACAATCGGTTAAAAAGCATACAATTGTATGTGAACGTTTGTACAAAAACCATCGTGTTAAATCAGTTCTTATACCTGACTGACAACGCCGATCTTTAGCTTTTTTTTACTTTGTAAAATAAAAAGATTAGTTCTTACTATCAAAGAAATTAAATATGCAAGAGAAATAGGTCGAAAAGATTAATAATAATTTATTTATTCCTAAGTTATAAATCTTAACTACATCACTTTCTAAACCAAGAAAATAGATAATCTTCCTGCATTATTCCGTACTTAGATTTATTTTTCATGAAAATAGTCGAATCTATGATTTTCGTTCAAATCCATAAGGGACGCTTGTTTTGTATAGATGATTTATGATCTTATTTTCAACTAAAATACTAGTATAAAAAAAGTATTTCTTCCGATAAACGTGGAAGGAATAGACATTTAAACAGTTAGCCATAACATACGCATACTGACTTGCATTATTTTCATGGATTGAATGGCTACATCTTTGTGTGTGAAGTGAATTTCTTTTTAAAAAATTACAATGCGCTCAATTATGAATTTTCTAACATAACTTTTATGGATAGTGGAGTCGGATATTGGAAGAAAATATTATCATAAGGACAACTCGATTATTGATATAATTATTATGGTTTCACAGAAGTTTCTACAGAGTCAGCCATGCTGTAGCAGAGACTGTTGTAGGTCGTATTTTTTAAAAAAACCTAACAATACCTTTACTTTATATTGATAGACATATTCTATTAGAACATTTTTCTAAAATTTAGAGCCTTTGGAAATGTGATAATGCTATGAGCATCAAATATATTCAAAATATCAAAAATCCTTTGGTAGTTAGTTATTGCGGTATATTTTAATAGAGGCATAATTTATACTGTACTCCTAAATTTACGGCATATCACTTTGTTTATGTTATTATATTCACAGAGACTATTAATCTAACCAACTTTTATTTACGAAAAATTAAAAACTGAAATACTCTATTTTATTGCCGATTGTTCGCAAAGACACTTGGAGTTGTTATTTTACTTTTTCTACCTCTTTTTCCCCGGTCACGGAGAAATATGTTAGGGGAAGTTTGGGTATCCTCAGACGGTTATATGCAATGATTCAAACTTCTAAAAAAGTACTAAGACAAGTAATTATCAATCTTAATTTACGTATGTCGAAAGTAATGTGTTACTCATAAATATACATGATGAAAACATTTATTGTTCGATTGCATCTAATTTTTAAGAGTCTAGAAATAAGCAAATAATGTTCTTTAACGTTTCTTTATAAACATCTCGAGTTACCTGTCCTTCCCCTGCATCATAGAAGGGTATTTGCCGACAAAGTTTGACCATTTTTTATGATTCGAGAGTTGGGTATTCTCCACAGATGTAAACTGACAAGTTTCAACTTGTCGAAACTTGTTAGATTTTAGCTTATATTCTTATTATGAGATTTTAAAATTATGTATGCGTTTGTTTAATTCATTGTAAAGGATTTGTTATTATGCTAATTTCAAAAGTTAAATGTTGATGAGAATATTGAAATGTGGTGGTCGAGAGAATCACGGGAAATGATATTCACAAAGTTTCTCATACTTTTTAACCCTATGCGTAGGTGACGCTAATAATATTGAATTTTTTTATTAAAATATCTAAAGTAAATATCTAATTGATTTTTTTTTTTAGCGCTAATTGGGATTTTAATTAACTACCTCAGAGTCGGTATACACTATATTTTGCAGCGCAATTGCTTTCACACCCAGTAATGTATTATGATTTTTTTGGATGGTCGTTATATTGTGAGTTTCTTAAGTTAGCCAGATTAATAATAAATTAAAAAACCAACGTGATTTGCTTATTGTTGCCATTGAGAATTAAGGTTATAAAATATTTAACAATCCCATATTTTTATGCTCGTGTTGAAAATAAGTTAAGATTGCTACTTTGTTGCCTACGCCTGATATTCATAATTTTATTGGGGGTTCTACCTGATGACAAATACAGCTTATGATACCTATCTAGTGGGTATTTTCAGTTTAAGGACCGAATAATATAGAGTTATTGTGCATACATCATCGCAAACAAAAGGTAGCTTTTTATATTATTTCGTATTTACAATCCATTTAACTACAATTTTACACTGTGAATTAATTTTTTTTACTTTTTTCCTGAAATTGTAGCCTATTTACTTATATTATGATATTATCCGAAATTTTTATAAAAGCATTATGAGGGCTTTTAGCTGATGGCGAACACAAGTTGTATAGTACCTATACCTGCTTGGTATTTTATACGTATTTAAGTTTTATTTACTTTTTATTACTCTGTTCTCATTACAAGATAGTCCTATAATTTATCCATTTCCAGTACAAAGAAATCGCTAGTTAATGGTTCTAGATAGTAATTATTTTATTGTATTTCTATAAGTGGTGCAAAAATTGGAAACAATTATTAGATATGCTACTGAATTTTAATGAGGGTCCTTCGGAATAATAAATAAAGGTTTATGTCCCTTTCTTTTTAAATCGAGTCGGCAGAGGGTTTGAGAGGATCATTTAGGTATAAATAATTATTGTGGTGACAAATGTACCGCATTATTATACTTATCTTGTTAGACCATATAAATTAGGGTTTTATTTCGCTTTGCCATTCACCAGCGGCGTTTCACTAAGTTAGAAAATATAAATAATGTTTTTTACTATACCACTTTAACAGCGGCGTTTCAACTAAGGGAAAATAATAAAAAGTCTGGTTTAAGGATGGCTCAGGTCGGATCGTAAAAAGTTGGGTTTAAGGATGGCTTATAAAAATTGGGATTTAATTATCCCGCTTTAGCAGCGGCGTTTCACTAAGGTTAAATCATAAAAAGTCGGGTTTTATCTCGGGTCAGATCATAAATATTCAGGTTCAAATTAGGGTTAGATGAGAAGCCGCCTCGCGAAAGCATCCGGGTTAGGTCGTAAAAAGTCGGGTTTTATCTCGGGTCAGTTCATAAATATTAAGGATCAAGTTAGGGTTAGATAAGAAGCCGCCTCATGAAAGCATCCGGGTTAGGTCGTAAAAAGTCGGGTTTAATTTCGGGTTATTTTGTAAACAGCACCACCGAACCACCCGGGTTAGGTCATAAAACGCACCACCGAACCACCCGGGTTAGATCGTAAAACGCACCACCGAACCACCCGGGTTAGATCGTAAAACGCACCACCTGCACCACCTGGGTTAGATCGTAAAACAGCACCACCCGTCAGGTGGTGCACCACTGGTCTCGCTCTCTTAGTATCTCTCTACTTATATGTATAACAAATACTTTCATATTTAAATTTCTAAACTAATCCAAACTTATAAATTAAGAAATATTAATATTAATTGTAGAATTTGTAACATTTCCAAACGATATCGATGAAGGAAGTGTTTTACTATCCGATGAGACACAAGAATTGAAATTTACAGATTTACTAAAACATGAGGTTCTCTCTGCATATTCTTCTACACCATTTATTTGCTTTGCAATTCCTATTTTATTTTGCACCGAATTTTCAGTATAGCACTCCGCAACACTGGAGGACTTCCATCCACCATGTCTTTTTAAACTCATGATATCCCCGCCAGCATCTACTATTCGATAACAATGTCCCGTTTATTCTTTGGGACTGGACAACTTTAAATATGATCCAAGTTGAGAAGGTATTTTTCCAAAAGTATTTATACCCAGTGGTTGGATAGTGCATCTTCCTTTTTTATATGCAATAAATAACCGTGTATGGGCAGTATGATCGGGTCTAAGGGCTCTATACTTCTTGAAAATTGAAATATTATTAATTTCTGATGAAAATCCTTCCACGTAAACCACGAACTGTCGATCTACATGTGTCTTTGTATCCGGGACAGTTAGGTACAACAAGGTGGGTTTCAAATTCCTTAACATCTTCAATTTTCATTTTACATAACTCCACTCGGCGACATGCGCCAGCGATGCCCACAATGAGTACCACCTGAAACAAGCAAATAAGTTGTTATTTAAAAGTAGATTTAAAAAAAATCGCAATTAAGTACCTTCATTAATAAAAACTCCTCATCTGGTGCCGTAACAAGGAATTTTACAACCTCATCCTTGGAGAATGCCTTTGATTTCTTAGCTTTGTATCCCACAGACGTAGATCTGAGCATTGAGTAATAACTTCATAAAGAGGATGATTTACTGTCCTTAAATTTATCCACAAAATAGGCAAGCATCACATCTTCACTAATTGCTTTAACTTTCTTTGATGGACACCAGTCCATGAGGAGCCCATATTCCTTCTCATATCTATGCCGTGATTTATCCGGCAATAAATTAAGGGTAGCTGCTTTAGCAATGTCCAGAACTTCCTTCGGAATTTCATCATCACTGCTGCTACTGACTTCCATTTAAAGGACGTAAAACACACTTTCACGAAATTGTTACAAAAATAATTATCGTTTATTCCTTTGTCAAGTTTTACATCTGTCATATAAAAGCCAACTATTAAATTTCTATAATTTATTGCCCTAGCAACCTGATGTTAATGCATTGTTGATAACGACTTACGAGGCACCTACGGGGTAAATTAAAACAGTGCCCTTTTAGAGTCTTTAATATTGGTGCCCTAAAACATGCTTGTAGATAAAATATCGTACAATACACTTACGGTAGGTGTCTTTACCGCATTTGCGTGATTTACCAAACTCGCCTTCGGCTCGTTTTGTTAAACATTACGCACATGCGGTAAAGACGTATTTATCGTACTTGTATTGTAATAAACTATTATAGATTTCAGTTTATACTTTACAGTAAATCTGATACAGACAAAAGTTTTTAGTAGATTTTTTTAAAATTTTTTTTCGAAACAAATATAATTTTTTTTTATTTTGCCAAAGCCGTTTAAACATGAATTGCGTCGAAAAATATAAAGTCCAAAAAAAAAACTGTTTTTTCCATGTACAAAATTTATATGACTGTTGAAAAAACTAGGGTAAAAAGTTATAAACAAAAATAAGTTAGTGGTAAAATTGTTCAATGTTATCCTGTGGTTCAATGTAGCCCCGTTTTACGGTACCCTCTCTAGTTTTAGTTTCTTTTAATTGTAACAGTATGTAGTAAATATATGGTGAAGTTTAATATGTCCGTACATTACCTTTAGTTATGGTGGTAGTTATCCTCCCTTGGACCAGGAGACACTAATGGATAATCATTACGGACCTAGTCCTGCTCGATTTTTGAGAATATTGACTAAACTTTTCGCTTGCAACGCTTTTTTGTATTTTAATTTTAGGCTTACATTATATGGTTCATGCGAAACAATTTCCAATTCACGTCATCAATCAGCTGATAATTGTAAATCCGTTAGAAGACAGAAGGAAATTAAATTTGGGCAAAAAATATTAAAACTTTATGCGATATTGAATGTACTACAACAGCCAAGAGGAACCTGTTCTCGAGCTACATGGACCGAAGAAATGTTACAGTCGGCAATGGATCCATAACACAGACAAAGAAACTGAGTGTGTTGGCTGTGGGGATATCCGTCCACAGTAACAGCCAAGAAGACTGGTTGAAGTGCATTTCTTATCACGAAGGAATTTCTGAATCATTGCCTGCGATGTGGTAGAAGAGAAAATGTTTAATTAATTTACTTTATTATTTTTTCCTGTGCGGAGAGTAATAATGCGACATGAAATAGGGTTGTTTAACAAAAATCTTTTGAAGAATAAAATTTAAATTTAAACCAAGAAATAGGTACTCCTTGAGAAGGTGTTTAAATAGACCCCCATTTTCTCTGATACAAAGTCCAGCTCTACGGCGAATGTTGTGAGACGCCCGAAGACTCTGAAAAGGATTTTTTCTGATTTCATTTCCTGCTTGAAATATTCGCTGAAGCAGATCCTCACGGGTATCCACCTCCGTTGCATAAACTATGTTGCACATATGACCCCAAAAATAATAATCGAGTGGATTTAAGTCCGGCGATCTTGCTGGCCAGGGTACTCTGGTCCACCTCTGCCTGTCCACTATTCGGGATAATTCTCATTTAACAAGTTACGAACAGGCCGTCCAAAATGGACAGGGGCACCGTCGTGTTGCAAATACATTCTCAACCTGGACCTTTAGGGTACTTCGTCCAACAGTCCTGCTAACTGATTTTGAAGAAAGGCCAAATATCTCACGCTGGTTAAATAATTGGGCATTTCAATTGGACCAATTAACTGATTTCCAATTATTCCCGCCCACAAATTGACGGAGAACCTATATTGACAATAAGTTCTTCGGAGTTCTCTTGGATTTTCATCGTACCAAAAGTGAGTGTTACGAGTATTAAACACTTTAGTTCTACTAAATGTTGCCTCATCAGACCACAAAATTTTGATTAGCAAATTTTGATGTCCTCAAATCCACCGACATAACTTGATTCTCGGTGGGAAATCTCTAGGCAACAGCTCTTGAACCCTCTGGTAATGATATAGGTGAAGACCTTGCATCTGAGTCATTCTTCCTATCTAAAATAAATGTTCGTTATAATTATGGCCAGCAATATGGTAAAGTAAAACGCATTACAATTGATTTCGGAATGTTGACTTCTGTAGCCCATGGTCTGAGTTCAACTTAAGAATTATCTACTATTTGTTGAAGTGCATTTTCCAAATCATAGTCCCCTCTAGGTCGTCCTTGCCCACGAAGGCGTTCAAGCGAACCATTCTCCATCAAATTTCTATGAGCTCTCTCAAATACTTTGCGTCCAGGAAGTCTTCGTTGCGGAAAGCGTCTGCGATATTCCTGTATCGCAGCAAAGGAACATCCATTACAATATCCGTATACAAAATGGATATCGGTAAGCTCGTGGTTTGAAATATTTTGCATTTTCTTATTTATTATGTCTAATTCTACAACAGTAATAACAGCACACAATATCTGACACAGAAATGTCAAAGAAAACAAATATCAATTTTAATCCATGGCCTTCTATTCACAAATTTTACTTTATTATTCTTATTAATTATCTCCTTTATGGACGTGATTTTCTTTAAAAAGATTTTACTCAAAAACTGTAAGTCCTATCAAGATGAACTAAGGGTACCTTTTTTACCCAGAATACTTTGAAGTTTCATAATTATTAAGAAAATAATAGAAAAAACGACTGGTTGAAAAAATAGGGTTATTTTAACCCTTAACTACCCCGGTATGTGACGCCTATGACTAAATTTTTGAAATTCTGAATCCAGAAACTGATTTATCGTTAAAAGTTTATAACCATACCTAATTTCAAAACTTGATTATGAACGAGTCCTAAAATATTAAAAAAAATAACGATTTCAGGGTTCTCCATTCGAGGGAACAAGCATTTCTGCACTTATGTCCATATGAAAAAAATTCTGTTATTTTTAGTAGGAGAATATGGTGGTAAAGTATTGCCCCTTAATTTCGGGACACCCTGTATAAATAATTACAAAAAGTAAAGATATTATCTTAAAAACTAATAGACTTGGACAAAAAGCATGATCTATAAAATGCACTTATTTAATGGGTAGGCCAAAAATATAATAAAAAATATCATGTGAATTTGGAAAAATAAAGTTGACTATTACCGGTATAACCAGAAATGACAGAAACATATGAATATCTTAATTCAAGAGAGCATATCGACAAACCTAATACTCCAAAGTTTCAAAAAAATAGTTTTAGTAGTTCTCCCAAAAGCTCTAATTCACGCTCACATTATCACATTTTAAGTTTTGTGGTATTTTAACTATTCCTGGGGCTGTGGCAAGATATTTGCGAACGTTTAATTATTAAAGATAAAGATAAGCGGTGATTAGTGACTTAACCTGTTATCTCAGCGACATACTTAAGAAAATGCCAAATCTTTTTTGCCTGTTTATGTTAGAATTAAATAAAATCACAGTTTTGTTGTCTGGTTCTCTTTAAATATGGTTCAAAATGAAATCAGTAAATATTGAATTATTATTTTTAGAAACACTCTAGAAAATACTTGTTTTAAAATTGAAGCAGTTTTTAATGGTCTTTGACATTATTTAAATAATTAGCACTGTATACAGTACCTTTCAAAACTATAGTAACCTTGTTTACTTTGTCGGTATTGTTCAAATACATTTTCGTTTACTTTGTCGGTATTGTTCAAATACATTTTTTGTTATTATTCGGCAGTAGCTTTATTTCTTTGTGTGTCATGCGTGGTTATCTGGGATTTTGGCGCTGCTTGTTTTTAGCGCCTTTTTTACCGTCTTTTTAAATGGTGCTGTGTTAATAGTGTTTCTCCACTATTCTTAGTGCCTCCCTACTGTTGAATGAGCTCGCCAATATGAAGCCAATCTTTAGGCAGTTTGTATGTCGAGTCAGGTCTGGCTCTTGTATGTGAATGTGTTATAAGTTTGTTGGTCGAAATGTCCGTACGGCTGTAGTAGTAGGTCATGATTTTTAAAATGACAGATGAAGCCTGTTTCACTCGGCGTGGCATAGCTGATTTGCACAATGAACATGTCCATGCTGAATAAAATTCTCATGCGACTAAAGTAACCCATTATCAGCATGAGTTTAAGGTCAATGTGTGGGCAGGAATCATAGAGACTTTCATAATTGGTCCTGTCATTTTAGCACCTCGACTAAATCGCGAAATTTATTTGGAACATCTGCCAAACGAATTACCAAACTTATTAGATCCCCTGCCCTTGGAACTTCGAAGAGGAATGTGGTTTATGCATGACGGTGGGCCCATTCTTCGTTAAACGTACGTAATTATTTGAACGAACAGTATCCAAATAGATGGATAGGTAGAGGCAATGATGCACCCGCAAATTGGCCAGCTCGGTCTCTTGGTATGACACCGATGGATTACTTCTTATGAGGAATTTTGAAAACCCTTGTGAATTCTAGGCCAGTAAATACAGAAATGATGACGACACGCTCCAAAGAGTTCAATTTAATTTGTTAAAACGTATTAATCTTTGTACACACGAAAATTGAGGTAATTTTGAAATTTGTTTAAAGCGTTTTTTTTTTGGTGGTTGATAAATCTCTTATTGACTGTTTTTACTAGAGAATAAAATTAACAATACATTTATGTAATTGTTTTTTTTTTAGTTTTTAGTGACAGTTATTTTAATTTAACGCCTTCGCTTCAAATTGTGTTCAATTATTACAATAATTTAGACCTGGCCGTACACGAAGTGAATTTTTTAAATCCAGATATCTCAAAAACGGCTGCTCAAATCAACTCTTAACGTGTATACCTTTTTTAGGTAAAATACGTTGGAGAATAAGAATTTTTATTTAAAAGTTAAATACAGGGTGACTTAAAAAGGTTATTTGTTATTTTGCTTTAAATGTGGCGCCCCTTAAATTTTACAATAAAAATTGGGGCAAATTTTTATTTTTCATCCCACAAAACCCCCTCTAGCTGAATATTGTGGCAATACACCAATTATTAAAAAAATTATTTATGAAAAACTAAAACCAAATTAAACTTTTGAGACTCTGTATCTTCGAATTCATCCACTTTTGTACGGAGGTAAGTTGGGTTAGATCGTTATATTTGAGCCCCAGGGATTTGTGGTAGCATTTTTCCACACCCTGCATATAGCTTTTATCTGTAAAAATTGCATACGTATTAATAGAAACCCAAACGTCCACCACTATCCAAAGATTTATCCTAATTTATCGGCAAACTATTGTTATAATTTTCTGACCATATTGTTAAAGATAAACTTACTTGAATGTCGATCTACAGATGGTCCACGGATAGGGTTTACAATAGCACCAATTTGGATGAAAAATTTCATTTTTCGGGAAAAAGTCATTCTTGATAAAAAGTTTTGCTAGAAAAAAAACGCAATTCACGAAGAGAAAATTTTGATTTTTTATACTCGAAAAAACTTCAAAAACATGATTTTTCTCCAAGAGTAAACTACCTTTATTTTTCATTTTTGACCAAAATGCCAATTAGAAAACATATTTAGAATAACGAGAGATTTAAAATAAATCTTCGATTTTTTTAGTTTTTTCAATTTTTAGAGGCAAATGAAAATTTTGCTGCTCAATAAAAATATTAATATAAAATTTTATTAAAGTCTATTTTCATATTGGGTGGTGTGTATCTTATTTTAAAATTTTAAATGCATTTGTAAAAACAAGGAATTTCTTTACCTTTTTATTACTTTGCTTTACGTATGGGGCAAATTTGAAGTTGTCAAATAGAATTTGATGTGTTTTGAAAATGTTGACCTTATAGCAAAGGGTTTATTTAGTTCAATGTTACGGTGCGGGCGAATGTTCTTACAACTTTGTGATAGAGAAATTTAATCAAAGATATCCTAACGTTTAGGTCTCAGCGAACTGGTTCAGTTTCCAATTAAAAAAAAAAAAAAAACTATGGTCAGAATGACGCAGCTTTCCTAATCGTATTGCAGTCTGTTGCTGACAATCCTACCCTTTCATTAAGAAACCGAGGTCAAGAACTTGATGTAGTAAAAAATCTCACATTCGGAATATTTTAAAGACAAACAAAATATTCCCATTTAAGCCAACTTTTAATCAAACGTTGGAAGAAGGAGACGAAGCCAAACGTTTGGATTGTTGTCTTTGGGTCGGAGATAAAATTGTAAGTGGAAACATTAATTTTCATAAATTTATCATGTTCTCCGATGAATCGACATTTTTCAACAAACGGGAAAGTGTCTTCTGCGCATATTAGATACTGGAGCAAAAATAATCCCCGTTTTAGAATTCCTGCTAGAAGACAATATTACAAAAAAGTAAATGTCTGGTGTGCGATTGCACATTATGGCATTATTGGCCCATATTTTTTTGAAAACACGTGTAACCGTAGGAGTTACCTTGAAATGTTGGAAACATTCTTTTCTGACAACCTAGAAGAATTGCCTCTCCAATTTAGGAACGAAATGTACTTTCAACAAGATGTATGACCTGCGCAGTTCGCAATTGAAGTGAGGGAATGGCTTGATAATACATTTGACCACAGATGGATTGGTCGGAATGGTCCGATTCTGTGGCCCTCAAGGAGTCCCGATTTAACTATTTCAGGTGCCTATCTTTGGGGGCGCCTCAAATAATTATTGTACTCCCGTCTAATTGAGAACGACGAACAGCTTCTAAAACAGCGAATTGTTGAAGCTGTTCAAACAATTTCCATTGAAGAAATTCGAAGAAGTTTTGACCACATTAGTTTACAGCTGGAAAAATGTGTTGAATATGGAGGGAAGTGTTTGAATAGCAAATTATAAAATTATTATTTGTTGTTATTTTAAGACTTTCTTGTGATATTTCCGGGGTCATTTCATTTGTGAAATTCATAATACATATTTCTGGTAACACTACAAATCAGTTTTTGAAATTTTTTGATGCCCATCTGTAAAATATAAAGTCATTGATAATGTATGTATTTCGACCGCCAATGTTATCCAAAAAAAAATTATTTTAAATCTCGGATTTAAATTAAAAACGTTATTTTAAATAAGTTTTCCAATTGGCATTTTGGTCAAAAATGAAAAATAAAGGCAGTTTACTCTTGAAGAAAAATCATGTTTTTGAAGTTTTTTCGAACCCTGTATAAAAAATCAAAATTTTCTCTTTGCGAATTGCATTTTTTTCAAAAACAAAACTTTTTTTCAAGAATGACTTTTTCCCGAAAAATGAAATTTTTCATCCATTTGTGCTATTGTAAACCCTATCCGTGGACAGTCTGTATACAATGTTAAAAACCACCTGTATTGTAACTGAAAAGATATACTTTTAGTCTATAAATAATATGTTCTCACTGGAACCTAACATTTGTAAACGTGTGGGTTTATCTGGGCTACCGCCTTGCTGGGGTCTCTTAATTTATAGGATACAATTATTGTATCTTATTGTAAAATCTATTTATTTCACTGTTATGATCATTCCATTTTTGTTTCTAAGCAAATAACACTTTCATGCTGTTCCAATGCCATATTTTGTTATATTCTTCCGTGCGAGCAAAATTATTATCACCAAAGTGTGCTTTGCATCTAAGGCCGTACTGCTTAGCGCTACAGCTTAATACCTGTTGGGAGTCAGTAAATACCAGCATTATCAATCAATCAGTTGTTCCGTCATCTTTAACAGTCGCTTCGAGCAATTTGATTATTTCTTGAATAATTCACGCAATGGATTTTACGGAACAGCACAAAAAATTCTTGGTTGAAGCCTATTTTCAAAACGGGGTTAAAGTAAATGGTGAGTGGCAATACAATCAGCGTTTGTGAATGGACGATTTTCGCGAAAATTTTACTGACACCCCCTTTACTGCTGGAAATTTTTATCATTGAGAAGAACCGTGGCTCTGTTTAGGAAAATAGGTTCTATACAACATACAGGGAGAAATTACCAGAAGGGTCGATTATTTCAAAAGATATTCGAGTTAGCAAAAAATGTCTTGTATAAAAGTTGTAAGGCTTTTAAAAACCTACATATTATATGTAATAAATTGGAATATACAGGTACGCCCAGAAAGTTGTGGAGAGTCAAAGTTATATTTTTTTAAGTAGAACACCCCCTATATTATTACTTATTTTGATCGTACAGTCAATTTTAAACATTTTCTATTAACCATATGCAATGCCTAAATTTATTAATTTCCGAGATATCGGCGTTTTAAATAATAACGGATAACAATGCCTTATTCGAACGTAGTCGTATTTACCTTAGCAACAAATTAAGTATGGTCTTTGACATTTGTCAGAATTGAGCAAAAAAGAAAATAGCATGGCGTTTTCACTTACTCAAACAGAGAGAATTGATATTTTAATTTTAAGGGGATATGGCGATAAGCAGAGCTCATATCAGGAGGTATGTGATATTTTTAACAATTTGCACCCAGATAGGCAAATTAAAAGAAATGCAGTTTTTCGAACTATGGAGCGTTACAGAATGACTGGAAGTGTAAAAAACTGACCAAGATCTGGAATACCTAGAAGTGCTACCGCCGATGATAAAAAATTAGACATTCTGCTTTCGATACAAGAAAATCCCAGACAATCCACCAATCAGCTTGCTTTGGATCATGAAATTGATCAAAAGTCTGTAAGAACCGTTCTTCATACTGAGAAAATGCATCCATACAAAGTTCATGTTGTACAAGAACTTTGTGATGTTGACTATGATCGAAGACTAAAATTTTGCGAAATAATTACCAGAAAGATTGAAGAGAATCCGCATTTTCCAAACAATATTGTTTTTTCGGATGAAGCGACCTTCACACTACACGGAATGGTCAATAAACAAAATTACCGTTACTGGGGGCGAAATAACCCAAACTGGTATGAAGAATTGCATACACAGTTCCCAAAAAAAGTTAATGTCTGGGCTGAATTGTTAGCGGGACATGTAATAGGACCCTTTTTTGTCGAGGGAAATTTGAACGGTGAACGATATCTCCAGCTTCTTCGGTAAGAAATAGTTCCAACTATAAACAATTTAACTCTCGATATTAACTTAACCTGGTATCAGCAAGACGGAGCTCCTCCGCATTTTTCTCGTGAAGTTGGAGAATTTTTGGATGTCACGTTCCCAAATAGATGGATAAGAAGAAGAGGGCCTATCGAGTGGCCTTCGCGATCCCCCGATCTTTCGCCCTTAGCTTTCTTTTATTGGGGTCACCTGAAAAACAATGTTTATCGGAACAAATCCAATAATTTAGAAGAATTAAGAATTGAAATTTTAAATGAAAGTGGGAGAATAACAAGGGAAATGGTTTTAAATACCCAGAGACATTTTTGCGACAATTTGTATCATTGTCAGTTAGTAAATGGGGGCCATTTTCAACATTTGTTAAAAAATAGAGCTGTGTTTCCATGACTTGTTATACCGATTTTTTTTCATGTTAACTTATTAAATTGTTTATTGAAATTTATTTTGTGTTTTGTAACTGATCAAAACGTCATGATATCTCGGAAACTAATAAATTTAGGTATAGCATATTATGGTTAATAGAAAATGTTTAAAATTGACTGGACGATCAAAATAAGTAATAATATACGGAGTGTTCTATTTAAAAAAGTATAACTTCGACTCTCCACAACTTTTTGGGCGTACCTGTATATTCCAATTTATTACAGATATGTAGATTTTTAAAAGCCTTACAACTTTTATAAAAGATAATTTTTGCTAACTCGTATATCTTTTGAAATATTCGACCGTTCTAGTAATTTCTCCTAACCCAGGAGCTGGAAGACCATCTGTAAAAGAAAAGAACTTGTTGCAAACGTTCGTGAAATAATGCAAAACACGCAAACAAATCTGTAAGACACCTGTCTCACGAAGTGGGAAGTACTTATGGAACATGCAGGACTATTTTTTAAAAATAGTTAAATTTATTTTCTTATAAAGTGCAAGTATTCCAAGAAATACGAGCTGCAGGTTTTAAAAGGCGCAGGAATTACTGTACTTTACTCAAAATTTATTGGAAAGAAATGATTTATTAGACCTGACTTTTTTTTCTGAGGAAAACTGTTTCCACCTCACCGGTCATGTAAATTCTCAGAATACACGTTTGTGGAATAGTGATAATCCTCATATTCCTCTAGGGTCCACATTGCACCCTTCAAAAACTTGGTGTCTTGTTGACTGTTTCCCGAAGAAGAATGGTTGGTCCTTGTTTTCCAGGACACAGTTTTATAGCGGTATAGGGATAATTAGAATAGGAATAATTTGAATCCATTTGTGGAGCAATAACTGGACGGTTTGCTACATCTAGTTATTTTCAACAGGACGATGCAACCGCCCAACATCCGCCGAGACTATTAACTACTTACGTAATTTTCTCGACAACAGATTGATCAGTTTTCGAACAGACATTGAATTCCCAACCAGATCACCTTGTTTGACGGTTATGGATTACGTCATTTTTCCTTATTTGTAGAACAGTTACAAGAAAGGGTTATCCAAAAATGTGGTAACATTTCTCCAAATATGCTTTCGAAGATATGAAAACACGAATTCATGCCTGGAGTGTGGCGGTGACCAATTTCAGCAGTTTCTATTAGGTTTGTTCCAACCGCAGCAAAAACCGTTCTCGAACGGTCCCGCGCATGCGTATTAAATAAAATGCTTTCCAACTGTGAATTGACGATTCATAGGACGATTCTTTAAGTGTTACAACCAACCTTGTTACCGTTCTAGAACTAGTTCTCGAACCGTCCTTTCGATCCCTGACCATCAGGGACCCGGACCGGAATGTAATATCGGTTCCGTTCCGGTTTCGGTTCCAGATGAAATAGAGAATTTAGGTTCCGTTACAATTCCGGTTCCGAAACAATTACTTCGATTCGGTTCCTACCAATTTTAAACGGTTCTGATCCGGTTCCCTCCAAAATATGAAATTTCGATTCAGATTTGGTTCCGATCCGAACACGACCGTTTTGGATAAACTTTGAATTTTTAATCCTGTTTCATTCAAAAAAATTAAGAAAACTGTGTCGCCACAAATGCGACCACTAGATATAATATAGTTGGCAATGGTTTCGTTCAGTCTTTGATATTTTGCATAAAGACTAAGAGGGAGAGAAAAACAAGTAGAATATTCTAGAGCAAGATCTCAGATTTATTTGCCAAAAGGGGAGTAAATTCGCCTGCAATACAATACCTCTTATATGTTTTGTGGTCGAAAGTGTCTCCACGGTACAGAAAAAAATTTATAGAGAAACTTAAAATTAGGTTAGGTTTAATTACTGCAAAGCCATGTGTAAACTATCTGACAAAGTATTAGTCTGAAAACCGAAAAAAACCCAAAAAAAACGTTTTAATTTTTGGGGTTCGGGTTCTGCAACTAAAATTTTCTTTTAAGTAAAATATGTGTTCGGTTTCGATTCCGGTCCGGTTGTTATCAATTAGCGGTTCCGGTCCGGGTCCCTGCTGGCCATACATTGGAATCGTTTGGGATGACCTGCGCAGTAAGGTTTTAGTAAGCTGGGGCTGACATTTGACATTTCCATTTGTTTATTGGTGGTTTTTGTTCGTGAGATTTTTAGTTCGACTGTGTATTTTTCTGTTTTATACTGCCTTAATTTGACTTCGGTTTATTTTTACTATGAGTGACGAAGGAGAAAATATAAAAATGTGTTTTAACACTTGTAACTAGAAAAATTTCTTTTCAGTTTTTTGTTATAAACACTGCAAAATCCTATCGACTTACCTCTTACTACTGTATTTTCATTTTCTGTCATTTTTTCTTTTAATCTTACACACTGCCTTTTATAAACACAAAATACAAACACAGGTTATGTTTGAGAAAACATGAGTTTATGTTTACGTTATAATTATTTAACTCGATACCTAAATCGGTTCACAAAATAGTTCCAACCCGTCTATATTTTGCACCGTCACGGAACTGTAAAATATCCACGCCCGCGCACAACATCGGTACGAGTGATCCTAATAACCGTTCGGGGACGATACCAAATTAGTTGGTTGGAACAAACCTTTATCCTTTCTCTATATTCCTACCTTGCTAATTTTGTAAACAACTAAAATTAATTTGTAGGTACTATTTGTTTACTTATTTGAATATTCATTAGTTTGGCATATCATGTTATAATATGAATTTGACACAATTTTAACCTGGATTTGGTTAGATATATCGTCCCCTTATAATTCTGATCTAAGTCAAGCCCTCTTGAATGAAAATGGTACCACTCCAGTTTATCGGCTTATGCGAAAAATGGCGTAAAATGAAAAGCGTTTCTTGCAATATGTAGCACGTACTTTCTAAACGACAAATCCGCGAGCGGAAAACCATTTCTTTTATTGCAAATATAAAAAGAAACGTGAAAATACGGTACCCGCTTGTGACAAAAATGAAAAACCCTTGTTGATTTATGTAGCATATACCGAATTGGAACCAAAAAGGTGGATTAGATGCCGTGTTAGCGCCTGATTAACCAATATAAGTCTATAAGTATTACAATTTTTGTCGAGTGACTAACAGCTAGAGAAACATAACCTCACTTGTCACTCTCACTGTGCTTTTCGGTCGACTATTTTCACATTTTTTTTATATTTCCAATTAAAAAAATGGTTTTCCGCTCGCGGATTTGTCGTTTAGAAAGTACGTGCTACATATTGCAAGAAACGTTTTTCATTTTACGCCATTTTTTGCATAAGCCGATAAACTGGAATATTACCGTGAAAATAATTTTTGCTCGCATGGTTAGTTTTATTTTAACAATTCTTTTGTCCATTGTAATGTTTCTGGACGATGAGGTTTCAATTGGAACGGAGATAATCCAAAAAACAGTCTTGGAACTTTTAAGAGCGGTAATTGAATTTATTTTCAACAAAAGATAAACTACTTAATAATAAAACATTACTTACGGTAAAATCCCCATAATTAGTCGCCACCTCAGACATTCTGTTACACTACGCTTGCTGTGTTAAACTGTTTCGATTTCTCAATATTTCAAAAATATTGCCGAACAACTCTTCTTTGTATTTATTAGTTATATTATTTTCTAATCTATTATCATTTACCTATCTTTTTCAAATTTCTTTCACTGTCTTCAAATTATTGGTTTATTTCCTTCAGTTATTTATTGTTCTGTAATTTAAAAACTTGCTTCCATGATTGTTGTTGTTTAATCGCGCATATTCACTTATAATTTATTAACTGCGGGAAAAATCACTTTGACGTAGCTCAAACATTTTTGAAAAACTGTCAACTGAAAAGTACACACTGCCACATACTGGAACAGGTGGAAATATGCCACGATAGGCACTTGAAATTGGGGGTATGTGGCACGTACGCGCTATTTTTTACGGGTATTATTTTTAAATGTAAATTTTAACATACAACTGAGTTAGTTTATCACCTAATATTAAGTAAATATATTGTGCGCATAGATCAAAATCCCTTATGACTCACAAGTTAAACTATCATGACCTAAAATTCCTGATGTTTTAAACTGAACCGTTTACGTTAAATACTTTTTATAAATTTGGAGAATCTAGAAAACTCTATTTTTATCAGCGCAAATGCTTGTAGAGATAACACAGGTTAATAAAATTACTTTAACAAATAAGTGGGGTGAAAGTATAATATGCATCAGGTAAATATAATAATGTAATGTTAGTTCCCATTCTATAAATTGCTTTTTGGTGACAATTTAGTTCATATTGATTAAAGTAACGCTACAAAAATCTGTGCTGTAGATAATTCCGTTACACAAAATAATAATAATATGCTACCGTGTTAGCGAAGTAGGTGCTAAAGTTTTGTTATTATGATTAGGTACACGGTGATCATTTATAATGTCCCCCCCTCTTAACTTTTTTGTTTCTTGCATTAGATAAAAATGTTAAATATAAAAGTTGTACAGAGTAATGTAAGCTATTTGCAGAATAATATATGAATATACAGGGTATTGCAGAAATGAGTCACAGGTTAAAATATTTTTTCTTTAAATGGCACACCCTCTATATTGTTAGCTTTTTAGAATCTCCTAAAACTTCTGAATATTTTTCTTATAACATGTCCTATGCCTAAATATAAAAGTTTTCGAAATAATCGCATTTTAACTATATAAGCGGCTACATTCAAAAATAAATATTCTAGATTTCAGTAAAGTTCTTACTTAGGTAGCTGTGAATTATGCGGTCATGGAGCAACAAAAACTATGTTTATTAGTGACAGTTACCGACATATTAAGTAAATATTACATTTTTTTGATAAAGATGCCTTATTCAGAAAGGGAAAACAAGTAATTTTGCAAACATTTATTAAAGCAAACAATAGCGTTGAATTGGCTCAACGGGAAATGCGTAGAATTAATCCCCGGATGCAAGTTCCTGACAAAAAAAACATTTAACCCAAGTACTACGTGGTAAAAACTACTACGTATTAAGTAATAAAATGCAAATTTCTCGAAATCCGTCAGAGGAATCGAGTCTTATCAAGAGTACCTTTTTGTAGCAAATGAACAACTACAATAGCAAACTAACCTGAACTAACCTGAAACAAGCAATTAGTAAAAAACCCAGGTTCTACGCCCATGGACTGATATTAATCAGAATTGTGACATGGGTTTTTTTGCCCCATAAAGCTATGCCAAGGTACCAAATTTTGGCAAAATAGTATGAGCAGTTTTTGAATTAATCCAGAAAAACGATTTAAAAATTGTCACTTCAGCGCCGTCTAGCGCCCAAACTAAGCAACTTTGTACTAAGGTAAATTTACTTAAATCGGCTAATTTTGGTCTGAAGAATATGTGGTAGGTTTTTGTAAAGACCTTTACAGACATCCTGTATACAAGGTGTCTCTAAAAGGTCTGTACCGGGTGTCCCACTAAGAATGGCTGTCGGCAGTATCTCAGAAAGTGTTAGTCGTACGGCTTGCGGAAAAAAACTATATTAGGTAAAGTGGTCATGAGAAATTGCTGAAAATTATTTTTAAGTTTCTCAGACTGGCCCTAGAGGGCGCAACAGTAACGGTAAATATGAATCACGAAGTTGCCTCAAAAGTCGCCTAGTTAAGGTATCCCGAAAATAACATTTTTGTATATTTATTAATAAAATTCACCTATAGAACGTGTTCGTCACTTTTCAAATAAAGTGGTGGGGGAAGGTTGAACCTTATTTATAATAAATGCTGATAACTCAGGTCTGGCTTAACATAATTTAGTAAACTTAGTTTTGTTAAAAAGGGATTTACTCACTCTATATATTATCTTATGAAGTACGGCAATATGTGTTTTACACTAGGCGCTAGGAGGCGCTGTCTTACAACTTCACTAACATTGCGCGTTTTTTCCATAATTGTAAATATAATAGTATATTCAATTTTACCTGATTACAAGAATGATTAAAGTCTAAGAAGTCAGCGAAAACCGCAAGTTAATATCTATTTTCAATCCGGAGATATCAACATCAATATTCATAATTACGGAACATTATGATTTTATTTTTAAGTTGCCATTGTAAAGGTTTTTTTAAGAGTCAAATGGGCCTTGGAAAAACAAAATATGAAGGTACGTATGTTTGAAGCAAATATATCGTTACGACAATAATTCTCGGTGGCGCCCTAAATGCTCAAATTGTCGCCCATCGTTCTGTATACACGACTCCAATCTCTCCCTGGTTGATAATACTGCAGTTTCCACCTCTGCCATAAGGATACGGAGGCTGCTGTCCATTATCCTTTCTATCATGTTTTTGGGAACCTCTCTTCTCCCATAGTAGACCTCAGCCACGTCTTAATTCTCCGCATTGCTGAAAAGCTCCGCTCGCATCCGGCTGAGCTGACTGGAATGACAATTGCAGCTTGGGTGAATTTATAGAGATTTGGGCAAAAATCTTGTTGTAAGTGTTCCCTCAGGACTTCAATAATTGTCAACATATTTTCTTTTAGCGGGTTTTTCGTTATTAAACATTCTGCTTCTAAAAGAGTCTCATCAATTTGCAGGATATCCTGTAAAATTACCTACAATAGGCTTTCCATTTTCGAGATCTAAATTCAAAAACGCATTGATCAATTGGGCTAAAGGTATACTTTCAAACCTGTTATTCATATTAACTATTATATTATCAATCACTGGATATAGGTATATCTATATATATACATGACTTTTCGCTGTCTTTTATCGATAACTTTATAAATTTAAACCTTCAGAAATTTTTGTCAAACCTAGTACTATCACTTTAATATTTCATTTTACTTATTTATCTTTTAACTTTAAGTATCTATTGTCCACCAAAGTAAGAGGAGCTTGCATTTATAAAACCAAGTAACCAATGGCTTAACACCACCTTAAGAATAAATATTTGTATTGGCCTCTGCCAAAAAATTGAGCTTTTATTTTAAATATCTAAACCTCTCAATCTAGAGACAAAATAGCGAACCTACCCTGAGTTGAGCTAGCTAATGGGTGTCTGAAGAACATCCTCCAGGGCGTAGGGTTCCAGAGTAAGAGTGGATAGGTTGCCTTGTCGCAGTTTATTTTAGGTTATCCTAAGGTGAATACTGGCACCCGATTATTGTTTAGGGCGTAATTTGGTTTTTTATAACACTTAATTGAGGGTTGTATTTTTTTTTTATAACACTGTCTATATATATATAAAAGGTCTGTATAAACTCTGAGCACATATTCCTGAGGCCAGAATAAGGCGATTTAAAGCAACTTACTTTAGTCCGAAATTGCTCCGTTTCCGAGATACAGGGTGGTAAATTTAAAAAATAAAAATAGAATTTTTTAAAATTAATGAACACTTTTTAACGTATTACTTTAGAATTTGGTACCCGGGGGTTTTTTGGGATGCGAAACCCGAATACGGACACCTTTCCACTGTGGCCGTTAGAGGGCGCTTCACAATGCACTTCTTATGGTTTAGAATAGCCATAACTTTTTTATCAGTGTAGTTTTTTCCTCTTTTGTTAAGGAACTAATTTTTTGAACATTTTGAAACAGAAAATGTGTAAATCCGCTAAAGTAAGCCGATTTTGAGATATTTCGGTTTTTGGTGTTCGATGCCGCACCGGAATATTTAAATTATTCTGAATAAAAAATGTTTGCTGTTATCTTTGAGGATGAAATGTGGTCAGCGAATTAGCAGTGGAAAATATATTTTTTTTAGATACTTCTTTGGAGTGTCACATCCAAAAATCTTCGGATTTTTACCTGTTTGATGAACACTCGCTATCAGTCTCTATGTTGTTTACAGTAAGTGTTTCAGTAAGAATTTGGCAATGCGAGATTAAATAAGGTGTTTGAAACGTGTTAGTTAAATTTTAAATTGACTGTAAAGATGGCTGAAGGATTTGATATTGGTTTTTGGGTATTCTAAAGGAAATGGCCGCGAAAGTGTTAATGTTATTAAAAGCATGTGAAAAATTTTGTAAAACTGTACTGAATTAAATTATTTTCTTAAAAAGTGTATACTGAGTGTTTAGAATTTAGTAAAAATTAAAAAAAAATGTTTTTATGTTATTAAGACCTGTAAATATCTGTAAACTGTACTGAATTGTGTTATTTTCTTAAAAAGTGTATACTGAGTGTTTAAAATTTAGTAAAAATTAAAAAAATGTTTTAATGTTATTAAAAGCATGTGAAAAATTTGTAAAACTGTACTGAATTAAATTATTTTCTTAAAAAAGTGTATACTGAGTGTTTAGAATTTAGTAAAAATTAAAAAAAAAATGTTTTTATGTTATTAAGACCTGTAAATATCTGTAAGCTGTACTGAATTGTGTTATTTTCTTAAAAAGTGTATACTGAGTGTTTAAAATTTAGTAAAAATTGAAAAACTGCTTTAATTTCGAAAAAGTAGACAGGGAAAGATATCCAAATCGGCGCATACCAAACCATCAAACATTTGCTGCTATTGAGAGACGCCTTCGCGAAACCGGTAGCTTCACTCCTTTAACTGCCAATTATGGACGGCAACGTGCAATAAGAACTCCTGAGGTCGAGGAACAAATTTTGAAAAGAATTGCTGAAGATCCAAAATTAGGCACCAGACGCTTAGGTTTAGAGGTAGAAGCATCCAAGGATGTAGTTCATAGAACATTAAAAGAACAGCAGCTTTATCCATACCATATTCAGAAGGTACAAGACCTTTTGGCTCCGGATCTCGATCAACGATTGGACTTCTGTCGATTCATTACCGAACAAAAACAACAGGATGTGAATTTTGCTAAGCACATTTTATTTACTGACGAAGCATGTTTTACAAGAAGTGGTGAAACCAACTTACATAACGAACATGTTTATGCTATGTTTATGCTGATGAAAACCCGCATGCCACGAAAGTAACTCATTATCAACATGAGTTTAGAATTAATGTGTGGGCAGGAATCATTGGCAATTTCATTATTGGTCCTGTCATTTTACCGCCACGACTAAATGGTGTGGATTATTTAGAACATTTACAAAATACGCTGCCAGATTTACTTGAAGATTTGCCGTTACAACTTTGACGAGATATGTGGTTTATGCATGACGGTGCTCCACCACATTTTAGTTTAAATGTCCGCAATATTATTTGCAACGACAGTATCCAAACAGATGGATCGGTAGAGGAAATGACGCTCCTGTAAACTGGCCGCTACGCTCACCGGATATGACTCCGTTGGATTATTTTTTATGGGAGTCTTTAAAAACGATGATATACTCCAGACCGATTAATAATGAAGAGGAATTGTGGGGAAGAATTGAAAATGTAGTCAACATATTAAAAACGTTGCGGAATTGATGCAAAGAGTAAATTTAAACTTTTTACATTGTATTAATCTTTGTATTTATGTTAACGGATGTCATTTTGAACAATTACTTAAAGTTTATGCTAGTTTTTAAAATAAAATTTTTCCTCATTTAATTAAAAAAATAATCCAAATTCAAATTCTTCCTGCAAAACTTGCTGTAACTAACCCAAGTGAAACATGGAAAATTTACTAATAGCGGAATTTTTTTTATTGAGAATAATTTAAATATTCCGGTGCGGCATCGAACACTAAAACCGAAATATCTCAAAAACGGCGTTCTTTAGCGAATTTTCACAAGAGAACCTTTATTGTTTCAAAATGTTCAAAAAATTTGTTCCTTAACAAAAAAAGGAAAAACTACACTGATAAAATAGTTATGGCCATTCTAAAGGTGGATTTATAGTTTGACGGTGGCTGGTACTGGTCGACGTTTGACGGTCTGTTGCTGGTGGCCGGTGAAAAAGTGGATTTATAATTTGACGGTCGCATCACCGTTGGGCATGCGCATTATTCGTATGGTTGTTTTAAGGTTACGATAATCTTGATTTTAGTGTGTGATATTTTGTACTTTGTAGTTGTATTTGTGAAAAGAAAGTGAAAGCAATATGGAGAAAAAGTCGCTAACTATGTTTGCTCTGCTGCTGGGTTTGATAGGAGTGAAGAAATTAGAAGAACAACAACGTAGGCGTCGACCAAGTCCAGCTGTTGAGCCACGTGACATCATTCTGCGACAGGATTGGTTAAATTCCGAACAGCCACCGGAAAAAGTTAAAAGTTGACCATCTCGACCGTCAAGCCACCGTCAAACAGCGCCGGAACAGAAATCTATAAATCGGATAACGGAAAGCAATTTGTTTATCTATACCTGCCACCGTCAAACGTCGACCGGTACCAGCCACCGTCAAACTATAAATCCAGCTTAAACCATAAGAAGTGCATTGTGATGCGGCCTCTAGTGGCCACAGTGAAAAGGTGTCCGTGTTCGGGTTTCGCATCCCAAAAAAACCCCGGGTACCAAGCTTTAAAGTAATACGTTAAAAAATGTTCATTAATTTAAAAAAATTCGATTTTTATTTTTTAAATTTACCACCCTGTATCTCGGAAACGGCGCAATTTCGGACTAAGGTAAGTTGCTTTAAATCGTCTTATTCTGGCCTCAGGAATATGTGCTCAGATTTTGTACAGACCTTTTAGAGACACCCTGTATTATCCAGTGATTGATAATATAGTAGTTAATATGAATAACAGGTTTGAAAGTATACCTTTAGCCCAATTGATCGATGCGCTTTTGAACTTAGATCTCGAAAATGGAAAGCCTATTGTAGGTAATTATACAGGATATCCTGCAAGTTGATGAGACTCTTTTAGAAGCAGAATGTTTAATAACGAAAAACCTCCTAAAAGAAAATATGTTGACAATTATTGAAGTCCTGAGGGAACACGTACAACAAGATTTTTGCCCAAATCTCTATAAATTGACTCAAGCTGCAATTGTCATTCCAGTCAGCTCAGCCGGATGCGAGCGGAGCTTTTCAGCAATGCGGAGAATTAAGACGTGGCTGAGGTCTACTATGGGAGAAGAGAGGTTCTCAAACTCTATATACTCTTCGCCATATAGAAAATAAGTACGTCAAGGAAAACGTCACGCCAGAAAAAGTTTAAAATATTTTTGTAGAGAAGTGACGTAAATTAATGTTGGTTTTATTAATTAATACTACTCTTGTATTCAATCGAAATAAACACGATTCACGAAAATTCAAAAAAATATTTAAGTAAACTACATTCCGAAAATTAATGATTAAAATAGACCTAGCTTAAGACGCCAAGTTGAAATTACTTTTGGTGCGTACGGTCAGCATCCAATAGCTATAAAGGTGGATTTATAAACTCGAAAAGTTGGCGAGGTTGAGGTTCAGTTGGTGTTGGAAATAGGAGTTCAATTTAAACTAAAGGGAACACTCAGTTCTATTTATACACTCGTTCATGTTGTTCATGTAAAGCTCATGTAAGGTTCGAAAACTTCCCGGGTAGTTCGAGATAATCAATTTTTATGCTCGGAATTCGGAATATCTAACCTCACAACTTGACCATAACTTCAACCTCACCAACTTTTCGAGTTTATAAATCCAGCTTAATCCTTGAGGCTTTAACGCTTTTGATAAATTCGTGTAGCAGTTCACAGTTCATCATTCAACCATGTGAAACATGACGTTACGTTACAGTGACAAGGGACATAATTAAAAGTGTAAAGCTATTATTTATGAATTATGATGCTAATCGTGCTCATTAATTGTACCTACATTGGGCGTCGACTTGGCTTCATCGGTCATCGCATCTCAGGGGCCAGGCCCCCTGGAAAATAGCCCTATACACACCAATGCTCAACAGGCCTCCAGCATCAGCACCCCCCGTTCCGCGGTGCGGGATTTAACAGGGTATAGCTTCACTGAATCTGATCGGTTTATTCAAATCCAATGTTACATGTACGATAGATTAAACGTGAAAAACAATACTTATTTAAAAGCTTCTTACCACTGCTAACGGAGCACAAAACACCAAATAACGTTTGATAAAATAATTACTGTTTTATTTGAATAAGTAACAAAGTATATTAAAATCGTAATCAACTTTGTTAACTTTGCACTAATGCATTCACACTCCCGCCCGATACTGTTTAATATCGTTAATAGCTTGTCTAAATAAAAACCTATAACTTAAACAAATCTGTTTTCATTCTCACAATTTTTTTTATGATGCCATTTATAAATTGATGTAGTGAGAAGCATTTAACTTCTGTGACCCGTATTTTTTTATTAAAACGTGGGCGATTCGGAATTAGTAAAAAAATCGTTAGATATAAATAATATGGTCCAGATGATTTCTGGTTTGGGTCTGATCTTGATTATGTGCCCTGGATCGAGTACCTATTCTGCCCTTCAATACACTTTCCTATTTTTGAAGAAATAGTACCTACATAATTTCAATGTAGTCAATGCATATTCAGGGAAAACTTAGATTCAGTATAAACAACGCCGTCTGCATAAGGTCAAGGTGGTGGAAAATTATACGAACTGATAGTTCGTACAGGGTCATTCACCATAATGTGTCACACCTGAACTACTACAAATGGACTGACATTTCCCTGAACCCGTTAATAACACACTCACAAGGCTGCCCAGAAGTCCGGAATAAAATTAATATCGCCTTAACCTGTAACTTTTGTGGAAAATGCTAAGACACGTCGATTTAGTTTTATATATGCTCACATTTTGACGTTATTCGTTTGTTTTTTTATAGACATTTCTCAAACATATAACGACATCGATCTTTTTTTTAAATGGAAACATACACCTAGTGATACATCATTTGAAAGCTAATATCTCGTACAGTATGCTCATAAATTTTGGCGCGATGTTGTCAAGCTATTTCAAAATGGCGACTGTTAAAACTTTAAAAAAAAATCCCTAATGAAATAAGCGGAAATTATAAATCATTGATGTTTTTTTTTACCTTTCAAGATAAGAAATCTTCATTGTTTCACGTTCTGACATTTTGTGACATTGTGAACTTGTAAAATTAATTTAGGTATTTCCGAAGTATTATTTTACAATTTTCTAAACAAATAGTTATTTATGTATTTAGGGAATTATAATGGTCTTAATTACCGAGGGCAAAGTTTACGTCCCGAGGGCCTTCGGCCCGAGGGACAGCAATTGCCCGAGGTAATTGAGACCCTTATAATTCCAGTGATACATAGATAATTTTATTTCTGGCCGATTTTAGTAACATTTTGTTCATTTTTAAAGTGGAATAAATGTTTCAATAGATGACAATCAAATTGACATTAGATGTCAATCGTTTGATTTTATGTCAAATTTTTCTTATTATCCCAAGGGAATTATGACCCTTATAATTCCCGCGTAACTAAGAGGTTATAAGCTAATAATATACCGGTCAGAAATAAAATGATTTTTTCCACTACTAACCTATAACATCGCCATTATTGACCGATTATTAACGTTAGAAATCGTTTTTCTGTACCTTATAAGTTATTATTGACCATGGTCAATAATAACTGGTCAATAATAAGGCATTGAAATCCATTATTGACCGATCTTCAAGAATCTATTTGAGGGCAGGTAACTTGATCCGGAAAATTAAATTTCACAGGGCACTGTTAGTAAAATATTCCACAAATTTGATGAACATGACACAGTAAAGGACTTGCGTAGAAATGGACGGCCACGTGTTTTAGGCGACGATGAAAAATTGGATATTGCATTATCTCTGCAGGAAAATCCGCATGTTTCAACAGTTTCATTAGCTTAAAATCATGATACATCTAGAGGTACTATTGGAAGATTTTTGAAAGCAGAAAAATACCACCCTTATAAAGTATATCTTGTCCAAGAGCTTTTAGAAGATGACTATGATAGGCGTTTGCAATTTTGCGAAGAAGTGATAATTAAGACAGTGTGACGAGAATAATAGGTTTTCACACAACATATTATTTTCGGATGAAGCTCCTTTCTATTTAAACGGGGTGGTTAACAGACATAATTATCGTTTCTGGAGTCAAGAAAATCCACGATGGATATTTGAAGCGCATACTCAGCGGCCCCAGAAAGTAAATGTATGGGCAGGTATCATTAATAACCGAATTTTAGGGCCATTCTTTTTGGAAGGAAACCTCACAGCTGAACGGTACCTGGATTTCTTAACCTTCGAGTTGAGGCCTGCTCTAGCTGTAATTTTTCCCAAAGTAGATCCAGATATACCTAATGAAACAATTTGGCTTCAGCAAGATGGTGCTCCCCCGCATTTTGGTGTCAATGTGAGAAGATATTTAGAGCAGATATTTCCAGGTCGCTGGATTGGACGACGTGGTACAATTGAATGGCCACCGAGGTCCCCAGACTTAACGCCTCTAGACTATTCTTTTTGGGGATATTTAAAAGAAAAAGTTGATCAAAATAGGCCAAATAATATTGAAGATTTGAAAAACAAAATTAGATTGGAGACACATAACATACCGGCTGAAGCCATTCGAAATTCCGTCGACGGATTTTACCATCGTCTGGCAGCATGCCAAGTAGAGGGTGGAGGACATTTCCAGCATTTGCCACGTTAAACCACCTTTTTGTTGTGTTTTGTTTTGCTTCGTTACATTTTTATTTTTTTGACAAGTTAAATAACAATGTCACAAAATGTCAGAACGTGAAACAATGAAGATTTCTTAAAGGTAAAAAAACATCAATGATTTATTATTTCCGCTTATCTAAATAGGGATTTTATTGAAGTAGTCCATCTCACAGTGGAGTAATATTTTAAGTGAGAAATGAAACACAAAGTCTGCTCCACTAATTTAATAAAAAAGTTCAGGTCAACATCCCAAACATGTTTCGAAGGTATAAACCTTCATCTTCAGTGGGTAATTATTAAGATGTTATTTATGAAGAGACCAATGACATTGTTAAATTTATTTAAACCAATGTTGCAGAAAAATTTTTTTAAAAAGACTTGGTTATTTTTAATTTTACTTTAATTTTAATATGTGTTAGTTACCTAATTAAATTTACATATGTCTTTTTAAAAAAATTTTTCTGCAACATTGGTTTAAATAAATTTAACAATGTCATTGGTCTCTTCATAAATAACATCTTAATAATTACCCACTGAAGATGAAGGTTAATACCTTCGAAACATGTTTGGGATGTTGATCTGAACTTTTTTATTAAATTAGTGGAGCAGACTTTGTGTTTCATTCCTCACTTAAATAGGGATTTTTTTAAAACTTTTAACAGTCGTCATTTTGAAATAGCTTGACAGAATCGCGCCAAAATTTATAAGCATACTGTACGAGATATTAGCTTTTAAATGATGTATCACAAGCTGTATGTTTCCATTTAAAAAAAAAATCGATGTCGGCATATCTTTGACAAATGTCTATAAAAAAACTAACGAATAACCTCAAAATGTGAGCATATATAAAACTAAATTGACGTGTCCGAGCATTGTCCCCAAAAGTTACAGGTTAAGGCTATAATAATTTTATTGCGGACTTCTGGGCAGCCCTCTTTATTTAAACCCTTTAAAACCATACAGATTGCCGAGAGACTGATTCATTCCCGGTCTCCCCTCTCCGCCAGTACCAGAGTATAAATAGAATCAAATGACTCAAAAGTTAATACTTCCGTACTGCATTGAACCTGCTCAGGGACGGCGGAAGACCTGTTGTATGTGTTTAGAGCTCAACACGCGTAAAAATTCCCCCTGTGTGATTGAACACGGAAAATTTTCAAGCTATACCCGAAAAAAGTTTTACTTAACTTACTCTAAGGACTTTGTCGCAATAAAAACATGAATTTGAAATAAACCGAAAAAGGTTTTTCTGTATAACTTTCACATGTCTGAAACATTGAAATTTTTTTCTATATTTCGATTTCCAAAGGGGGACTAAGATTTATTAAGGGGGCTCGAATAGTACGAATCTTGGCTTGAACAATTCAACGCTCGCTTTGAAAACGATTCGCCGCCCCTGTACCGGCTCAGCTCAATCATAACCAAATGTTCAATATCTGAGTTCCAATAACAAACCCTCCCCATGAAAGACCCGCTGATGAATCAATAATAATAATACTTAAGAAAACCCTAATGGTGAACAAATGTGTTACACCCAATCAACTTTTTTAATTTTCAATCTAGGCAAAAATAAACGACATTAGCATCAGTGGTGTAGCCACAGGGGGGCGATTGCCCCCCGCCCCCCTTGGCCTGGCGCCCCTTTACTACTTAAAAAATAATTCTTGAAAAGTAAGATCGGTCTTATTTTATTTTTATTAAAGAACTGCGATGGAAATGAACTTAATAAAACCGGTTTTAAGAGCGTCCCATCACATTAAATTAATTTTTTTATATAGCGGATTTAAACCTCATTTGGGACCAGACCCCTGTTTCCTAGGGAGCATAAAGAAGGTGAATTCCTACGAAATTTGGCCGTGGTGGCAAAAATTTTTTGACTGCGGCGCTTTAGATCCACAGTCTGCATCCCTCCGATAGTTATCCCCCTCCGCCCCAAAATGCTGGCTACGCAACTGATTAGCATGTAGGGTATATAAAATACTTTTCGCAGGAATGTCCATAAATTCCCTAAGTCACTTCATATAGATAGGATATGAGCTCTCTATATGTAAAAGTCACCATTTGTTCAAAACTTGAAAAATTAGTTACGCGCGCTATTTTGTTCAGAATTTTAAGACCAATAGCGTAGTAGTGAGAGTTTTTAGCAAAGAGCACTCTTTAAAGTGATAAATTCGTACTAAAGTTTATTGTGTAATGCAAAAGTCACCCATTGGTTTGTTTAAAGCGTAGAGAGCAAAACAAACTCTTTACTTTTTGACCAATAGTAGCTGTAGTTTATGTCACATGACTTTACGTAATCCCTATCAGCCGGGTACCTGTCCCATTGTTAGTTTAATGTTAAACGTCGCGCGTTCTATTATTCAAACATTATTATTATTATTGACTCAGTGCAGTGTTAGAAAAATAGAAGCAAATGACATCTGTTCCGAGATTCTGGTTCCTCTGGAAATGGCAGAAAAATAATTCCACAAGCATCTAAACGATAAAAAGCGAAAGAAGCAAGGTAAACTATTTAAATTAATAAGCAATCAACAATTTCTCTATAATTGAGATA
The DNA here is from genome assembly GCA_963920685.1 of Polydrusus tereticollis. NCBI lineage: Eukaryota > Metazoa > Arthropoda > Insecta > Coleoptera > Curculionidae > Polydrusus > Polydrusus tereticollis. The sequence continues at coordinate 86,854,369 of OY987328.1, read as the reverse complement.
TTATAGTTTTTTCTAGGCATCGCCTGAAAAGGTTGCCGATAAGACCTACTTGTGGTCACAATAGAAATCCTGGATTAATCCGCTCTTCTGCGCATCCCTTGAAATGGCCAAAATTAAACGTTTTCATGATATTTTATACACATCTTTAGACAAAGTTAAGCAAGATGCTTTACTTCTTAAATGTGACGCCAAACTCAAAAAAAAAAGTGATTGCAACAAGGCAAGAAACAACGGAGTTTCCATCGAATAGGTACCACAAGAACAGATGTGTGCTCAACTTGCCTAAGAGCAGGAGAAAGCACCAATATCACCATATAAAAAGCAGAAAGTTATGGACACAGACTAAAAAGCCAAATCATTTACCTCAATGTCTCAATTCGTAATGAAGCAAACCATAAGGCCAATATAATATAATAATATAATATATATATGAATAATAGGATAAGAAGAAATGTTGAATAATATTGAAATTATACTAATAATAAAATACTATTAGTTTCTTAAATATATTATAATTTATTTTCAATGAATACATTTAATTCCAGGGTTTCCTTAACGCTAACAAAAATATTAAATTGTAATTAAGTGATGGTATGTGGCAACATCGTAAATTACTAAACGTTTTTTGCCCGAATTATTTTGGTAGGTACAGATAAATGTGTCGAGCTATACCTTGAGAGAAAGGGCAAGTAAATAGATACGAAGCCAGTAAGTTAAACATTATTCTTTCTATTATAAGGAAAACCCTAACGAATCTATAAGAACTGCATCCAAAGAGTTACGGGAAATCCGAAAATCCCGAGAACCCTATAAAAAGGAGAGGGGCAATTATCCACTTAAAATAAGACCTACCCGAATATTAAGTAATACACAAAAAAAAAAAAGATTGAACTTCAATAAATTTATGTTAGTATCTACCGATAAATAACAATATTTATTAATTTTTTGAAAAATGTTCTTTAGATAGATTTTGTACTAGTGTCAATTTGCATTGCTATGGAGAGTTTTCAATATTAGGACCGTCACACACATTACGGAGTTAATTTAGATACGTAATCTGGGCGTCCCGCCAAAAATTATTATTTTGATTAGCTCGCAATTTGTAGATGGCTTATATGATCCATAGAAATATTATTATGCACATAAGAGAAAAAAAATAGTGGAAAACAACATGATTTTATGTAGTTATGTATTAGTATTAGTTAGTAGGTTGATAGGGTGCACACCGTTAGAAATAAACAAAAATTATTTTTCAGTAGTTTTAGTAAACAGGGTTATGTTTTTATAAAAAAATTCAAAAAATTATTATTATTTGAATTCACATTGTGTTCAAAAAATTTAAACTATTAGTTAGGGTTTCTGGTATGATTTTGTGTTGAAAAATCGGCACCAGAATCTTCCAGAAAAAACTTTCGATAAGCGGGACAAGTGCATACACTCCAGTGTAATGTCGATGAATGGAAATTATTTATTTTCTTATTCAGTTAATACACCCCTTAAGGATATCAAGTGTTTATTCACAAATTATAACTTTAGTTCATTTAGTGCAGAATATTAAAAATATATGGTACTTACTCATTGGTACTCTGAACAGTCTGAACTATCTTAAGAAATAAAAAATCTAGAAAGTCATATTTTGCTCTAGAGATTCTAAAAAACCAAAATTTGATTGAACCAGAAGGAGCTTTAAAAGGTCACTCGCCATACTGTCAAGAAAAACACGCATCTGCATAGTTAAATAATAATTATTGTAGCTATAACAATAAATCCAGAATTAGAGGCGCAAAGTGTGCATGTGTAAGGAACTTAGCTTTTATCCAAATTATCAATATTCTAATAACTCTAACCACAAGATAGCTTTTGCGGATACCCATTGTGGGAACAATAATTATTGTTAGGATCAAAGTAATGGGATTGTTATCACTAACAAGGACATACATTAATAATTTGTTAAAAATGTAACATTATCTTGACCAAAAATATTTGTTTGAAAAACTTGTTGTTTGGGCACCTACCGGGTGTTGCATCGTCGAGCGGGACTTAGGAAATCCCATGTAATTTTAAATGGGGTCAATTATTGGCTTCCCTAATTATTTTAGAGAAAAATTCTATTTAGGTTTATTAAAGAGCACTAAAACCCACATTTAAAAGAATAACTTTAGATATTTTTGATGAGCCCGTTTACGGGTTATCGCCGATTTCTTTTTAACTATTTCTCCTTTTTATGGCCCCGTATTTGCGGGCACCAGTCAAGGTAAAAGATGACTGTCAAATAAAGTTGTCATTTTGAAATGTGTGCTTTATTGTTATAAAAACTCGTACATCGAAAATATTAGCCATGAATTACACTTCTGAAGAAAAAATATTGATGATTAAATGGTATTATCAAGGAAATAGTTATTAAAATGTGTCAGACATGTTTGCTGCTCTGTATCCGAATAGACCGATACCTGCAAAATCTACAGTCGAAAGGACTATCAAGAAATTTGAGACAAAAGGCACTGTAATAAATAACTGCAGATGTGAAGAAAGGCAGGAACAAAGAAGAGATGTAAGAATTATTAATTACCTATTAATTATTAAAATATTGAAACATGTAAAATGTCATAATTAACCTTGTAATTGGATACTTTATTTTAGTTTTATTCAGATTAATTTGTACTCATAAATACACCTTTAATATTTTCGATGTACGAGTTTTTATAACAATAAAGCACACATTTCAAAATGACAACTTTATTTGACAGTCATCTTTTACCTTGACTGGTGCCCGCAAATACGGGGCCATAAAAAGGAGAAATGGTTAAAAATAAATCGGCGATAACCCGTAAACGGGCTCATCAAAAATATCTAAAGTTATTCTTTTGAATGTGGGTTTTAGTGCTCTTTAATAAACCTAAATAGAATTTTTCTCTAAAATAATTAGGGAAGCCAATAATTGACCCCATTTAAAATTACATGGGATTTCCTATGTCCCGCTCGACGATGCAACACCCGGTATAATAAACCTAAAAAAAATACGTCGTATTGTACCTTGTTAAGAAAAAAAAAGCGGCACGGGCAAAGAATATTGGAAAAATTATTAATAAATCTCTGTGTATTTAAATAAAATATAAATTTCTACTCCTTATTAATTGAACATTTTAATTCAAGTTTACAAAAAAAGAAAGGAAATAGCTCGACACGTTTATCTGTAGCTGCCGAAAGAATGCGGACAAAAATAAAATAAAAGTAAATTCCTTAAATTAGTTTTTATGATTAAAACATTCCCTTAAGTATACTAAATCCTGGAAAGTGTTGTTTGATGGTGTTCGGTCGGAGGTCTGATGTCGATCAGGTTAAGAATGGAATTCATGTTGAGATAGATAATACGCCTTTGCCAGTGAAAGACAATGTGCCCAATTTGGGCACAATTTTTGACAGACTAAACAAAATACCTTTGTAAGATTGAAACTGTTGTACCAGATGCGCCATTTTTTGTCACGAAAGGTAATAACTTTATTTTGCGACTCCCTGGTACTCTCACTGTTTAGTCACTGTCATGTTGCTCATGAAGACACTCTTAATAGTGTCGATAAGCGTCGGATATTGTTCAAAATTCTATATCAACATTTATCCCATAAACTAATCGAGTCCGGATGGCTGGATATGATTGAGAGAAGAGAGTTGCATCAGGCATACTTCTTTTATAAAATTATTAGTGCCCTAGATCATTATACAATCGTATTGTGTTTTGAGCACATGTTCATACACTTAACAAAAGGTTTAGAGGTAAGATAACGCTATGCCATATCATCAGATCGCAATTTTTGAGCGCATATTACATTGCAATATTTCACAACTCCCTTCCGCAAAATTTCAAAAATCTTTCACTATCTGCTTTCAAATTAAACTATACTAAATACGTTAGAGCTAAACGGTACGTTGATCTCTTTAATATGTATACAACTTCTAGTAAAGCCACCTTTACACCACCAGTTATGTAGTTATGTAGTTATGTGAATATGTCAGGGTTAGTTTTCACTACCTATAGGTTAAGTTTGATCAGGGAGATATTATACAATACCTCATCTGAACTTCGCCTTTCTCTGAATATAACATTTTTTAACATGTTTTCTATGGGATTGTTGATGCAGTATTTGTGTATTCAGAAATGAAGGCATTTATTATTATTATTATTATATATTTAAGAATCTAAGAGTGTTTTAATCTCGGTTTTAATATAATTTCAACATTATTCAAAATTTCTTCTTATCCTGTTAAAATGGCTTGAAAATATGGCAAAATAGTGCAGTATTACAGGTAATAGATGACCATTTTAATTTATCGGCTGTCTCAAAAACATAACCTTTCAAGTCAATATTTCTGAAATATTTCAGATTCATTACACCCAAAATAACAGTTGACATACCCTGCCTTTGACAGTTGATGGACCAGATGCAGAAAAACCAGCCTGTTCCCCCCACGGGTTCCCCTTATTTTATGCTTTGTTTCTGTAATGTTCAATTAACACTAGTTATTACTAGGTATTGTTATTTATGGGTGAACTGTGCTACTACCCAATAATTATATGGATAATAACACTGAGGTACGTCTCTATTTTAATAACAGGTATATTAATAATTTTAGGTTAGGTTCATTTCATATTTAAAATCTTTCGAAGAAAATAATATGAAATATTTCTGAAACATGGTTGTGCGTATGGGGCGTCGTAGCCATAGACTCGTGCGTACACCTTGTGTTTCAGTATACCGATAAAATTAAACTGTTGAGTCAATCAATACATGTTTCATTCAACAGTTTTTGCACTTTCAATGCAAACAATGTTTTTTAAGAGTTGAATGAACCATTCAAAAATGTTACATTTTATTGCTTAAATTAACAGTTAAAAGCTGTCTATTAAAAATTCGAAGATAGTTACAAGAAACTAAAATTCTGTTCAATTCAAAATGTTTTAAATGTTGATTCGAAAAACAAGATTTATTAGTTTAACATTTATTAACTTTAATTTAATTACCATTTTCAAATTATTGTAATGGAAACTTTAGGCTTTCGATTCATCACTCCGAGATCGTTGATTGAAAGTGTTTCGTTGTTTGATTTCAAATTTTTTAAATGTTGGATTAGCAGATTCAAATTCGTGAAGTATTGAGTCGAAAATTTAGTATATTGATTTAAATTAAATAAACAATGTTGTTGAAATAATATTCTTTTGAAAAAATCTACTTCAAGCAATTGTACAGTGATGGGCTAAAATATGGAACAAATTCATTTAAAAATCAGGTATTAACTTTTTGAAAAAACGCTCGGACACGTCGAATATAATTTTTTCTTCCAAATTTTTTGCCTCAAAAAGAAATTATACAGGGTGTGTCAAAAAGTAAATGTAGCAAAAGTTTTTGTATTTTAAATAGAACCCTATTTTTTTCACTCGAATTTTGAATTCTACTTCAAATTCTGCGCATAATTCATGTAGCATACCCTATCCTTATCTCTAACGTTTTTAGAGAAAAATTACATCATAAAACGAAATGTTTCTTTAAAAAAAGTTACATGTACCTACTTAAAGGTAAACAGAAAAATTCAAATGAATTGTCACTACGATAGCAAGTCATGTGTCAATCAAAAATTATTTTAGGTATAATTTTGAAAAACGGTGATCATGGTGCATTTAAATGAAACTCAAAGAATCGAAATTTTAATTTTAATTGGATGTGGAGACAAAACAAGAAATCAAGAAGAAGTTTGTAACTTGTTTAGCGCTAAGTATCCACGAACGACCGATTACAAGATCTACAGTGAATAAAATTGAAATTCAGGGAAACAGGGAATGTAAAGGATTGTCTACGGCCAGGTCGTCCAAAAATTAGTGAAAACACAAAATTGAACATTTTGTTAGAAGTTGAAGATAATCCCCATAGTGCATCCACTGAAGTAGCCCTTAATAATGATGTGAGCCGACGATCTGTTTTGCGGGTATTGAAACAAGAAAAGTACCATCCGTACAAAATTAGGTTGCTGCACGAGCTAAACGAAGATGATCCCGACCGCCGACTACAATTTTGTGAAACTATGATGGAAATTTACAATTTAAATCTATTTTTCCATCGCAACATACTTTTTAGCGATGAATTAAGCCACGTTTTGTTTGAATGGTTCGGTAAACAGACAAAATTTTCGGTATTGAAGTACAAATAATCCCCCGTTGGATGAGAGAACAGCACACGCAAAACCCGCAAAAAGTAAATGTTTGGGCAGGGATATTAAATGATAGAATTATTGGACCTTTTTTCTTCGATGAAAATCTTACAGGAGACCGGTATTTACAATTTCTTCAAAATGAATTAATTCCCACACTAGCAGCGGATTTTTCAAATCCGAATCAGCCTAATCTACCAGAAGCGTCTATTTGGTTTCAGCAGGATGGTGCTCCACCTCATTTTGCTCGACAAGTACGAGAGTATTTGAATGCTGTATTTCTCGAACGATGGATAGGTAGAAGAGGACCCATAGAATGGCCTGCAAGATCTCCCGATCTTACACCAATGGATTTCTTTCTTTGGGGTTATTTGAAATCAAGAGTGTATAAGGACAAACCACAAAATTTGGAAGACTTAAAATTTAAAATTAGGTATCAAATTAGGCAAATTAAGAAAAATACTGTAAATAATGTTTTAGAAGGGGTTTTAAGTAGATTGGCATGTTGTCAAGAAGTTAATGGTTGGCATTTTCAACACTTAATAATAATAAATAATAATTTTTCTCTAAAACCGTTAGAGATAAGACCGGTATGCTACATGAATTATGCGCAGAATTTGACGTAGAATTCAAAATTCGACTGAAAAAAATAGGATTCCATTTAAAATACAAAAAATTTTTGCTACATCTACTTTTTGACACACCCTGTATAATTGTTTTTGAGGCAAAAAATTGGGAAGAAAAAATTATAATCGACGTGTCCGAGCGTTTTTTCAAAAAATTAATACCTGATTTTTAAATGAATTTGTTCCATATTTTAGCCCATCACTGTATATTGAAATGCTAGATACCTAACTGCTATCTTATCCGTTTAAATGTTAATAGATCCTTTATCGTTCATTTTTTTTAAGCGCACTATTTTAGCAAGACTATAGTCCTATTTAGTTTAAAAAGAATAATAGTTTAAATCTTAATTTTTTCGAGTTTTGGATGATTCTAAGCAAATTCATTATTGGTAAATAAGTTAACAACTAATATTTCTTATGTTATAATTGTATATAATAATTAATAACAATACTCCCAGCTTTCAAATTCTAAACTTCTCTAGAATGCAATGGCGTCTGGGTACACACATCATACGTCGACAAGCGACAGATGACAAGTGCGAAACAAGATGCGCGGCGTTAGTCCAGTAGTGCTAGCGGTAGAAGTAACAATCTGAACTGTTGAGTTAAGCAAGTTATATGATACTTACTTCAATGGAAAAGTAATCATTGAATCAAAAATTTAATTAAAGAAAGATGTTTGTCCCTTTTCTTTCCGTCAGACCAAATCCTTGGACGCGTTTCGCCGTATTACAGCTAATCGGCAAGATCGGCAAGGCTATAGACTCTGACGGAAAGGATAGGGACCTTACAGTGTTTTCAACACATAATGTATTAATACATATGCGAGATGTTACACGTAGCGACATCTCGTAGCAATCGAGCTATCCACCCAACCAGACCAGCGAGGTCTTAGAGAAGACCAAACGCTGGAATGGATCCCGCATAAGCAGGTATCTAAAGTCAGGTGGCGCTGAAAGCCAATCGTCGGTTTCTGTGAACCGAAAACGTGATATTAAAGAAAGATGTTTGTCTCTTTTCTTTCCGTCAGACCCAATCCTTGGACGCGTTTCGCCGTATTACAGCTAATCGGCAAGGCTATAGACTCTGACGGAAAGGATAGGGACCTTACAGTGTTTTCAACACATAATGTATTAATACATATGCAAGATGTTACACGTGGCGACATCTCTTAGCAATCGAGCTATCCACCCAACCAGACCAGCGAGGTCTTAGAGAAGACCAAACGCTGGAATGGATCCCGCATAAGCAGGTATCTAAAGTCAGGTGGCGCTGAAAGCCAATCGTCGGTTTCTGTGAACCGAAAACGTGATATTAAAGAAAGATGTTTGTCCCTTTTCTTTCCGTCAGACCAAATCCTTGGACGCGCTTCGCCGTATTACAGCTCATCGGCAAGGCTATAGAGTCTGACGGAAAGGAAAGGGACCTTACAGTGTTTTCAACACATAATGTATTAATACATATGCGAGATGTTACACGTGGCGACATCTCGTAGCAATCGAGCTATCCACCCAACCAGACCAGCGAGGTCTTAGAGAAGACCAAACGCTGGAATGGATCCCGCATAAGCAGGTATCTAAAGTCAGGTGGCGCTGAAAGCCAATCGTCGGTTTCTGTGAACCGAAAACGTGATATTAAAGAAAGATGTTTGTCCCTTTTCTTTCCGTGAGACCCAATCCTTGGACGCGTTTCGCCGTATTACAGCTCATCGGCAAGGGTATAGAGTCTGACGGAAAGGAAAGGGACCTTACAGTGTTTTCAACACATAATGTATTAATACATATGCGAGATGTTACAAAAGGGACAAACATCTTTCTTTAATATCACGTTTTCGGTTCACAGAAACCGACGATTGGCTTTCAGCGCCACCTGACTTTAGATACCTGCTTATGCGGGATCCATTCCAGCGTTTAGTCTTCTCTAAGACCTCGCTGGTCTGGTTGGGTGGATAGCTCGATTGCTACGAGATGTCGCCACGTGTAACATCTCGCATATGTATTAAAAAATTTAATTGTTGTTAAAACAGTTAAAGTTTAACAAATTTAAAGTGTCGCTTGAAACGCGTAAAAATAATTACCCCAACGGTTTTTTAATGGAAACAAACATCTCATCGTTGACAGTCACGTGACTGTTGAATCAACCAATTTAGTTTTCTCAGTAGTGAAACATTTTGGGAAAATTAAGGATAACTATGAATAAATTTATTTAATTATTATTTTTTAATTAAATTTATTTTCATTAGTGTATTAAGTAAAGGTAAAGGCGAATGAAAAATAGAGCTGTCAAGTTCGGAAGTTTTTATTTAAAAAAAAATACTACATTTCTCCACTGTCATTATATAATACAGAATTAAAAAAACAAAACATTCATAATAGACCTCACTTGCGCAGAAATGATTGAGAATTTACAAATAGTATTTTATGCAACAATAGCATACAGTAGGGTCAGTAGGTAGTACTTTTTTTCACGATTGGGAAGTTTGCGCGCATGAGCTAAAGGCGAATGCCGCAACTCCCAGGAGTGAAAAAAAGACGCTTTATGCACGAGGTTCATACAATATTTCTACGATCGTAAACGATTGACTGCATAGGGTGTTTCAAGTTAATTTATGGGCATATTTTAAATATCAGGAACTATTAATAGCGAGAGCCACGGTGTCCAAAAATGCGTACTATAAATTTGTAATAATGACAATTTAGTCCTAGAAAACCTTGTTAAAAAAAGTAGATCAGAGGAAAAAAAAGTTCCATAACGGTTCATATTTTCACTCTCACCTAATGCCATGGGAACCGTTATGGAACTTTTTTTTTACTCTAATCTACTTTTTTTTTACATGTTTATGCATTTATAATGGCGAAAAAAGTAGACTTTTTATAACGAGCGTAGAAAAATTATTTTATTTCGAGAAAAATCAGTGGCGTACCATTTTTTCTTAAAAAATATTTAGCTAAAATCCTGCACGACGCCACTGGTAGAAACAAAAAAAAAAGGTTGTATAATAGAAAACGTCTTTTCATATAAAATCACCCTAAATATCATGTACATACGGAAGAGGGTAATTTCTTGGCTTATTGTATGATTAAAAATTAATCTAAACATAAGTCCCTAAACGCTTCGTTACCGATCTAAAGGTCTTGGAATTTCAACATTTTTTTTTTTTTTAGTTTTTCCTTTATAGCTCCTGCAGTTTTTGAGATATTTAGCTTAAATTTGAAATATAAGTTACGCTATAGAACTTACATCATTGGGCCTGGGCATGGGTATGGACAAATAGTTGTGAGAATCTACAGAGGGATATATTTTCAGGAGTTATGCCCCCTTTTCTCTCCCTAAACTTTTCTTGCGTAAAATACGAAATAATTTTTTTTTCGTTGACAACCGTTTTAGTCGCTTGTAGTTTTTTCGTAGTTGAAATTAAAATTTTTAATATGGTTTAGTATCCACTAATCTCTTGTTTTCAATAGTTTTGGCAATTTGCATTTGAAATCGGAATTTGTGATAAGATAAAGTTTTAAATTGTAAACTGTAAGGTGTAAAAGTGTTTTAAATACTCGTTATAATCACGTTACAATGCCAAATTTTACGAATTCTGAAATAACTAAAATGCATTTCATCTATGGTGCTGCGTATGGAAATGTAAGAGAAGTCAGACGTCTGTACATGGAGCGCTATTCCAATAGAATGATACATGATCATCGGATCATCGAATATTCATAGGCGTCTTGTAAAAACTGAAACTCTTAATAAGAATAACAATGATGCAGGTAGACCACGTATTGTTAGAACACCACAGATCGAAGAAGCTGTTCTAAATAAAATGAAAGGAAATTTAGGCACTAGCACCAGAAAAAATTGTGAACATTTAAATATTAGTCATCAAGTTGTTTGGGATATCCTGCGTGAATCTCTGCTATACCTTACCTCTTTCCTTGAGATTTCCCTTTAAGCATTAATTTCTATCAGTGGTACCTTAATAGGCTAGCAGTTAACCCCAATTTTGATTGTAAAATTCTTTTTACCGACGAAGCCAATTTTTCAAGGAGTTCAATTTCCACAACAATCACATATCAGCTGAAGAAAGTCCACATGGAATTGTAGAGGCGTATTTTCAAGAGCGGTTTTCATATAGGTATGGGATGGCGTAATTGGGATCATTTGATTGGTAATTTCTTTTCCCCTGGTCGACTTGATGGTCACTCATTCAGGCATCTCTCACAACAAGAATTGCCTGTGTTACTCGAAGACTTACCTACCTCTTTTACTGAGAAATAAAATGTGATATATGCACGATGGCGCCCCAGCAAATTTTTCTAATTTGGTTCGAGAGTATTTAAATATAATGAATGAGAGCAAGTGGATAAGACAAGAGATTATCCGAAGAAAGCCAGAGCCCAGACCATATTAAAAAATTTAATTTCAACTACGAAAACTAGACGAGACTAAAAAGTTTTTAAACAAAAATAATTAATTTCGTATTTTAGACTTAATCAGCGGCGCACCGCAAAAAAGTTCGGGGGGAAAAGGGGGCATGACCCCTGAAAGAATATCTCCCTGTAGATTCTAACAACCATTTAACATGCCCAGTGATATCTTACAGCGTAACCTGTACTCCACATTCGAGCTAAATATCTCAGAAACTGCAGGAGCTATGAAGAAAAAACTGAAAAAATCTTGAAATTTCAACACCCTGTAGATCGGTAATGAAGCGTTTACGGACCACCGATGTGAATTTGGCAGTTAAAAGTTAGCAACCAAAATTTTGGAAACTGCCGAGCGACCATTGGCGGAAATTACTTTAAAAAAATTAATAAATAATATGAACCATTATGAAATGTCTTCATTTTACAAGGGTGCTAAAAATATATCGTATTAAAACTGCAATTTGGATTAAAGGAGTGGTTATGGGGTTTAAATTTAAATAGTTATGTTATAAGTGTGAGTTGGTTAGTTCAGGTTGGTTTAGGTTAGTTGTACCAATGGTAAATCGCCATAATTGTTTGGCATTGGCAACAATGTAAAAAGTTACCAAAAAAGTAACAGTCAAGTTATTATAATTGTTAGAACCACGCTTGTTTTAATTACTATTTTTCTTAAGTTACATGCGAATAAACTCACTTAGACATTATTAATCGTTTCTGTACAAAGCCTGGGTTTTAAAATCCCAGTCTCAGCTACAAAAAGTACTATTATTCCATAGGGTGATTCATTGATTCTTTTTTCTAATTTCACTCTTAAGAGAACACTTTTCTTCACAAAAGTATTTCTTTATTCTACCAAACTATGCTATTTGAACAGATAATGTCAGGTGTTTACATAAATTGTGAAATTGTACCATTACTTCACATGACTTGGTATCGATTAACTAATCAATGGCCACATTGACGAAACACACTTAAGGGGGTTCGTGTAACCCGCAATAAACTAGTATACTTTTACTTCAACAATTTTTGCTAAAGGTTGAAAACTCACGACTACGTAGGCGCTGATAGCCCGAGAAAATCCGTGCGGAGGAGACGTTCCGTCACGGAGTGAAGTCTAAAACCTATTCACTGTTTGAAAGCACTTGGCGCTGATGGCCCGAATAATTACGTGGCGATTTCAATCACGGCAGACGTACACCACGGAGTAAATCTTAAAACCTACTCACTGTTTGAAAGCACTTGGCGCTGATGGCCCGAATAATTACGTGGCGATTTCAATCACGGCAGACGTACACCACGGAGTAAATCTTAAAACCTACTCACTGTTTTTGAAAGCACTTGGCGCTGATGGCCCGATTAATTACGTGGCGATTTTAATCACGGCAGACGTACATCGCGGAGTAAATCTTAAAACCTACTGACTGTAAAAATTAAAATGAAAACATTCGGTTTGTTGATCGCTCTCCCCACGCAAAAACCATTTGCGACACCGCATCCCCTTAAACACTCCTCATATTGCATCATATAACAACTAACCTATCCAGCACGTACGCATCATCTTCCACTGCCGCCGGCCGCCTATTGTGATAATTGGAAAAGCCTCGCCGAACCCTGATGTTTACCGGCGGTCAATTGAATCGAATAGCCATATATACTGTTATCTGGCTAGACGCAATTTAAGGTTCTATAAAAACCTAAACAAGCTGTTTTGTTATGAAGGGTTTTCTATTGTATTATTTTACCGAAAGGATTATTAAATGCGACGCAAATTCGCAGTTAAGTTTTATTTATTTCTTTAGAACAACAGAATATAACCCAAATGCGGCGTTGCCGAACATTATTAACTTTTCACTGAAATGCGATTATGGTTTTGGTCCAATTAGGTATTAAGCAATATTTATGATTTATTGACGCGGATTTTAAATGCAGGCAACTATTTTAACCCCGACACTAAATAGGGTCCAATATCATTTCTTAAGGAGTGTTAATAAGTGTATACAGCAAGATGGCGGTCATTTTACACATTTGCTTAAGTAATGTTTTTGTTTTACTTAGTTTCTTACAATATTTTTAATACATACTTCCAACTTTCTTGTACTTTGTTTTATTATTACTGTTAATAATTGATGTATGCAGGTAACTGTAAATATTTTTTTCTGGCAGAACAGCTCATTCAACGAAACATATTGAGGAGGTAAAATATCTGGGTTGTCATAACACCGTTGATATAAAAAGTCAGGAGAAATGTTGGCGTATTGTATCACTTTTATAACACTTCCACTTATTTACAGCCGGTTGCCGGAAATGGAATATATCGACTCGTGCAGGAATAATATCAAGAAGATGTTTTTGGTCAACTCCGCTAATGTAAGCGACAAATGTTTATTTTGTTTTAAAACGGCGAGTGTTGAAGATTCAAAGAAGAAATGTATATTCTGCATTCGCTATATTCACCGTAAGTATTTAGTATGAGTTATAGGAAGTACCTAATAATACCAAACCTTTTATCAGATATAATATGTGTGACATATGCCGAAAATACTAAACATTTGCAAACTCTGTGCTCTGTGCCGTAGTGACCATTCTCTCATGGGAGTGCAAAAAATTGTTTTGGTTTTAATGGGTATAGCTAGACCCAAAATCGAGGCGAACAAATCTCGAATTAACCCTTACTTCTCGAAGTAACCTCACTTCAGCCTCCACGTTGCGACAGTTTCGCGGTAGTGGCTGAGAACAAGTTGTACCTTTCAATGTTAAAATTTTTTAATAATATAATTTTTTAACACTGGTAAATAATGATTACCCTCTATAAATTTTCAAAAGTATGGGCCATAGCCCCATATTACCACATCAGCTAACTGGGCATGGTTTTGTTGAAATAAAACAATTATTTTATCTAATTTTTTACATCAAATTTAATTTAAAACTAACAATTAATTTAAAAAAATTTAAAAAATTTTTTTTCTCCTTCATATGGTTTAAACTATCCCATTGTCTTACTTAAAATGTTTCTTCTTTGATCAGAAAATTCGAATTTAACCAGAACTTCATTTACATTTAAGGATGAATAAACGTCTCACATACCAAGTCTTCAAACTTTAAAGTTACTATGAGTTGTACTCAATAATTTGAGACAACGTTTTTTCTACTAAACTCGATGTTAGGTGAGCCCTTGAACTTTATTTTATATTTATTGGTCGTTCTAACTTTGTACTTTCCTTATAGTATCCCCTGATGATGAGTGCTTAAGCGCTCGAAACATGTAGGGAACCTTTTATTTACCATCATCATTATTAAACTGTGGAGAAAGACTGCCACTTACTTTACTTTAACTCTACTGAAAGCATGGACTATTTCTTCAACTTCTTACATAATTATTAAAATTGTTACCCTTTTAACCCTTTGACCATTCTCCCACGAGAGTGCGAGTAATGGTTTTGATTTTAGTGGGTAGCTATCATCTCCCTTAAGGATCCTAACGCAGAATCTCACATTAACTCTTACATAATTATTTAAATCGTTACCCTTTTAATCCTTTGACCATTCTCCTACGGAAGTAAAAGAGACTGTTTTGGTTTTATTGGGTAGCTGTCATCTCCATTAAGGGTCTTGACCTAAAATCTAGGCCTACAAATCTCAAATTAAATCTTACATACTTATTTAAATTTTTACACTTTTAACACTCTGACCATTCTTCTACGGGAGTGCAAGAGATTGTTTTGGGTTTAATTGGTAGCCATCATAATCCCATAAGGGTTCTGACCCAAAATCTAGGCTTACAAATCTCAAATTAACTCCTACATAATTATTTAAATTGTTACCCTTTTTACTCTCTGACCATTCTCCCACGAGAGTGCAAGAAATTTTTTTGATTTTAATGGGTAGGGGTCTTGATCCAAAATCGAGACGTACAAATCTCAAATTAACTCTTACATATTTATGTATATTTTTACACCTTTAACCCTTTGACCATTCTTCTACGGGAGTACAAGATGTTGTTTAGATTTTAATGGGTGGCTATCATAATCCCTTAAGGGTTCTGATCCAAAATCCAGGCCTACAAATCTCAAATTAACTCTTACATAATTATTTAAATTTTTACAATTTAACACTCTGACCATTCTTCTACGGGAGTGCAAGAGATTGTTTTGGGTTTAATGGGTAGCCATCATAATCCCATAAGAGTTCTGACCCAAAATCTAGGCTTACAAATCTCAAATTAACTCTTACATAATTATTTAAATTGTTACCCTTTTTACTATCTGACCATTCTCCCACGAGAGTGCAAGAAATTTTTTTGATTTTAATGGGTAGGGGTCTTGATCCAAAATCGAGACGTACAAATCTCAAATTAACTCTTACATATTTATGTATATTTTTACACCTTTAACCCTTTGACCATTCTCCTACGGGAGTACAAGATGTTGTTTAGATTTTAATGGGTGGCTATCATAATCCCTTAAGGGTTCTGATCCAAAATCCAGGCCTACAAATCTCAAATTAACTCTTACATAATTATTTAAATTTTTACAATTTAACACTCTGACCATTCTTCTACGGGAGTGCAAGAGATTGTTTTGGGTTTAATGGGTAGCCATCATAATCCCATAAGAGTTCTGACCCAAAATCTAGGCTTACAAATCTCAAATTAACTCTTACATAATTATTTAAATTGTTACCCTTTTTACTATCTGACCATTCTCCCACGAGAGTGCAAGAAATTTTTTTGATTTTAATGGGTAGGGGTCTTGATCCAAAATCGAGACGTACAAATCTCAAATTAACTCTTACAGATTTATGTAAATTTTTACACCTCTAACCCTTTGACCATTCTCCTACGGGTGTGAAAGAGATTGTTTTGATTTTAATGTGTAGCTATCATCTCCCTTAAGGGTTTTGACCTAAAATCAACAACTTTAACCCTCTGACCATTCTCGTACGGGAGTACTAGATATTGTTTTGATTTTAATGGGTGGCTATCATAATCCCTTAAGGGTTCTGATCCAAAATCCAGGCTTACAAATCTCAAATTAACTCTTACATAATTATTTAAATTGTTACACTTTTTACTCTTTGACCATTCTCCCACGAGAGTGCAAGAAATGGTTTTGATTTTAATGGGTAGCTATCATCTCCCTTAAGGGTCTTGACCCAAAATCGAGACGTACAAATCTCAAATTAACTCTTACATATTTATGTAAATTTTTACACCTTTAACCCTTTGACCATTCTCCTACGGATGTGAAAGAGATTCTTTTGATTTTAATGTGTAGCTGTCATCTCCCTTAAGGGTTTTGACCTAAAATCGAGGCGTGCAAATCTCGAGTTAACTCTTACATAATTATTTAAATTTTTACCCTTTTTACTCTCTGACCATTCTTCCACGAGAGTGCAAGAAATGGTTTTGATTTTTGGGTAGCTATCATCTCCCTTAAGGGTCCTAACCCAGAATCTCAAATTACCTCTTACATAATTATTTAAATTGTTACCCTTTTAACTCTCTGACCATTCTCCCACGAGAGTGTAAGAAATGGTTTTGATTTTAATGGGTCGCTATCTTATCTCTTAAGAGTCCTGACCCAAAATATAGGCCAACAAATCTCAAAATTACTCTTACATAATTATTTAAATTGTTACCCTTTTAACCCTCTGACCATTCTCTCACGAGAGTGCAAGAAATGGTTTTGATTTTAATGGGTAGCGATCATCCCCAACTGAAAATCTAGTCGTACCATCCTCAAATTCCTTTTAAAATAACTATTTAAATTTGAACCCCATAACTACCCCTTTAATCAAATTCGCAATATTAATAAGATATATTTTTTAGCACCCTTGTAAAATGAAAACATTTCATAATGCTTCATAATATTTTTTTTTAAGTAATTTCCGCCATGGTCGTTCTGCAGTTTCCAAAATATTGACTGCTAACTTTTGGCTGCCAACTTCACACGGACCTATGTTTATATGAATTTTTAATCATGAAATAAGCCATATAATTACGCCATTCCGTATGTACATCATATGTAGGAACACCTAGTATAGAAGGTGTGTATTAAATTTCACAAAAATATCTGGGCCGTATCATCTTACTATTATTATAAAAAATGATCTTTCAATTTGAACACCCTGTAGTTCAAAACTTAAGAGGCTAAAGCATATGTTCATATAAAGTTTTCTTTTTAAAATAGTTCCAAGAATCATACCCTCAAATATTAGCATATTATCATTAGGGTATGACTCGCCACATGTAATATAATATACATATAATAATATTATTATAATAATATATTACGGTAAGTAAATTATTTCCAAGGCCGCCAGATAATCATGTTTGTGCGTCAATTACCTGTCGTACTTTCAGTATTTATACAAGAGACAACAATCTCTTATCACAGTATTATATAGCAGCCGACACACTATATATTTCTTTTCCCAGTAAATAAATGTTCTTTTCTTCATTTAATTTTCTTTCATTTTCAGCAATATTAACTAATTTAAACTTCTGAATTTTACCAGATGATGTTTTGGGGAAATTATCTACTATTTTCAGTACTGACGGTACTTTGTAATGGGCAATTTTTCCTTTACAAAATTTTCTCAATTCGTCGAGAGTGAGTGAGCGGCTTTCTTTAAGTTTGATAAAAGCGCACACTTCTTCACCAAATCGATCGTGGGAGACACCAACAATCTATTAAAATAAAATAGGTATGCATTTTTAAGCATAGATTCTACCCTTCTTATTGGTCAAACTTTATAAAATTACTACCAATGAAGTTTAACCAGACCAGACCGGTAAATGAAACACAAATTTACTTACATATACCTCCGATATTTTGGGATGAGTACTTAAAAAGTCTTCGATCTCTTTGGGAAATATATTTTCTCCTCCTCTAATTATCATCTCTTTAAGTCTTCCAACAATTTGTCCGTAACCATTTTCAAATAGAACGAATTGATCACTGTTAAAACAAATTGAATGAAATAAGATTGACATTGAAATAATATTATTTGGTTGTCTTAATTATGAATTGGTGGTTGTATGAAGCCTTTGAAAAGCCATATGTTGCTATTCAATTGCTTATACGTTCGTATTTTTACGCAATCAAGGATATTTTACCCTGTCTTGATCCATCCATCAGATGATATCGTCTCTTTGGTTTTTTGTTCGTCTTTCCAATATTCTAACATTGTGAAATATCCTCTTAGACAAAGTTCTCCTGGAGTTCCTGAATCAAAATATTAATATGGTTTATTATTGTGGGCAGAAGGCAGAATTACTTATAATATTATATTGAGTTCGTATTTAGTATTTCTTTACCTTTAGGAACTACATTTCCATCTTGATCTATAACTTTCGCTTCGCAATGTTCATGTATGTATCCAACTGTAGAAGTTGTCAATTCATCATCATCATCAAAATCTGTTTGAAATAGTACAGCAGTACATTCTGTCTGGCCATAGGCAACCTTAAAAGAAATTTGCTCTTTAACTTTAATAAGAATTAACGTAAATAAAATTTGGAAACTAGTTAACAGTGAAGGCCCAAAAAGGTAAGATTATTTGACGGTGAGAATTGTTAATAATTGCTAGGAACCAAATTACATACAGGGTGTCAATTTGAAAACTTTCCACCCTAAATATCTTTCTTGCAGTTAAAAATATGAAAAATCGGAAAGACACGTTAATTTTATTTGTAAGGGGGACACTTTAAATGAATAGTTTTAGCCTTCTTGTTTCAACCCCCTAGGAGGGGTAGATGTCACACTTAGAATCTTAAATGGGAATGGGGTCAAGTGGCACATCGTTTTAAAGGGCATTCAATTCTCTTTTCAGTGGTATCCTACTTTCTTGCTTTTTGTGCAGAGATTTCCGAATAATCGCGTTTTAAAGTTGCAGAAAAAATTAAACTTGCCTGCATTGAGATTTTGGTTTTTAGGTTAGTGTTTACACAAAAATTACTGCATTGAGTCTCCTTGTAGTACAAATGATTAGAAGATTAGGTGGCACCATGTGCGTAGCCAGACATTTTTCTAGGGGGGCCAAATACTAATAAACACAAAACATAATAAACATTAACGTTTTTTATTTATCAAATTCCAATAAGTGGCTACTTCCAGGGGGGGACATGTCCCTCCCCTGCCTCCCCCTCGATACGCCCATGGGTGACACCGTTTCAAACTTTATTTGAGGATTGGCAAAGTAACCTTGAAAAATTTACACAAAAAGTAATCTAATAAAATTTTGATGGTACTACGAGTACCTAGTTAATTTGCGTTCATTCGATGACTTATCACTGAAATTCCACAAAAAGCTTTGCTATTCTATCAACAAATTCTAAAAATACGTTGATTTTTAACAAAAAAAACATGGTCAGCTAATTTAAATGATGTTGCCAAAAGGGAATATTATTGTTAATTCGCTTTTGCTTGTTGGGCTGTTCAGTGATAACTTTTATTAAGCGCATAAAATATGAAAATGGTTTATTCTCTTCAAGAAAGAACTGAAATTATTTTCATTTATGGAGAGGTTGGAAGGTGCGCACGAAGGACGGCATTGGTTTTCAATGAAAGAAATCGAAATTGTGAAGTATGTCACAGAGATGTGCTGGATTTGGTGGCAAAGTTCTCCGCAACTGGTTCGGTGAGTAATAGAAAAATAAATAACCTAGGATTGATGAATGAAGGAGCTCAAATTGGGGTTTTGGAATTATTTGCTGTAGAGCAAACCAGCTCCTTGCGGACAGTAGCAAAACAGACAGAGGAATATCACACGAGACTGTAAGAAAAGCACTGAAAATGCATAAACTCCATCCATACAAAATGCAGATACTTCAAGAACTCTATGACTAGCATTTTGATAGGAGAAGAGAGTTTTGTGAATTCATGAGTCTTGAAGTCAACGCCATCCCTAATATTCTGCCGAATATCTGTTTCAGCAATGAATGTTAATTTTTTCTAAATGGAAATGTTAACAAACAAAATTGTCAATATTGGAGTGACGAAAACCGGCATATTTTTCGAGAAAGACATACACAATATCCCCAAAAAGTTAATGTTTGGGCTGGTATTCTTGGAAATGCCATTATTGGTCCTTTATTTGTTGAAGGAAACTTGACAGGTGATCTATACCTTAATATGCTTGAAGAGACTATTGATCCTCTTATCACCCATAAGCAAGAAACTCAAATTTATGCAGAGGGTGATTCAGTTTCACAGGAGGATTTGATGACGTTCCAGCAGGACGGTGCTCCACCTCATTATTTTCTTCCGGTCCGACATTTATCTGAAAGATCTCAAGTAGTATTGTTAAATGCCATTTAACAATACTACTTGAGATCTTTCAGATAAATATGATTTAAACCATTTAAATGATATACCTCTAAAGCCATAAAGCTCAAGCTTCTTTAATAATATATCATGGTTAACACAATCAAAAGCTTTAGAAATATCACAAAATGTTGCTGCAGCATAAAATATTGTTTTTATTTAAAAGAGGAATGAATCATTTTATTTTTAAAAACTTTTTCAATAATTTTAGAAAGTGTTGGAAGTAAAGAAATTGGTCGAAAATTAGAAGCAGATTCACAATCACCTCCTTTATGAATTGGAATAACAATAGCTGATTTAAGGCAGTGGCGGCTACTCAGGGTAGGCCTCTGAGGCCGCGCCTCACCCTCAATATCCCAAACTCCGCTCAAAAAATACAAATATGTTTTTTTTAAATTTATAAATTTTCAAATATAAATTCCATATGAAAAATAATTTTCATACTGCTTTACCGAGCGCCGCGCTATAAGCGACTATTATATTCTGTAAACTTTCGTCGCCGGCCGAGAGGCTAAATAATTTTAGCTTCACTGCTCCGAGTGTTCGTTCCTATTTTGGCAAGCCTCTCTTACTCGGGGGTCATTTCGCGTTTGTTTCTCTCATTGAGGCGATATAAATCTAGCTTGGCTGTTTAAATCACATGTTTTATTCTGCGAATTCTGTGATTACCCGGCGCCCGGCGCCCGAGTCCCGACTTATATCGTAGCAGGTGTGTGAACTGTGTGTCTTGGTTTAATTTAGGAAAATTACAAATTGTCATATTTTATTGGTTTATTTTATGTTAATGTTCTTGTGAGTTGTGACTGTGCAGGGACTGCAGGGTAGGATACAGGTGCGATGCAGGTAATGGAGAAGTATTGGCAGTGTTTGTTTGGGCAATTTATAATTTCGTGTTCGGCAAATTAAGGTTATATTTTCAACATCCGGTAAGTTTTAAGATTTCCTTATTATGTTATTAATTATTAAACGCTAAATTTTATTGTTTTAAAAAAATATAAATCCTGTTCATGATATTATTATCTCAGTCATTGAAACGCTATTTTTAAGGAGAAACGAAACGGAAAAAAGACAGATATTATGTAGTCGTCCGACACCAAAAATTTCGGCAATATTTAACGATAAGAGACAGGGTAAGCAATATTCAAGAGCTTTTCAGGTAACTTGGTACGAAACCTATAAGTGGCTGTGCGGAAGTATTTATAAGGAAAGCTTATATTGTTGGCCTTGTATTTTATTAGGCAGCGTAAAAAAACAATTGGAGTTCAGGGGGTGGGTATTATGATTTAAAAAAAAAAAAATCACGGGCGGTAAAATCTCGCGAAAGTTCCAAAGAACATAATATTAAGAATTCTGTGGCGCTTACGAGAGTAGAGCAAAATAGAGACACAATAGCGGATGCACTGAGAGAAATTGACCCTGACCTTGCAAACTGAATATTTTTCTCGTGAAACCTAGTATTTCAAAGTAATTATATTGCTGGTTGAATTCCTAACTATTCATTTTAAGCCAATGACCTTGAAATCGCGAAAAATTTTCGCCTGCGGCGCTATTTTATAGCCTCACCCTCTTATACACCCACGAGCCGCCACTGGGTCCGACAGTGGTTAAACATGAGATTCCCGGATAGATGGATTGGCGGAAGGGGACCAATTGAATGGCCTACAAGATCACCGGATTTAACACCCTTAAACTCCTTTCTTTGGGGACACCTTAAATCCATTGTTTATAAAACACAACCTGCTGATATTGATGATCTTAAAAGGCGAATTACAGCAGAATGCAGGCCAATTTCCGGTGAAGTTTTCCGAAATATTAGGGAGGAATTCTAAAACAGACTTTATTATTGTTTACAGGAAAATGGACAACAATTTGAATAACTTATAAGATGGTGCGTAAGTAGATCCCATGTGTTTTATTGTAGAAATTTCTCTTCCGCAATCAAAAGTTATTTTTGTCGAGGTAAAATAATCAATAATTAAGAAATCAATTGTTTAAACTAGATTTTCTTCCCGTTATTCAACGATTTTAACGGTGCCGCCTAATCTTCTAATCATTTGTACTACAAGGAGACCCAATGCAATAATTTTTGTGTAAACCCTAACCTGAAAACCAAAATCTCAATGCAGGCAAGCTTAATTGTTTCTGCAACTTTGAAACGCGATTATTCGTACACCTCTGGACAAAAAGCAACAAGGTAGGATACCACGAAAAAGAGAATTAAACGTCCTTTAAAACGATGTGCCACTTGACCCCCATTCCCATTTAAGATTCTAAGAGTGACATCTACCCCTCCTAGGGGGTTGAAACAAGAAGGCTAAAACTATTCATTTAAAGTGTCTCCCTTATAAATGAAATCGACGTGTCTTTCCGATTTTTCATATTTTTAACTGCAAGAAAGATAGTAAGGGTGGGAAGTTTTCAAATTAACACCCTGTATGTATAGTCAGGTTAGCCTGTCTGAAGGTGTCATGATGTGCTTTGTATCCCGACTTATTCAATATCATATACGAAAAAAGAGACAAAACCATTAGTTAGGGACAAAAATCCGCGCTGATTGATTGATATCGGCGTGGGTTGCCAAATTTACCAAGCCATATTATCCTCGCCGCTTTAAGAATATAATCAATTATATTAAGCTATTATAATTTGGGGGAAGTCAACAGGATATATGTTACAGGGTATATAATTGTATATACTAATTGTTTTAAGTGATATTATAATATATTTGAATTACATACAAATTTACATTTTATGGAAATTTAAGTGTTACGGCAACATTGTTCTGTTTTTGCTCGCATTCCTTTCGTAGCTCATCAGCCGTGTGGCGAACTTTACGTAAGAGTCGTTTTTGTATTTTTCTAAGTCCTAGGGTTTATTTAATATTAAACATTCTGAAGTGTTAACTAGAAAGTGGTTCTTAAACATAGAAGGTGTAGGTATGCAAAGTTTAACAAGAACATCTAGGGTGATATCAAAGATATTATGGATATATTTTTCTTAAAACCTCAACACTCTTTAGCTTAAAACCTAGTATGCTTAGAACATACGTGCATATGAAGTTGGAAGCGTATCATTAAGTAGTAACATCTTGTATATTGGGTTAAGCAGACACTCCAGAACACACATCTTTTGTCCAAGGTGGAATCAACAGAGAACAAAAGATATGATAAGGTGGCGAATTAAAGATAGGAAAGCGGTGCAATCAGCCAAAATATATATTGTGAGAGTGTTGGTATATCAGAAATGATGATTCTGGTGCATTAAGATAGATAATGTTTTAGTGGGTATGTCTTGATTGGTGACTCCCCACTACCAGTTAGTTAGTCTACGGGTATTCAAAAAGGATGCTCCACCTCGTCCCCTCAAAGAAGAGCGCCCAGTCGTGTTAAAGGGACTTACTTCTTTGAGTTAACAGAAGCAAACAAACCCCTGGTTTGAAATATTGAGATAATTTCAACATTATGTATTATGTTATTATATTTATTGGTCAGTAGTTCATATGTCCAAAGTATTGTAGGTAATGTGGGTTGACACTGTTGACAGAAGTGGGAGTTGTCGTAAGAAGCATGGTTGTAAAAGAGCGCGGTTATATTTGATGGCTATTTTTTTATAATTAATAATTGGATTGGATGATGCAACACCTAACAGTGTACCTAGCGATCCAAATACAGTGTTGTCAAATGAAAGTGAGAGTAGTTTAGTAGGTCAAGTACCTTACCGTGAGGCTGTTGGCAGCCTTCTATTTGCGGCTACCGTCACAAGGCCTGATATTATGTACTCAGTTTCTGTAGCCAGTCGCTACCTAAACAACCATGGACAAGGTCATTGGAATGCAGTAAAACGAATAATCAAATACCTGATTGGAACAACAGACATTGGCATTTACTATAAAAATGATGTGAATAGTGGCAAACTAATTGGATATTCAGATTCAGATTTCGCAGCAGATTTAGATACTAGACGATCCACTACTGGCTATATTTTCAAGTTCTGCAATGGGCCGGTAACATGGAACTCTCAAAGACAGCATAGTGTTTCGTTATCCACAACGGAGGCTGAATATGTTGCAGCATCTTATGCAGCAAAAGAATCTGTGTGGCTTAAGCAGCTATTAAATGACATTGGTGAGTGTTTTGATACGCCCATAAAACTCTGCATAGACAATCAAAGTGCTATTCGTTTGATCCGGAATCCTAAATTCCATAAACGAACTAAACATATTGACATTCGCTATCATTTTGTTCGAGAAAAGTATAAAAATGGACAGATAGACTTGAAGAAGGTTCCAAGTAGTGAACAGCTGACAGATTTTTTAACGAAGGGACTGTCACGAGCCAAATTTGAAAAACAAATAATTGATGTTGGACTAAGGAAAAAATGAAAAATAATTTTGTTCAATATCCTTTTATTCTTCAAAGTGTTTTGTTTATGTTTTTATAAATGTTATATAATGTTAAATTAGAGGGAGTATTGAGATAATTTCAACATTATGTATTATGTTATTATACTTTATTGGTCAGTAGTTCATATGTCCAAAGTATTGTAGGTAATGTGGGTTGACACTGTTGACAGAAGTGGGAGTTGTCGTAAGAAGCATGGTTGTAAAAGAGCGCGGTTATATTTGATGGCTATTTTTTTATAATTAATAAAGTAACGTTTAGTTGTTCAAGATAAACAGTTTTATTATACACGAGTAGAAATCTCAGTTAAGAGAAATCTCAACATGAAAATATTAGGTTTTATTAATTTTTTACTGTCGACTTACTTTAACCTTCTTTAAATTTAATACTTCTTTCATTTTTCTTAACAAAGCAGGAGGACAATTTGAGCCTCCTATCATCGCAATTTCAGGATTTATATGTTCCTGTCTACTAGTTTGTTTGTCGATCAAGTCTACATACATTGTAGGGGTTCCATAAAGAACTGAACATCTAAAATATAGAACAAATGTTAGTTATATCTTAGCGTGATTTGTGTTTAGCGCTGACCAATCACAACTTTCTATTAAAATTAACCACACCAGCAGAAAACACTTACTTTTCGTGCCTTATCGCATCCAAATTTTGATCGGGATTGTAAGCTATAGAGGGCAGTACTAAAGTACTACCGTAATTCAATGCAGCTGCAATACATACTACTGTTCCAAAGGCATGGAACAATGGTACAGGCACCAAAATCTTGTGTTGTTTTGTATCTAACTCATTTCTTTTTCCTAGATAGTAAGAGTTGTTGACTATGTTGAAGTGAGACGACAAAGCTGCCTTGGGTTCTCCAGTTGTGCCCTAAAAAATTACAAGTGTTTTAAAATGAAGAATATTGAAGCTAAGATTAATTTCTCCATAAACTCTAAGTATAGGTCTCCACGAGCCGGGTTTATCATCTCGGGTTCGGGTTGGTCTTGGAGAGAACACTGTAGTATACAAAGACATTAGAACTCGTTAACCGTCCAAATGACTAAGAATCTTTAAAAGTCAGAATTATTGCTAAAATTGGGGCCATTCCAGAGGACTTCCTTTTAAACGTTGTAGACGGATTCAGGGACCGAATAGCGCTCTGCTTAGCTGAAAATGGTGGTCATTTTGAACACCTGATTCACTGAAAAGGTTTCACTTGTTTATTATTCCGATGTTAAGTTGTTCAATTTTCTGGGCCATTTTGTTTGTTATTACAAAATTTGTTGCAATTTTAAATAAATAAAAATTTGAAATACAAAAAATTAAGAGTTTTCCCAGTAGAACCCAAATATGCAATCATATGCAGGGTGTTCCACTTAAAAAAAGTAAGTTGGTCTCCATGGCAACCAAACCAGAAATGACAGAAAAAATTCATGCAGGTAGAAATGTGGGGAACAATTTACTGAACAACTTTCATAAAGGTCACTTTTTCCTCAAGAGTTACAGGCATTATGCGCGACTTTTTTGCCACTCTGTAACTCTGTATATAAGGATATGTAGGTAGGTACTACGATTAGTAACGGCCCTGATTTAATTAAACTGCATAAATTATAAGCTTACCGAAGTAAATTGTATATGACAAGGACCATCCGGTTGTATACAATTCTGATTATTTCTTATGCTTTTAATTTCGTTCTCCGATGGTAAGTCAAAAAGTTCTTGAAAATGATACGCGCCCCTAAAATATAAAAATATCTATTTCTTTGTAAAATTATTTACAATTATTGAAGATGATTCATTTTACTTGTTTTTTTATGACCACGACGCAACATTTGAAAGGCCCTGCCCCCACCTCTGCTTCTATGTACGGCTACGAAGCATCTCTTTTTTGTTTTTCTTAAGTTGGCTTGCGCTGTTAAGCCATGCTACTAGTCACTTTATTGTATATTTATAAATTACAATTATAATATTTAAAAAGACTTAAAAACGTCCATGTCCAAGCCGGGATTCGAACCCGGGACCTCTGGATTGCCGGGAGAAATCGCTCCCACCCGACCACCGAGGTCTACTTCGCAATTCTTTGTATTAAAATAAATATTAGGCATTAGCCAAATTCGTCCTCACTATTTTTATCTTTATATAGGAGTAATAAGATTACTTACTTTAAGTCTTGATCGGTCATAACCACAATTCTTTCCAAAGATGGCAAATACTTAGATTTTATCTTCATTGAGTCACTGCACGAAATTTCGGGAATAAGATGGTTTAGCATATCGTAGTAGTTTTGAGTCTTGAATTTGTGACTACAAATAATAGCCTTCACGCCAGCTTTATTAACACAATATTCCAATTCCCTTGGCTGGTATGCCGGATTGATATTAACCTGCACAGTACAATTAGGAGATATAAAATTACGTATATTTGTTTTGGTAAAATATATGCAGCCCGCAATTTATAGAACAAGTTTTTGACCAAGAAATTGTACAAGTTAACCTTTGACTTATTTACGTGTGTATAAGGCTAAAATTTTACTGCATATCTTATCAGATTTTATTGGCAAGCAATTGGAGCATGCTCTAATTTTTTGGCCAACTTGGGGAAAATATAGTAATTTTTGTTATTTTTCAGCTAATTGCGTTGAACAAAATCGTTTATATTTAGTACAAAATAAATACTAAACATGAATGGTACTTTGTGCCAGTGTTACCAAACCGTGCCTAACGTTGATGTAAGTAGTACGTGCTGCCAGGACATCCACAATTGGTATAGAAGAAAGAAAGAAAGAAAGAAAATAATTTATTAGTTCTTAGGTCCATCAAAGTGAGTCGAACATGTCAAAAGTCAAGAATATAAATGTCAATAGTATTTTCTGCCAGTACCACTAAACTGTACCCAATATTGTTTTAGGTGGTACTTTAATTACTTCTGACGATTTTGGGAAAAACGTGCCAGGTAGTAGGCAAGAGCTGCCAGGACACTAAAAATTGGTATAGAACATAAAGGCCAATAGTACTTTCTGCTAGTATCACTATACTGTGCCTAACATTGTTTTAGGTGGTACTTTAATTACTTCTGACGATTTTGGGAAAAACGTGCCAGGTAGTAGACAAAAGCTGCCAGGACATCCACAATTGGTATGGAACATAAATGTAAATAGTATTTTCTGCCAGTACCACCAAACTGTACCTAACATTGTTTTATGTGGTACTTTAATTACTTTTGACGATTTTGGGAAAAACGCGCCATTATGTTAGTCATGTTTGGAACAACGCAATAGAACATCATGGGGAGTCCCGGGCGGTAGCACTGCCCAAGGCGTTTGACCGAGTATGGCATGAGGGGCTCCTAACTAAGGTGAGAGTATACAGAATGCTGGTTCAATTTTGTTCATGGCTGTCGAGCTTTCTTAGAGACCGTTCTCTGCGAGTGGCGATGGACGGATTTCTTTCAGACACTTTTATCATCAACGCCGGAGTGCCTCAAGGTTCTATATTGTCGCCCACCCTTTTCTTACTACACATTAAGGATCTTTTGCGAAAAACTAAAAATCCTATATATAGCTTTGCTGATGACAGCACACTTATTTCATCTTTTACTTTGGATGCTCGGACATCGGCTGCTAATGCACATCTCTAGAGGCAGCAAGAGGTCTCACATCTTAACAAAGACCTGGAAGAAATTCTGTCTTGGGGTGACAGTAAGTAGTAGAATTTAACCCTAAAAAGACCCAGGCGTCAGTTTTTTCTAAAAAAGTTAATGTTGAAGAACCGGATATAGTTATGGCGGGACACTCGATTCCCTTGGCTTCATCAATTCATTTATTGGGCGTTAATTTGGATAGCCATGTCTTGGTATAGTCACGTTGCGGCCATTGCTAAGGCAGCCTCGCAGAAGCTTGGAGTACTTTTCCGAACAAGGAACCTCTATACACCCCAACAACTTTTGATGCTCTATAAAGCCCAAATGCGACCATCGTTGGAGTACTGTTCGCATATTTGGGGCTCTGCTCCTAAACATACCCTGAGATTGCTAGATTCCATTCAAAGAAGAGCGATTCGCTTGATCGGTGACCATAGTCTGACAAACAACCTGGAAAGCCTTGAACATCGAAGGCGGATTGGCGACTTGAGTCTATTTTACAAATATTTCCATGGCAAGTGTTCAACTGAGGTTGCTCGCTTGATACCACCCAGAGCGGTGCATGGTAGAAATACACGACGAGCCACTGCAGCCCACCAGTACGTGGTTCAGCTTAGTGTCCCTCGAACGGCACTGTTTCAGAATTCGTTCATCTGGAGAACGTCATCACTATGGAACGACCTCCCTGAGATCGTGTTCCCCAACGAGTATAATCTTCAAGACTAACGTGAATCGTTTCCTGCGCACACGCACTGCTCCCAGAGCGCCATGAAGGGTTTATTCTGCAGTGATGTGCCTCATCATAAAACAAAAAAAAAGGTAGTAGGCAAGAGCTGCCAGGGCATTAAAAATAGGACATAAAGGTCAATAGTACTTTCTGCCAGTATCACTATACTGTGCCTAACATTGTTTTAGGCGGTACTTTAATGACTTCTGACGATTTTGGGAAAGAAATGTGCCATGTAGTAGACAGAAGCTGCCAGGATATCCACAATTGGTATAGAACATAAAATTCAATAGTACTTTCTGTCAGCACTATAGAACCGTACTTAGTGATACTTTACTGTTGTCGATTTAAAAAAAAGACGTGGCAGGTAGTAGACAAAAGCTGCTAGTACATCCACAATTAGTGTAGAACATAAAGGTCGATAGTACTATCTTGCCTCACCACCAAACTGCGCCTAACATTGTGTTAGGTGGTACTTTACTTCTGATGATTTTAAGAAAAATGTTCCAGGCAGTAGGCAACATCTGCCAGGACATCCAAAATTGGTATAGAACATAAAAGTCAATAGTAGTTTTTGCCAGTATCACCAAACTGCGTCTAACATTGTTTTAGATGGTACTTTACTCCTGACGATTTTGAAAAAAAAACAAAGAGTTAATCGACTACAATAAAGTACCACATAGAATAACATTAGGCGCGATTTTGGTAGTTCTAGCAGAAAGTACTATTAAGCTTTATGTTTCGTGCCAGTTTCAGATGTCCTGGTAGCTTTTGTCTTTTAGCACATATTTTGTAAAAATCGACAAAAATAAAGTACCACTTAAAACAACAGTAGGTGCGGTTTTGGTAATTCTGGCAGAAAATACTATTCACCTTTATGTTCTATACCAATTTTAGATGTCCTGGTAGCTTTTCTACGACAAGAGTAAAGTACCACTTAAAACAACGATAGATGCAGGTTGATGGTTTTGACACAAAGTACCATTCATGTTAAGTATTTGAACTTAATATAAACAATAATTTTTTTCAACGTAATTAGTTGCTGGCAAAGTTATTAATTAATTAAAATTGAATTTTAAGGTTAGAGCTATTTGATTTTTTACAGTTAAAAATTAAACTGTATATTTATTTAACATGAATAGTCGTCGTTTTGTTGGCAAAAATGCAACCGAAAACTGCCCGAGATAGTAATTGTGTCTCTGGTGATATTGATCGATTGAAAAAAATATTGTCATAACAGCTGGTCAAAATTTTTTTTTATTAATACTGAATTAATTTGATAATTTGGCAAAAATTGGGAAGACAAACTTAATCAACTAAAAACAATTTCTTGAACAATAAATTGCACAATGTTTTTGCTCTTGTAATACGGGCTTGAATATAAATTGTTACCCTCAAAGTGATGTAATTAACACAAGTATATTTTTCAATGGCTTAACTATATTTTGTTCTAATTGATTATTATCAATAAACATGCACTCACTAATATAAAACCTGCTCTAGCACATGCCATATGGGTAATGTACCATTCCACCAAATTCGGTGCCCAGATTCCCACACGATCACCAATATTTAATCCTATAACTCTTAGCCCGGCGGCCAGACGATCTGCCTGATTTAGGACCTAGAAAAAACATCATATTATTTAAAAAAATATTATTTACAGAACTTCTTTAAATAGTTGCAATAAAGACAAACTAAAACTGTATGTTTTCCTTAAACATAGATTGTAATCATGTTGGATGCAAAGAGCAATATAAATAACAAAAAATATAAATTTACGTTTACACGTACTAGGGGTTCTTAAGTGAATTAAATGCTTATAAGTACATTTTAGTAAATAAGATACATGTTATGTATCCCTTCTGGACAATACCCAGGCTACACTGAGTTTTTAGAGTCCCCATAATCGTAATATTGTATATATAATCTATCTCCCTTCCTGCTGCGCTCTATCTGTCATTGCTAGGGTTAGATATTTTGTTTCGTCAACACTAAGAATTAACAGACTGACATCCAGCCAACCTTTCAATCACGACGTAACTCTCTCAGCTTTTTTAAAAACTCCACTTTTTCTGATACACAATCATGCCAGTATCATAAGCGAAACAGAATACCTCATCCTTCCCGAACACCAATGGGCCGACAAGAACGATTTGCTATAAGCCAAGTTCGCAATAAACGAGAAAAAGGCGCTAAAAATGTAAAAAAAAAATTTTTTTTGCCAGTGTATACAGGGTGTAATTTAATAAGTGTCTGATATTTTACAGGGCGATTCCTCAGTTATTTATAAGGTGAGAGGTTCATATAAGCATGGATCCGCAAGCCCTTCATTTTTGAGATACAGGGTGTTAAAAATTTACTTATTTTTGTTTTTGGTAAATAATTATTGAAATAATGTCTACATTTGAACGAAAAAAAAAAGAGAAAACGGCAGTGGCGTACATACTTTTTGTTCCTGTTAAAAATTGTAACACCCGGTATCCCAAAAATGAAGGGCTTGCGGACCCATGCTTATATGAACTTTTCACCTTGTAAATAACTAAGGAATCGTCCTGAAAAATATCGGACACTTATTAAATAACACCCTGTATAATAGTACTCATTACCTTCTATCGCCTGGTAATAGTATATTGAATACCAAAAGTGGCTAATGCTCGTACCGTAATTGTCGAAAACATGTGTAATAGGCTTACCACTCGAGTTGTGTACTATATTTTTTCTATGACTTGATATTTTTTTTATACTTTACTAATGTAGCCAAAAATAATACCCAAATTAGAAATGTTAACGTTTAAAATTGCCTGTGTTAATACAAACATTTACGTTGTCAAGGCGACACGATCCATTGCACAGCCAACTCTGCACAAAATCTGTCACGGCCAATGTGATTGTAGAACTGTTACGTAATAATATTACGTAACTGCTCTTATGCTCGGCTTGACTTCTAACACTATAGTGTGTGTAATTAGAGCTTTACTGATAAAGTGGACAGTACGTAAGTAGGTTCTCACTTTCTTCTTACTAGAGGTGTGACGATATAACTTTCACGGTTAAAAATAACCGGATATTGAGAAGTAACTAGCGCTGCCGGTGATCCAATATGGTCTGAAGCAGTTACCAGGTATTGGCGTTATTGCATCGAGCCGAGAGCGCGCAGCGCCGGTGCACGTTGCCTGCGTGGAACTAGGTAGACAGTATACGGTTCTTTTAAATAACTGGTAAGACAAACTACCGCTAATAAATATTTCACTGATATCTCCATATTTTCGAATATTTTGATATTATGTTATAGGTTATTTCATATCGCCGTGTGCGGTAGGCGTTCGGAGTTATTTTAAACGATGAAAATATCGAGATACTTTAATCGCGCCAGCAAGTATTGTATAGACCAGGGATGCACAGACTTATAGGGAATAGAGGCCACTCGGGAAAAATATAAGCCAAGGACGGGCCACTACAAACAATACTTATTAACACAAAAATTTTAATTTTTAAATAGTATGAAATACAATAATAGAAATAAAAGAACCTTCAAAAATGTTTGTTGTAATTATGTAATCGTAAGGTAATCTAATCATTACAATGTAATATTTCATGTTTTATTATTTTGATGCATGACATTGCATTGAACTAACAAGTTTTTTATATTTGGCTCCACATTACTTGTCGCCATACGTGAAATTGCTTCCAAATTTTCATTTGCCAGACGGTTTCGGTTTTTCGTTTTGTTTAGTTTCATCACTGAAAACGTTTGTTCACAAATATACGTTGATCCTAATAAGCTTGCGCATTTCAATGAATGTATTCGCAACTTTTTATCAACGCAACGGTAGAAGTTAAGTAAATTACCTTTACTAAATTTGTTTCGTAAACTATCATCATTTTGCATGTCTATTAATTCCAGCTGCATTGATTCCGGCGCATTTTCGGGTGAAATGTTGAAAGGATTGCTGAAAATGTCCAATAGAGGTTTAACTTTTTTGAAGTCTACAAAACGATTTTGAAAAGCTTGTATCAAAATATCAATATTTTCAATATGAGCGAAATTGACGTCAGTTTTATTGACTTTCTCCATAATTTCTTTGTAGTTCGGAAAATGGCTGTAATTGACTGAATTGATCTGTGTTCTGAAAAGACTTAATTTGCATTGAAAGGACGAAACATGAGAGTATAACTGCGAAATCAATTGATCTTTGCCTTGGAGTCGCGTATTTAAGACATTCAAGTGATTTGTGATGTCTACAAGAAATGCTAAGTCACACAGCCAATCAGGGTTGTCGAGTTCGGGGACGTCGTTTTTCTTTTCCGCCAGAAATAATTGTATTTCTTCAATCAAGTTAAGAAACCGCTGTAGTGTCAACCCACGACTTAGCCACCTTACTTCAGCATAAAACAGGAGATCACCATATTCTCTTTCAATATCTTTGAGAAATTGTTCGAATTGTCGGTGATTGAGGCCTTTATGAATTTATAAAGTTTACAGTAAGTACTACAACTTTCATCACATTTTCAAATCCCAATAATTTTGAACAGAGGGCCTCTTGATGTTTAATGCAATGAAACTGCATTCATTCCTTGGTATTTGTGTTTTTAGTTTGTAAATATTATTTTAACATAGTTACTATCCCAGATGTACTTCCAACCATTGAACGTGCTCCGTCAGTCGTAATTCCAGATATTTTCGTTAAGTCCAAATCCATTATAGAACATTTTTCCAGAAGAGCTTTGAGCATGTCACTCCTTTTGGTTTGACTT
Organism: Polydrusus tereticollis; assembly: GCA_963920685.1. Lineage (NCBI taxonomy): Eukaryota > Metazoa > Arthropoda > Insecta > Coleoptera > Curculionidae > Polydrusus > Polydrusus tereticollis. The sequence continues at coordinate 86,820,280 of OY987328.1, read as the reverse complement.
GTCAAAGAACTCATACCAATCAGTTCTTCACTCACTTCAACATTTTGCGTTACACCTCGTAAAAATATTAAGAGTTGAGCAGTGGAACTTATATCTGTAGATTCGTCGAGTGCTATAGAAAAATACTCAAAACTTCTTGATTTTGTAGCTAATTGCTCTTCTATATTAGCTGCTAATGCGGTAATTCTTCTTTGAACAGTCATCCGATTTAACTTCTTTATATTTTCCGGACAAAATTTTTTTGCGGCGATATCTAAACATTGCTTAACAAACTCACCATCTTTAAAAGGCCGACAAGTTTTCGCTATTATTTGAGATATTTCAAAGCTAACTTTAGTGGCTGTTTCAGCATCTTGAATTGGTTTGTAAACATAGCTTGCTGGCCTATTAGTTCCCGTTGTAAAGTGGAAATTCTTTGCGTTCGATTTTCGCCACCTAATTTGGTAAAAGTGGGATGCTGGGTTTCATAGTGCCTTTTCACATTATATACCTTCGGAATAGAAACACTACTCTTGCATATTAAACAGACAATTTTGTTATGCGATGAAATAAAAAGTATTTTTCGGTCCAAATATCTTGAAACTGTCGATTTTCATCTTCAACCTTATGACTACGTTTCTTACTTAGGCCTGGTTGGCATAAATATCGCTTTTAAAATTCGTTGGCGGGCCGCAAATATAACGACAGCGGGCCGCGGTATGTGCATCCCTGGTATAGACCGATCACATATTATTATTACAATATCGACATATCTGTGGTTCAGGACGGTAGTGTTTAGGGTTTAGAAATTTTGTAATTCCCCTACGATCGACTGCATCGACGCACGCCTGTTGATGTTGCTTGTTTTGTTGTAAAGTGTGGCGTTGTTTATTGTTTGTTTTTGTGTTTAATCTTTAAATTTAAACAAATGAGATAAATTGTAGTAATAATATTTTCATAAAATATTTTAATAATAGAAAAAATCGTTTATTCAACAATCAACACCTTGAAACTAAATTTATTGAAAATAACTGGTAACTGTTTAAAATAACAGTTAATCTAAAATAACAGTCACCGGTATACCGGTTATTTCAAAATAACTTATAAGCCCACCTCTAGTTCTTACTAATATAGGAGGAAGTAGAAGAAATAATTTAAGCGACCGAAATTCGATTCTCGAACAATAGGAGTCTGCCACTTTCTAACCGCCAGTTTTGTTTACTGCCAGACTACGCGCGGAAATTAGTAGGCGTCTTGCTTCCATTGGGAATAAGTTTGTGCTACGCCTAGAAGGTCAAAATTCCAGTTTTCTTTAAAAAGGTATTTAATGACTATATACATTCAATGATGAATTTATTGCTGTTTGACTGGGTATCTATATTTTTTTTGTTTAAAAAGCTGCTTTACATAGTAAAAACTGCCTTATATTTTTGTTGTCGGTTACACACTCTAGAATTTTATTATTTGCCTTGCATAAGCACTATTTAGCTATGTGAAATACATACAGGCTCTACTAAGTTAATTTTACTAAGTTAATTGGCGGTTGTTAAAATAAGAACATAAACTATATAAATTATATTGGTTAAATAATTTTAAAAACTGTTTTATTTTAAATCTAACGGGGTTTCTTTACCTTTAATCAGCCTTATAATGAAACAGACAAGTTAACTTTTAACGTACCGTTTTCATGACAACAACCGAAAAGTCTACTTTTTATTTTTTATTGTGGTTAAAAAACAGCTGGTTAGGGTCTAGAGTTAACTTGTGTGTTTGATCATAGGCCTGAATAAGTGTCTCAAATTTGGTTTCTAGTATGTCTCTTACAACTTTTTTCTATTCATTTTAGATGTTGTCCCGAGGGCAAAAAATAGGATTTGCCTGGAAATAAAATTCTAACAGAAGCGTAACATATGACTTTCTTGCTAAACTAGATACTATCGAACAGGAGCTACCAAACTTAAACGATAAGCAGCCCAACGTTCAAACACACAATTTAACTTTTGACGTACCGTTTCCATGACAACAACCGAAAAAGCATACTTGTTAATTTTTCACTGTGGTTGAAAAACAGCTAGTTAGCGTCTAGAGTTGAGAGTGTGTGTTTGATCATAGGGCTGAATGACGACTACTCCAATTTATTATTAGTACAAAATACTACTGGCTTAAACGAAGCATGCCAGGATATCCAAATAGACTGAAAGATGGTAGATGGTAGATGTTGGCTCACCCGACATCGCCCGGTGAAATACCATCGCATCGGCTTAGGTGGCGTGAAGTTGCTCTTTGAGCTAACGTTTCGTCACTGTGCCGATGTCTCCGGTTTCCAGGGTGGGAAATATACAAAAAATGCTATGATGATGGTTCCAAGAGCAATATATTCCGGAGTTAAAAACGCCCCCCGATCGGATCTCCGGGTGGAGGCGGGTCCTGGCGCCTTATCAAGCGAAATTATTCAATCATCCACCATGCCCAGTAGCCATGCGGGTCCTTCGAACAATATTCTAAATGGAAATGGTGTGAAAACTGGAGTTGTTAAAAGACCCGAGATTAGCAGCTTCCAAATTGACTTCTGCAATATAAGAGGACTGAACACGAACATCAATGCAGTCCATCAACATCTACAATCTACCGAGCCTCATGTACTTGCACTAACCGAAACCAAAGTCAGATCATCGATTAATACGGTCAGCTATTTATATCCTGGGTACGACTTCCATCACCGATTTAGGCGGAATTTTGGCCTTTGTCTTTTTGTCCGGAGTGATATTTCTTGTGAACGAGAGGAGACACTCGAGCCTAACGACTTTGATGTAATGTGGTTTAAAATATCATCGCAGAGAATTACTAAATTCATCTGCTGCCTTTACCGGCCGCCAAGTGATACCCATTATAGAGACTTGTTCTCCTCTCTTGCTAATACCATCGACTTTTTGCAAACCCACCATCCCAATTCCGAAGTTGTCATCCTTGGCGACTTCAACGTTCATAATGTCAACTGGCTCAAATACTCAAACATGACCGACGAACAAGGTCGTGAAGCCGAATCCTTTGCCATCAGCTCTGGCCTCACCCAGCTGGTGGGTGAACCAACTCGGATTCCAGACAGAGATGGTGATTTTGCTAGTTTGTTGGATCTTTTCTTAACTTCAAACCCCGACTTATACACTGTCACCGTGAAGCCGCCGCTAGGAACGTCTGCCCACAACCTTATTTCGGCACTGAACACACTACCAATTGGTGCCGAAGAGCCTCCTAAGCCACGCAAGGTATGGCATTATACATCAGCTAAGTGGGATGACCTAAGGGACCATTTTCGAACGTTTCCTTGGCGGGACGTTTGTTTTTCCTCTGATGATCCATCCATCTGTGCAACAGAAATATCGGAGGTTATCCTTACTGGCATGGAAGCCTTCATCCCTTTCTAAAAAAGTGCCCTTCTAACGGCAAGCCTTGGTTTACCAAAAATTGCGAACGAGCTGTTAAATCAAAAAATTATTTCTACCGACAATGGCGTAAAAATCCTACCACCGAAAATCGTACCATCTTTGTTAACGCTCGAAACCAATGCAAACAAACGATAAACCAAAGCAAAGAAGCACACAACCAGAGGATCAAAGACAGACTTCTTGAATGTCCTAACGGCTCAAGATCATTTTAATCTGTAGCTAAGGCCGTCAGTCAAAATTTTACACAGTCAACCATTCCACTTCTGACACGTTTCGATAGCACCGTTGTAACCAAAGCACAGGATAAGGCAAACCTACTGGCCGAACTATTTTCTTCATATTCAACAGTTAATTTTCAGGGAAAAACTCCACCGAACATTCCCCCTGTAATTAAGACATGCGCTGACGAATTGGCACCGGTATCTTGTAGGCTTTTTAACTAATCTTACAAAAAACTAATATTTCCCTCTTGCTGGAAAACTGCGCGAGTTCAGCCCATACCCAAAAAAGGCAAGAAGACCTTGCCAAGCAATTTTCGTCTAGTTGCCTTGCTTTCGGTTATATCAAAAGTTATGGAGAAGGCTATCAACGAAAAATTATTAAAATACCTGGAAGGCTTCAACATTATTAGTGACCGCCAGTACGGATTCCGTAGGTCTAGATCAACAGGAGACCTTCTCGCTTATGTTACTCACGTTTGGAACAATGAAATAGAACATCATTGGGAGACCGAGTATGGCGTGGGGGGCTCTTAACTAAAGTGAGAGCATACGAATGCGGGTTCAGTTTTGTTCATGACTGTCAAGCTTCCTTAAAGACCGTTCTCTGTGAGTGGCGATGGACGGATTTCTTTCAGACACATTTAACATCAACGCTGGAGTCCCTCAAGGATCTATATTGTCGCCCACCCTCTTCTTACTATATATTAACGAACCTTTGGAAAAAACTCAAAAACCCTATAGATAGCTTCGCTGATGACAGCACACTTATTTCATCCTTTACTTTGGATGCTCGAAGATCGGCTGCCAATGCACATCTTCATAGACAGTAAGAGGTCTCACATCTATCTCAAAAAAGACTTGGAAGAAATTCTGTCTTGAGGTGACAGTAACCAAGTAGAATTTAACGTAAAAAAAAACCCAAGGAGCAGTTTTTCTAAAAAGTTAATGTTGAAGAACCGGATATAGTCATGGCGGGACACTCGGTTCCCTTGGCTTCATCAATTCATTTATTGGGCGTCAATCTGGATGGTATTATGTCTTGGAATAGTCACATTGCGGTCATTGCTGAGAGAGCCTCGTAGAAGCTTGGAATACTTTTCCGATCAAGAACCTCTATTCACCCCAACGACCTTTGATGCCCTATAAAGCCCGAATTCGACCATCGCTAGAGTACTGACGTAGGCATATTTGGTTCGCTTGATCGGTGACCATGATCTGGACCGTAAGTTAGCAACCAACCTAGGAAGCCTTGAACACCGAAGGCAGGTTGACGACTTCAGTCTATTTTACAAATATTTTCATGACAAGTGATCAACTGAGGTTGCCCGCTTAATTCCCCACAGAGCGGTGCATGGTACAAATACACGACGAGCCACTGCAGCCCACCCGTACGTGGTTCAGCTTAGTGCTTCCTCGAACGACACTGTTTAAAAATTCTTTCATCTGGAGAAGGTCATCACTCTAGAACGACCTCCCTGAAACCGTGTTCCCAACGAGTATAATATCCAAAGATTCAAGACTAACGTAAAGCGATTACTGGTGCATACGCACCGCCCGCAGAACGCCATAAAGAAATAATCCTGCAGAGCTGTGCATCACCATAAAAAAAATAGTTGCATTTCTTAGATTATGATAGAAAATCCTATCAGTTTTCTCGTATTCTGAAAAACTTCCATATTCGTCCGAAGATATCTACCCTACTTGACGGTAAGTGTCATCCAAAACTCCTGGTAATAGTCAGGGCCAGATTTGTAGAAGGAGTAATGCACTTAGCCTGAACGAGTTTACGTGATGGATGATCTCTTGTTATGATATAAATATATTTTTTAATATAAAACTGACTTTAATTATTGAATTGTTTGACCGAATTCCATCTTGTTATACAGTGAGGACCTAAAGTCTGTCCCCCCCCCTCTAACTTCTAAACCGTTCGGTATATTTTAATGAAATTTTGAACAAAAATATTTGAGTAAGTTTTTCATTTTTTGACATACCAATGACAGCTTTAAATGTCAAAATGACAGCTGGGTCCGCTTTTGGAATATTTTTTTTAATAGAAAGGGAGTTCCAATGACACCTCATTTTGAAGGTCTTTTAATGCTTAAAACATTCTTCAATTTAAAAAACATTTGGTTCAGTATTAAATGAAATTTATTAATTATAAGTATTTTAAATAAAAGATAAAGGCACACATCTACAAAACAGTGGTTACTTCAACAATTGTTGAAAATGACCACCATGGACCTCCTGACAAATAAATATTCTATTGGTAAATTCCTCTCGGACATTGTGAAGCACCTATGGCGTTATTCTTGTACAAACATCAGTAATTCGTTGCCTAAGTTTAACTAATGGGCCTGGAGCCGTTTTATAAACCTCAGTTCTAACGTATCCCCAAAGAAAAAAACTTAGAGGCGTTAGGTCTGGCGATCTAGCTGGCCATTCTGTCGGACCTCGACGACCAATCCACCTATTTTCATAAGATTCGTCCAGGTAATTTCTGACTTGCCTGAAATAGTGCGGCGGGGCACCGTCTTGCTGAAATATAACCCTTTGAAACTCATGTGGGTTTTGGGCAACAACATCATTAATAAGTGGAGTAATTGTATGTTGTAACATATCCAGGTACCTGGGGCCAATAAGATTATATTCCAGAAAAATGGGACCTATAATGTGATTACCCAAAATGCCTGCCCAAACATTTATTTTCTGGGGAAACTGAGTGTCTCCCTCCCGAAAAACATGGGGGTTTTCATCACTCCAGTACCTACAGTTTTGGGTATTAACTCTTTCATGTAAGAAAAAAGTACTTTCGTCGCTAAAACAAGTATTCCGCAAATAGTTATTATTCCGTACGATTCTTTCTGACATAATTTCGCAAAATTCTAGTCGTCTATCTGGATCATCTTCTGTTAATTCGTGTATCATTTTCATTTTATATGGGTGAAATTTATGGCTTTTCAAAGTTCTTTTGACAGAACTACGAGAAACATTGCATGCCTCAGCCACGTGTTTCGTTGGCTGTTGGGGAGTAACAACCATTAACCAGCTAAGACTTGGACTTTCACATCTTCCATGATTTTTGGCCTTCCAAACCTTGGAGCGTCTTTCACCGTACCAGTTTCTTGAAATTTTAAGATTAGTTTTCGCAAAAATTCTCTGCATATTTGGCGTTCCGGATATCGTTCATTGAACATACGAACAGCAGCATGGTAATTTCGGTTAGCTTCGCCAAAAATAATAATCGCTTCAAATTTATCTTGTAAAGAACGAGCCATTTAAGACAATTTCGAGCTAAGAATATTTTCTGTCAATCAGACATTTAAAAACAGTATGACAGCAACAATCAATAGACAACTAATAGGTAAAAAAAAGTGTGTTATAAACAGTGGTAGTCATAACGTAGGAACCGATATTATTGATTTCTATTTAGAAAATACTGAACCAAATGTTTTTTAAATTGGAGAATTTTTTAAGCATTAAAAGACCTTCAAAATGAGGTGTCATTGGAACCCCCTTTCCATTTAAAAAATTATTCCAAAAGCGCACCCAGCTTTCATTTTGACATTTAAAGCTGTCATTAGTATGTCAAAAAATGGAAAACTTACTCAAGTATTATCGTTCAAAATTTCATTAAAATATACCGAACGGTTTAGAAGTTAGAGGGGGGGGGACGGACTTTAGGTCCTCACTGTATAAATATTTAACAGAGCCACCACTTATTTGTTGCCCTAAGGCCTCTACACCCATCAATTCTGCTCTGGCAACAGCCCTTTGTAAGCCTAGGAACAATAACCATAAATAATATTAATTTTCTAGTTTTTTAGGGGCAACCCCCAGCTATGCATTACCTGTTGAAACGTTAACGTTTGATTTTGTTCCCTGGCGATGATTGCTGGAATATCTCCGTGTGTTTTGCCTGTATTTTCCAAAAGTTTTCCTAAGGTTAGGGACCGCAAAGGTTCTTTTCCGGGGTTGTGATGATAACTTAGGTTTTTGAATTTCCTACTTCTAAAAAAAATACAGATATGAGTTATAAGCACAAGTTTAATTGCCATTAAAAAAACGAAAGCTTAAGAAATCTTTGCGAAGTAGGCCAGGCTCATAAAGTCATTGCACACCTGTCTGAAAATATTATAATATTATATTATTATATAATATTTAAATTCATTCTCATATTTTTATTCTATGCTCAAAAATCATAACTTTTGGTCTGATTTCAAATTAACAAGTGCAGAGATAAAACAATTGAAAGGCTTGCATTCTTTTACAGTAGAATCCAGATTATCCAAAGTAACGTGTGAGGCGCCTGCTTCGGATAACCGAAAACTCTGGATTTATATACAGGGTATCCTAAAATGTATGTTTAATAATTAGGGATCGTGTAGATTGGATTGAAACAGCGTCCGAAGGTTATGTAACATTTTGTCCTATATCCCCCTACAACCGAGCTAGAGGGCCCCAAAGGGGAGACTCTGAAGATGATTTTTCCCAATGTTTTCGAAACGAATAAAGGTACAAACTTGAAAATATATTCCAGTAGGCTTTACACGCCGAATCGAACTATTGTGGTTAAATTGTCAATAATCTAAAAGTAGCGCCAGAAATAGGGGAGACCGTAGTCAAACTATACCTATCTTTTTCTTATATTGATTTTAATAATTTTTTATCTCACATCAGAAATCTTTAACGTTCCTAGTTAGACACCATTTAAGGCACCGTTTTCGAGATTAATCGATTTAATAACTACCTACTTGATATGTGAAAAAGAAAACATAATCAATATTATTTATCCAAATTTTCACAATCATATTTATTAAAAATGTTAATCACTAAATTACTGCTGCATAATATGTTACTCTTGAAAAAATTGAAATTTACTTCTGTGATCACTTTTTGACATTCGTCTTTTTACACTACCCACATAGCACACTTCCTTTCAGAAATATCTCTGATATATTTCGAATGTCTCAAAAACATAACTTTTCGTATTAATATTTCTGAAATATTTCAGACTTTATTACACAAAAATGACAGTTGACACACCCTGCCTTTGACACTTGACGGACCAGACGGATTCCCCTTATTTTATCTTTTGTTTGTGTAATGTTCAATTAACAATAACTAATATTAGGCATTGTTATTTCTGGGTGAACTGTGCTACTACCGAACAATTGTATTATGGATAATAAAACTGAGGTAAGTCTCTATTCTAATAGTAGTTACATTAAAAATTTTTGGTTAGGTTCATTTTATGATTTTCTCCGCTTTAGTCTATTTATTAAACTTGAGTTGTTACTGTAGTGAACTAGAATATTGAATAGTAAAGGGACAGAAGAAGAATGAAACATTTTTAAATTACAAAAACATTAATAGAATATTAAAAGATGCAGTAAGGCATGCATCATCTTCCTCCCTTACAAAACTAGAGGTACAAATAATTGTTGTACTGTGGCTGTGACAGCGCAAACTTCGTTTGCCCCGTGAATTGTAAGACCTTTAAATACCTATACCTATAAGTTGATAACAAATTTTGGTTTTCCTGTCTTTATAATGGAATATGTAGTTTTAGTAGTGTTTATGTATCAAACATTGATATACGCAGCGTCCTTGATATATTAGAGATTAGTATTTTTCTACCAGGGACCTAATATAAAGGTCGATTTATAAAACTTTTCGCCACTGCTCCTGCTCGTTGTCACCGTTCCCGCTAGTCGCCACCGTTCTTAGGGTATTTATAAAACACGAACTGCACCATTGTAAATTCGCGAAAGAAGTAACGTATTTTGAGGTTAGAATGTTAATTTTCTTTGAAAAAGTGGATAATGTGACCAGTATTTAATATTAATTATTATTAATCTATAAATGCTGAAATCGTAGGAATATGGAAAATATTTCGATGTTTTTTATCAAATGTGTCAAATTTCTTTCTTCCCATTGGCTAAAACACGAATAGCACAAGGTCAGCGAAACAAAAATTGGTCATGTTGGAACTTTGAACGGGAGCGGTGGCGGCTTTTATAAATGCATACATTATTCTCCTTTGCGACGGGAACGGTGGCGACAAGCGGGAGCGGTGACGAAAAGTTTTATAAATGCACCTTTATACCCACGTAATATTATTATGATTCATACTTAAAATTATTGACTTTTAAATTTATAGTTTCAGGGTCAGTAGATAAAGCTATAGGAGTTCGAGCCCATTTTAGGGGCGTGGCACTTTTCCTGGAAGTCACCATCCTCTCTTAACCTAAGTGGAACCCAGCTACTATCGCCACCTAGTGAGTGACGTCATAACTGTTCGATGCCGGTAATATAGGGCCCTATTGGCCTGGCAGGTCAGCGACCCCGAGCGGTGGTAACCCGATGGTTACCCGATGATCACCCGAGGGTATCCGATGTCGGTAATACAGGATCCGTCTTAGCCTAAGTGGCGCCCCCTGGTATTATCAACCCTCATTATTTCAAGATTCTAACCCAACTTTATGACCTATGGTCACGTGTTATTACATTTATAGCGGAGGAGAGATGACGTAGCACGTTCTCAATAGTACCCAAACCCAAGTACCTAACCTGAACATCTATCTAAATAATCAATATTGAACAACATAATGAATAAATAATAACAGAAAAAAAGTTTGTGCAGTCAGCGGGAATTGAACCATAAACCTTTGGGGCCAAACCTCAAAGCCTTGCAAAATACGCTACGAGAGCATATAGATTAAAACTGCTAAACAATGTTTGACAACGTGTAACCACGGGGGCACATCTGATTAGATTGCTGGAACAAAAGGTCCTTAAGTGGGGTTATGGTGGTGTTTTATAATGTACAAAATTAGGGTAAACCAGGCTGGGCCCTCCAATGTTAATTTCGGAGGGATTTTTATGACTCATATCTCCGGAACCAATGGGCCTAGGATATTGCGCATGCGTAGCTGGGGTCTATGAAATGGGTTCTTGCGCATGACTCGAAAATGACACCTGTCACCTGTCAATTAAGAACTGTCACCTGTCAGATGTCACCTGTCAAATGTCAAAATCGACAGCTGATGTATGTCACGTGTTTAGGGTGACGTCATGAGTCGTTTAAAAAAAGAACGGGGTTGATCGGGACCAATAGGGTCAAAGTTGGTATAGCTAATGCCCTAACGGTAGGAGGGTGGCCATAACATGTCATCAATGAACATTGTTAGAGGCCGCGTGGTATGTAATTAGACAACTGGAGATCTAGTATGTCCTTTTGGCAAACAGTATTTTCAGACGCCATCTATAATTACGTTCGCGCACACTCCCGCTATCTGGGTACTACCTGAACTTATGCAACCAGAAGCCCCTATCAGCAAATATTGCCTTCACCAATTTATTAACAAACCTAAGTGTGGCGATGACGACAAAATGGCGGTAAACCTAGCTTTTATAATGCATTCACCATTTTATCGACAAACCAGTACTAATGGCGTCGCCAAACCAATATTTCCCCTTATTCAACATAAAAATTGTCGAAACGGCAACACCGCCGTTCCAATACTGAAAATTTAAGAAAATACGCTTAGGCCATATTGTAATAGCCGTCCGCAACAGTACCATTCATGAGTGTATAATTAAATAAAAATCAATCAATTTTAAAACTTTTTATTCACAACATAACAATATCACTTACTACCACCCTGGTATATTACATTAAAGGAATAAAAAAAATCGGTGTAAATAAAAATTTTAAAACTTTTTTATTTACAACATAACAATATCACTTACTACCACCCTGGTATATTACATTAAAGGAATAAAAAAATCAGCGTAAAATAAAAAGACATATCTGTAATCATTTAACAACGTTTTATGCCAGAAATATATGCAGTTTTCAAGTCAAATACGCCATTACAGCACTAGTTAGCAAAAATATTTAAATAAGACAAGTATCTTGCATCAAAAATAATACCTGAACGAAATAAAAATTTGGCACAAGACACTTATCGCCAATCTTGTATATAGGTACAATATATTATAAGTTCAAAATTTAGCGAAAAATATTTACAGTTAAAACTAAGGATTAGAAACATTTACCGTGCAAGAATAGGCATATCTACATACAATTAAAAAACTAGGACTAGAAACATTTATATTAGGAACATTACCGCACAAGAAGGCATATATATATACAAACTTAAAAACTAACAAAAAAAATGAATGGAAAAAGACATTGGCGGGTATGGGCATTTGAACAGAGTAATCATACCTTATTTCAGCTCCTATATCAAAAAAAGGATTCTTTATTTACAAAAGAGCATTCCTTCTCCCAAGGATCGTTTCAGAAAAAAACCGGTGTATGATTCGTTGTCATAACATTTTATTAATAAATATATTTTCTGTTTTAAATTTATTACGATTACAACATTAGTAGAAATATCAGTTTGTTGACTTCGATGTAGTTAACCTTGATATTAAATGCAACTAAATAGTATTGCCGTAATTATTATAGGTCAGTCGTTGAAATCAATATTTAAATTTATTTACAATTGTACAAAAAACAAAGCAGCTTGCTTCTATAAATAATAATATATATACAAGGTTAACCGAAAAGTTGAGTATGAATATAGATAAATTATTAATAATGTTTATAGGTACATTGTTTCATAATTATACCGGTTACCCGACTAAGTTTAATTTTTCCTATAATGACGTACATTGTATACAAGTAAGATCTGGGAACTTCATAAAAATAAGTTAATATACATTAGATGACCTTTCTAAATTCTGAGAAATGTTGCGACATTGAAATATCTTATATTATACGGTTCACTGCACATTTTATTCCTCGAATAATATTTAAAAAATACCAAGAGTAGTAGATAACTAAGTAATTGTATATAACATTTAACCTGGTACAATACCAAGGTTACACCGGTAACCGTGAACGTCTGTGACATTAACACAGCCTATGCATTATATTTTGTTTATTGAATTATATGACGGAAAAAATTGTAACAATATGATATGTGACTAAAATGCAAATAATTTTAAGTGTATTCTAATTACGTCACCAGCTTATATAAAATTCAGCTATAGAGTGAGTTAGCGGACAGTTTAGTAATATTCTTATCTTCAGAGTAAGAGCCAAATATTTATGAGATTTTGTTTAGTTGTTAAATATACAGGAGATGGTTATTTAACAATCTTATTCTATTTTAGTTTTTAGATAAAATGCTTGTATATAATTATTGTGTAATATTTTGAAGAAAACACTTAAATACGGTAATAAATTCATAAAAATTACAAGTTTAAAAAATAATCTTAATAATAATTAAAGCAGAATTAGGGATTCATTGTATATTTTCTGCTCAGAAATGTGCAGAGGCCTGAACCTATAAACTTTTCACCACATCAGCCGCTGATAAAAAAACTACTCATTTAAATAACCCTACTTAATACCAACAACGTCTGTTTTATTACTATAATTAAATAAAACATTATATTCACTTACACATAAATAATAGTCTTTAAATGGACAGCTAAAATATTGAGATAAATCAGGTACCTGAAAGTACAAAGGTTTTCAGTGAGCATAAAAAATAGAAATAAAAAATACATTACAAATAAAGAAGGCAATATTTTATAGTCAGCATATGAGGGAAAAATAAAAGTACACATAAAAAAGACACATATCACTAATCTCGTATATACTACACAGATAAAAAAAAAACCAATACAAAAATAAAATGGCATATCGTCAAGTTCAAAAGACCCTGTATATAATAATATTTGGAGTACAGTGTACTACTTAAATATATAAAACAAAAAATATTTTCAGATTAAAAATTATAAAATAAGCCATTCATTTTCCTGCAATTATAAGACCGGTAAATCCTGAGAAGGTCAAAAGCACCCTACACGAGTCAAAGGTCAAAGCAGTACCATTTTACTAATTCATCAACAGTAATCTGATATACTTACTTACAAAGTCAATTTTTAGGATTACTGATTACTGTTCTGTTAGTCGTCTCTTTTGGGAACCCCGTATGGAAATTGAAATAAATAAAAAAATTGATTTTTTATTAATATCTAAATGATCCTTTTATCGATTTTGTTAAAATCTGGCAGGGTTATTCATTGTAATAAGACGCTAAGTTGGCACTAACTAAAAGAAAATTATAAGTTCCAGTGGCGTCTCGGGGGGCAGTGTCACGAATAATATTGACAAAAAAAAAATGTATGCTACTGAGTTTTTTGAAAAATTTAAATTTTTTTCAGATTGGGCATCTACAAATACAACTTTTTTGTCTCTTAATATCTATTCGTATATAACTTCCTTTTCGAGGAAAAAATAAAAACGACTTCATTGCATGACGGATAATTGTTAAAATAAAATCAAGTTAACTTTGATCGTTCTCGTGAAAAATATATAGAAATTTGAAACTTGATTATTTTGTCTAACTGACGAACGCTTTAAAGCAGGTTAAAGGGTGAACAGGTGAAACGGGTATCCATCTATCAGGTATTAATCTTACGGTAGACGAACATTTTCCGAATTTAAAACTGAAGAAAAAAGGTGTTTTTGAATTAAAAATCCAACAGTTTAGATCAAAATTTATATGAGAAATCGGATAAGCTCATTAAAAATACGGCATCCCATTTAAAAAAATATCAAAGTGACCCCTAGTACTTTTGTTTGATGTTCAATTGTTTCTTGCTGAAGATATTCGAATTCGCGGGAGAAAATGACTTAAGATGGCTATTTCAGTTTTTTATAAAAGTACAGGAAAAGTCAAAAAATCGCCTTGTCTAGTCTTGGTTGGATAACCCTGTACAATGTTAACCTGAACAGCCCTGTTTAACAGGCCCTGTTTAACAGACCCTGTTGACCTCTCTGTTACAGAAAACAACCCCGATAAGGAAACAAAAACGTTTGAGCTACGTGGGAAATAAATAAAAGCTGGCTTGTTGAAAAATTTAAATATTTATTAAGGTAAAGCTTAGTCTAAAAATATAGTACTTTGCAAAAATTATACAGTAAGCAATGAAAGTATCATTCAAAATTTTCAATAAACATTCAAGGATATCCAAGTATGTATATTATTTATTAACACAGTTGTATGTAACAATATCCAAAAAACTAAGGTTTACTAGAACACACTGTATACAGCATGGTAGAAATACTTTACATATTTCATATTCTAATGTGATAAAAGAATAAAACATAATTATAGTTTAAAGTCAAGCCTATAAATATTATTCTCAAAAGAAAAGGTAGGTACCTTGCTCTGTACAAAAAGTAATTAGAAGTGCTAATATTCAATCAAGAAAATACTATGGTAAGTTATGGATACTGATATAGGTTCATAAAAATAAATAATAAAAAAAGACAACAGGCTGTTATTTTAAGTTATATAAAGATGTAGAATATTTCCTTAAAGAGAAAACTCTTGTCAATTTTTCACAAGAAGCAATAGACAATTTAATAAAATGTAAGCACCTGTATAAATTGGGGAAAAAATTGAACTAAAAATATGTATCGATAATAAAAGCATTAAAAAAATGTGCGTGTAATAAGATAAGATACCTATCTATAGCGAACAAATATTGAACGTTTCGAACCCCACAACTAGCACTGTATATACATTTACAAACATCGAAAATTAAGCAGGTTAAATAAACTAAAAATGTACCTTGTGGGAATCCACAGTACTGTAGAGAAACAGTAAAAATCCAATTCAACGCATGGAAAGTAACCATTTTTTAAAATATATTCTGCACTTGGCATATAATTAATTCGATTATAACATTTGTGAAAAAAATATCAGATCATACTCCTAAACTTTTGCATAAAATAGATGTAATTTTAGATAGCCTTGATATTAAAATACATATAGTTTGAATACCGAAACAGTAGAAATTTTAGAGTAACGAGAAATATTATAAACATATTTAAATTATGTATAGATCAGAGAGAAATGTATGTATCTACCAAAGACGAAATTGTATTAATTTATTCTATAAAAGACAACGTGCATACGGGGGAAGCTAATAAAAAGTCATTTTTATTTTATTACATTTTTCCAAAAACTATTTAGCTAAATTATTAAAATTTAATACACAATGATGTCTAATTATGTTGATACATTGTTAACAAAACTGGTGTTTTTCTAGTCACCCGTTTCTGATATAAGTACATTTTGATATTTGATTATTAGTAATTATATAAAACGATAGGTAAAGTCGATACAAGCACGGCTTTTTAAAACGAAGAGGGTTAAACATTTAATATTTATCAAATGTAAGATACAAAAAAAAAAAAATCAAAGTTCTACTTACAACCTAGAATATAAAGCTAAAAAGCCGAATTTTTATCAGATAAACGCTACGTTAAGGTACCGTCCAAATGAAGGAAATGAAAAGTTCGCCAATTTTGCAGAAATTATATATCTACGAAAACATGGTTCGGGGAAGCTTCTGAAAAAAACTTTGGAGCAGACCTGTTCCGGGGGAACGGGTCTGTTCAACAGGTCTGTTCCGAGGGAACGGGTCTGTTCCGGGGGAACGGGTCTGTTCAACAGGTCTGTTCCGAGGGAACGGGTCTGTTCCGGGGGAACAGATCTGTTCAACAGGTCTGTTCCGAGGGAACGGGTCTGTTCCGGGGGAACGGGTCTGTTCAACAGGTCTGTTCCGAGGGAACGGGTCTGTTCCGGGGGAACGGGTCTGTTCAACAGGTCTGTTCCGGGGGAACAGACCCGTTCCCCTCTGTTCCCCCGGAACAGACCTGTTGAACAGACCCGTTCCCCCGGAACAGACCCGTTCCCTCGGAACAGACCTGTTGAACAGACCCGTTCCCCCGGAACAGACCCGTTCCCTCGGAACAGACCTGTTGAACAGACCTGTTCCCCCGGAACAGACCCGTTCCCTCGGAACAGACCTGTTGAACAGACCCGTTCCCTCGGAACAGACCTGTTGAACAGACCCGTTCCCCCGGAACAGGTCTGTTCCAAAGTTTTTTTCAGAAGCTTCCCCGAACCATGTTTTCGTAGATATAAAATTTCTGCAAAATTGGCGAACTTTTCATTTCCTTCATTTGGACGGTACCTTAACGTAGCGTTTATCTGATAAAAATTCGGCTTTTTAGCTTTATATTCTAGGTTGTAAGTAGAACTTTGATTTTTTTTTTTTTTGTATCTTACATTTGATAAATATTAAATGTTTAACCCTCTTCGTTTTAAAAAGCCGTGCTTGTATCGACTTTACCTATCGTTTTATATAATTACTAATAATCAAATATCAAAATGTACTTATATCAGAAACGGGTGACTAGAAAAACACCAGTTTTGTTAACAATGTATCAACATAATTAGACATCATTGTGTATTAAATTTTAATAATTTAGCTAAATAGTTTTTGGAAAAATGTAATAAAATAAAAATGAATTTTTATTAGCTTCCCCCGTATGCACGTTGTCTTTTATAGAATAAATTAATACAATTTCGTCTTTGGTAGATACATACATTTCTCTCTGATCTATACATAATTTAAATATGTTTATAATATTTCTCGTTACTCTAAAATTTCTACTGTTTCGGTATTCAAACTATATGTATTTTAATATCAAGGCTATCTAAAATTACATCTATTTTATGCAAAAGTTTAGTAGTATGATCTGATATTTTTTTCACAAATGTTATAATCGAATTAATTATATGCCAAATGCAGAATATATTTTAAAAAATGGTTACTTTCCATGCGTTGAATTGGATTTTTACTGTTTCTCTACAGTACTGTGGATTCCCACAAGGTACATTTTTAGTTTATTTAACCTGCTTAATTTTCGATGTTTGTAAATGTATATACAGTGCTAGTTGTGGGGTTCGAAACGTTCAATATTTGTTCGCTATAGATAGGTATCTTATCTTATTACACGCACATTTTTTTAATGCTTTTATTATCGATACATATTTTTAGTTCAATTTTTTCCCCAATTTATACAGGTGCTTACATTTTATTAAATTGTCTATTGCTTCTTGTGAAAAATTGACAAGAGTTTTCTCTTTAAGGAAATATTCTACATCTTTATATAACTTAAAATAACAGCCTGTTGTCTTTTTTTATTATTTATTTTTATGAACCTATATCAGTATCCATAACTTACCATAGTATTTTCTTGATTGAATATTAGCACTTCTAATTACTTTTTGTACAGAGCAAGGTACCTACCTTTTCTTTTGAGAATAATATTTATAGGCTTGACTTTAAACTATAATTATGTTTTATTCTTTTATCACATTAGAATATGAAATATGTAAAGTATTTCTACCATGCTGTATACAGTGTGTTCTAGTAAACCTTAGTTTTTTGGATATTGTTACATACAACTGTGTTAATAAATAATATACATACTTGGATATCCTTGAATGTTTATTGAAAATTTTGAATGATACTTTCATTGCTTACTGTATAATTTTTGCAAAGTACTTTATTTTAAGACTAAATAAGACTTAATAAATATTTAAATTTTTCAACAAGCCAGCTTTTATTTATTTCCCACGTAGCTCAAACGTTTTTGTTTCCTTATCGGGGTTGTTTTCTGTAACAGAGAGGTCAACAGGGTCTGTTAAACAGGGCCTGTTAAACAGGGCTGTTCAGGTTAACATTGTACAGGGTTATCCAACCAAGACTAGACAAGGCGATTTTTTGACTTTTCCTGTACTTTTATAAAAAACTGAAATAGCCATCTTAAGTCATTTTCTCCCGCGAATTCGAATATCTTCAGCAAGAAACAATTGAACATCAAACAAAAGTACTAGGGGTCACTTTGATATTTTTTAAAATGGGATGCCGTATTTTTAATGAGCTTATCCGATTTCTCATATAAATTTTGATCTAAACTGTTGGATTTTTAATTCAAAAACACCTTTTTTCTTCAGTTTTAAATTCGGAAAATGTTCGTCTACCGTAAGATTAATACCTGATAGATGGATACCCGTTTCACCTGTTCACCCTTTAACCTGCTTTAAAGCGTCCGTCAGTTAGACAAAATAATCAAGTTTCAAATTTCTATATATTATTCACGAGAACGATCAAAGTTAACTTGATTTTATTTTAACAATTATCCGTCATGCAATGAAGTCGTTTTTATTTTTTCCTCGAAAAGGAAGTTATATACGAATAGATATTAAGAGACAAAAAAGTTGTATTTGTAGATGCCCAATCTGAAAAAAATTTAAATTTTTCAAAAAACTCAGTAGCATACATTTTTTTTTTGTCAATATTATTCGTGACACTGCCCCCCGAGACGCCACTGGAACTTATAATTTTCTTTTAGTTAGTGCCAACTTAGCGTCTTATTACAATGAATAACCCTGCCAGATTTTAACAAAATCGATAAAAGGATCATTTAGATATTAATAAAAAATCAATTTTTTTATTTATTTCAATTTCCATACGGGGTTCCCAAAAGAGACGACTAACAGAACAGTAATCAGTAATCCTAAAAATTGACTTTGTAAGTAAGTATATCAGATTACTGTTGATGAATTAGTAAAATGGTACTGCTTTGACCTTTGACTCGTGTAGGGTGCTTTTGACCTTCTCAGGATTTACCGGTCTTATAATTGCAGGAAAATGAATGGCTTATTTTATAATTTTTAATCTGAAAATATTTTTTGTTTTATATATTTAAGTAGTACACTGTACTCCAAATATTATTATATACAGGGTCTTTTGAACTTGACGATATGCCATTTTATTTTTGTATTGGTTTTTTTTTTATCTGTGTAGTATATACGAGATTAGTGATATGTGTCTTTTTTATGTGTACTTTTATTTTTCCCTCATATGCTGACTATAAAATATTGCCTTCTTTATTTGTAATGTATTTTTTATTTCTATTTTTTATGCTCACTGAAAACCTTTGTACTTTCAGGTACCTGATTTATCTCAATATTTTAGCTGTCCATTTAAAGACTATTATTTATGTGTAAGTGAATATAATGTTTTATTTAATTATAGTAATAAAACAGACGTTGTTGGTATTAAGTAGGGTTATTTAAATGAGTAGTTTTTTTATCAGCGGCTGATGTGGTGAAAAGTTTATAGGTTCAGGCCTCTGCACATTTCTGAGCAGAAAATATACAATGAATCCCTAATTCTGCTTTAATTATTATTAAGATTATTTTTTAAACTTGTAATTTTTATGAATTTATTACCGTATTTAAGTGTTTTCTTCAAAATATTACACAATAATTATATACAAGCATTTTATCTAAAAACTAAAATAGAATAAGATTGTTAAATAACCATCTCCTGTATATTTAACAACTAAACAAAATCTCATAAATATTTGGCTCTTACTCTGAAGATAAGAATATTACTAAACTGTCCGCTAACTCACTCTATAGCTGAATTTTATATAAGCTGGTGACGTAATTAGAATACACTTAAAATTATTTGCATTTTAGTCACATATCATATTGTTACAATTTTTTCCGTCATATAATTCAATAAACAAAATATAATGCATAGGCTGTGTTAATGTCACAGACGTTCACGGTTACCGGTGTAACCTTGGTATTGTACCAGGTTAAATGTTATATACAATTACTTAGTTATCTACTACTCTTGGTATTTTTTAAATATTATTCGAGGAATAAAATGTGCAGTGAACCGTATAATATAAGATATTTCAATGTCGCAACATTTCTCAGAATTTAGAAAGGTCATCTAATGTATATTAACTTATTTTTATGAAGTTCCCAGATCTTACTTGTTTACAATGTACGTCATTATAGGAAAAATTAAACTTAGTCGGGTAACCGGTATAATTATGAAACAATGTACCTATAAACATTATTAATAATTTATCTATATTCATACTCAACTTTTCGGTTAACCTTGTATATATATTATTATTTATAGAAGCAAGCTGCTTTGTTTTTTGTACAATTGTAAATAAATTTAAATATTGATTTTAACGACTGACCTATAATAATTACGGCAATACTATTTAGTTGCATTTAATATCAAGGTTAACTACATCGAAGTCAACAAACTGATATTTCTACTAATGTTGTAATCGTAATAAATTTAAAACAGAAAATATATTTATTAATAAAATGTTATGACAACGAATCATACACCGGTTTTTTTCTGAAAAATACTGTCACTGTCATTATTATTGTGCCAAAAAAGTTTTTTTTTCTTTGAAGAATTGAAAAATGTATATTGTATGGTCGAGGAGTGAGCGGCAGTATCGAGTGAAGGCATGGATTTAGATTGTTATCATGGAATATAGCCTGAAGTGTGTCCTGATTTCCCTAATTGAATAGAATGGACTGATTAGAAGCGTTTTTCAACGATCCTTGGAAGAAGGAATGCTCTTTTGTAAATAAAGAATCCTTTTTTTGATATAGGAGCTGAAATAAGGTATGATTACTCTGTTCAAATGCCCATACCCGCCAATGTCTTTTTCCATTCATTTTTTTGTTAGTTTTTAAGTTTGTATATATATATGCCTTCTTGTGCGGTAATGTTCCTAATATAAATGTTTCTAGTCCTAGTTTTTTAATTGTATGTAGATATGCCTATTCTTGCACGGTAAATGTTTCTAATCCTTAGTTTTAACTGTAAATATTTTTCGCTAAATTTTGAACTTATAATATATTGTACCTATATACAAGATTGGCGATAAGTGTCTTGTGCCAAATTTTTATTTCGTTCAGGTATTATTTTTGATGCAAGATACTTGTCTTATTTAAATATTTTTGCTAACTAGTGCTGTAATGGCGTATTTGACTTGAAAACTGCATATATTTCTGGCATAAAACGTTGTTAAATGATTACAGATATGTCTTTTTATTTTACGCTGATTTTTTTATTCCTTTAATGTAATATACCAGGGTGGTAGTAAGTGATATTGTTATGTTGTAAATAAAAAAGTTTTAAAATTTTTATTTACACCGATTTTTTTTATTCCTTTAATGTAATATACCAGGGTGGTAGTAAGTGATATTGTTATGTTGTGAATAAAAAGTTTTAAAATTGATTGATTTTTATTTAATTATACACTCATGAATGGTACTGTTGCGGACGGCTATTACAATATGGCCTAAGCGTATTTTCTTAAATTTTCAGTATTGGAACGGCGGTGTTGCCGTTTCGACAATTTTTATGTTGAATAAGGGGAAATATTGGTTTGGCGACGCCATTAGTACTGGTTTGTCGATAAAATGGTGAATGCATTATAAAAGCTAGGTTTACCGCCATTTTGTCGTCATCGCCACACTTAGGTTTGTTAATAAATTGGTGAAGGCAATATTTGCTGATAGGGGCTTCTGGTTGCATAAGTTCAGGTAGTACCCAGATAGCGGGAGTGTGCGCGAACGTAATTATAGATGGCGTCTGAAAATACTGTTTGCCAAAAGGACATACTAGATCTCCAGTTGTCTAATTACATACCACGCGGCCTCTAACAATGTTCATTGATGACATGTTATGGCCACCCTCCTACCGTTAGGGCATTAGCTATACCAACTTTGACCCTATTGGTCCCGATCAACCCCGTTCTTTTTTTAAACGACTCATGACGTCACCCTAAACACGTGACATACATCAGCTGTCGATTTTGACATTTGACAGGTGACATCTGACAGGTGACAGTTCTTAATTGACAGGTGTCATTTTCGAGTCATGCGCAAGAACCCATTTCATAGACCCCAGCTACGCATGCGCAATATCCTAGGCCCATTGGTTCCGGAGATATGAGTCATAAAAATCCCTCCGAAATTAACATTGGAGGGCCCAGCCTGGTTTACCCTAATTTTGTACATTATAAAACACCACCATAACCCCACTTAAGGACCTTTTGTTCCAGCAATCTAATCAGATGTGCCCCCGTGGTTTCACGTTGTCAAACATTGTTTAGCAGTTTTAATCTATATGCTCTCGTAGCGTATTTTGCAAGGCTTTGAGGTTTGGCCCCAGAGGTTTATGGTTCAATTCCCGCTGACTGCACAAACTTTTTTTCTGTTATTATTTATTCATTATGTTGTTCAATATTGATTATTTAGATAGATGTTCAGGTTAGGTACTTGGGTTTGGGTACTATTGAGAACGTGCTACGTCATCTCTCCTCCGCTATAAATGTAATAACACGTGACCATGGGTCATAAAGTTGGGTTAGAATCTTGAAATAATGAGGGTTGATAATACCAGGGGGCGCCACTTAGGCTAAGACGGATCCTGTATTACCGACATCGGATACCCTCGGGTGATCGTCGGGTAACCATCGGGTTACCACCGCTCGGGGTCGCTGACCTGCCAGGCCAATAGGGCCCTATATTACCGGCATCGAACAGTTATGACGTCACTCACTAGGTGGCGATAGTAGCTGGGTTCCACTTAGGTTAAGAGAGGATGGTGACTTCCAGGAAAAGTGCCACGCCCCTAAAATGGCACTAAAAATGCAGGTTTTCGGTCCCATGTTATTTCTTATGAGATTTTGGGCTCGAACTCCTATAGCTTTATCTACTAGGGTCCCATAGAAAGAAGAATTTCAGAGATAAATAATCATCGTATTTTGTATATTCATCTTTATTACCTAATAATAGTTTATATAATAGTTTATATGTTCTTTTAATAAATATGTTCTTGATAACATTATTAAAACAAGGACTGCAGAGCAGAATAGTGTCAATATCTATTGAACACAGAACAGAATAGTTTCACTGTTTTCCATAATAATATTCGAAGTCTTGCAAAGAACATTAATGAACTTCAGGTGGTCTTACAACGTTTTGGTGGCGTCTTTAACTGTGTTGTTCTGACAGAAACTTGGCGATTGTACTCTCTGGATCTTTTGCAGATTTCTGGGTATGATGTGTTTTATAGCGATGGTAATGTCAATAGATCGAATGGGATTGCCATATATACAAGAAATGCTCTTAGTTGTAAGCATCTCGTAGTAAATATTGGAAATATGAGGGAAATAAAAACAATAATTTATAAAAATGACAGGAGTATAGAAATTTTGTCAATTTATAGATCACCATCCCTATGTCAAGCGGAATTTATCGACAACTTGCATGCATTTTTGAGGAGTAACAGGAGTGGCTCGAATATTAGTTTGATTGTGGGAGATTTGAATATTAACATATTGGATGCTGAATCGCGAGAGGCAAATGATTATCTTAATTTACTTTATGAATATCAGTACATCTCTGCAATAAATAAATATACAAGGGTTGAGGGCGCTGGCGGGACTTGTCAGTCTATTATCTTGGAGCTCCAGATCACTGATCACTATCCGGTTATCCTTCAGTATTCAGATGATATTGAATCAAGGCCTCCACATGGAGTGGTAAAAACCAAGACTTACCTAGACCATGGATTACTTAAAGCCAAATTTGTAATTGAGGACTAGTTAAATGTATATAGTGCTCCTAATATTGATTCCTTATCGAAACAAGTTTATCTCTAACTTTAATAAGTATGTTAAGGATTGTAGTAGGGAAGTAAGAGTTAAAAGGAAGTACGTTCCTCGGACACCGTGGATAACTGGGGCTTTAAGGACATCTATAGACGTAAAAAAATAGATTATATAAAAACCACAAAAATAATCCAGATGATAGAACATTGTTTAATAAATTTAAATACTAGTAGGTATACCCTTACTTGAGACGGTATCTCCTAAAACACATGTATTTTCTTATGGAGAAATTTCCATTATTCAGCCATGCGCATTCCGTTATGATGGCATCCATTTCAACACAAACATTATAATGTACTTTTTCCTTTTTGTGACATGCGTAATTGATATAGTAATTGTAGATATGCTTTAAAATTCCTGTACAAACCTGTTTAGGACTCTGTTGACTGATGCAGTGTGGATTAAAAATATTATTATTTTAAAATTATTTATTAAATTTAAGGCACAAAACTTTGTTTATAAGTAATTGGTATAATTAATCGGTGTTATAATCATAAGCCTCTTGATTAAGAACGACCATTTTAATTTAATTGTATATTATGTTGTTAATGTTACATGGTATATTTTACGTAGAATAATAGTTTTAGATTAAGGATTAGACAATCTCCTTGTATTTACATTAAATCATTAAACAAGTTACATAAAAAAGGGTTTTACGTTTTAATATTAAAGTTAAACATACGTGTATGTCAAGGATAAAGCTAGATCAAAAGGATGGAACGAAATCGAGAAAAGTATTCAAGTAGTTGGGATAATTTTAGGGGTTTTTCACAGGGAACCGACCTAGATGTCTAGGTAGATTAAATAGCAGTTGCTTGTACTTGATCGCAAAATGTGTTTGCCAATCAAGTTGTAGTTAGTTAAAAAAAGGCATTGGTTTTATCTGGATTTAACCGTTCTGATTTTAAAAATAATTATTATATCAATATCAATGAAATATTCTTATGAAATATATAGTGTAACATACACAAACCTTTATATTATATTCATCGAATTGAATGATTTTCACACTTACCTAGAGTGGACCTTCTATTGGATGGCCGAAGGCAACATAGATTTTTTTTCTCTTCAAAAAAGAACCACATGCGGACGCTGAACTCTAATCAGCATATTTTACTAGTAAATGGACCTATTATTGTTGTGTACAATGATTGGATGATTTATCATAGTTTTGTATGCGATCTACGAGGGTTCCACCCATATGCTATTAACGACTCACTTTTTTCAAATATCACTCGATGTCAGTGTTGTAGTTCTGGTTGCGATAACACAGAGTAATTGGCTGTTGACAGTGTTTATAAAATAAAAATAGACTAACCTTTTCTGCAAACGTTCTTAGGGACCGTTGTCTTTTTTTTTTTTATAACGGATATTGACACAAAAATGGCAGTATAGTGGTCTTTTGTTAATTTCGGATTTATTTGATGTGTTGATTGACGAGGCAAATATCATTGATGATCAGTGGTGATGATTGATATTTACGTTTTACCTGTTAGCCTGACTTTGTAATCGTTTTCAAAATTTCTTCACATTACGACCCTGATGATGAGCTCGCAAACGCATAGACAAAAAGTTTTTTAAATATAAAAGGTTTAAGGAGAACGTTTGCCCTTAAACATTATACGCTTATTTAAGACAATATTAATTTAAACTACAAAAAAGTATATTGTTTTTATTAAAATTGTACTATTTATACTTTAAGTATGTATAGATATTTTTATTATTTTGTAACTATGGTGAGTTCTTTGTATTCCAAAAAAGTGGATTTTCTGAATTATTTTATTTTACTATTATTATACAGTATTAGTATTTGTCTATCATTAGTTTGCTATAGCGTTAAATAAGGCCACTGCATTTTATGCATTTTGAATTATGAATTCAAGACATATTTCAATTCAACTAACAATTTGCATGTTTAAACATGTAATTGTTTAAAATAACCACCTGAAAAGTAATAACATGTAAGAACTAGGTCCAGTAAAAAATACTACAAAAACTAAGATTAGGGTAAAATCACCTTCTAACCAAGTATGGCTGATTCCAAGAAGATATCACTTCAATGACCCTACACTCCCAGTATAATTTACTTTTAGTTCATTACCCCATTAATTCAATCTCGCGAGTTAATTATCCCCTCCCGCTTCATTTTTGAGTAACCCAATAAGTTCTTTTCCCCCACCCCTACAATTCACTACCCCCACTCCAATCTCGACAGATCCTACATTATAACTAGGCGTCTGCAGAAAGACCTTGTCATATCTACTTTAGACAGGCAACCGGACAGACGCATCTTGTAGAAATTTACAGAAAGATGGAGAAGTTTATTATTGTTAAAGACGTTGTTAAAAAGTTACGAGAATTTAACCTTACAGGACGCACTCTAGAGTTTAAGTTAAAACCTGTTCCACAGGGAGTTGAACCAGTTGGTTGGGTGGAAAAAGGAATTAATCAAATTATTCAAAACGCTACAGAAGGCCTACAACCCTTAGATCGTGTGGGTTTTAGTTTTTGCTCTAAAGACTTCAACCGAGGAGAAGGTTGGATTCGCTTCAAAGCAGCTAAAGACATAACCTTTCAAGATGTTTGGAGTGTTATAAGTGGCATTTATCAGTCAAACTCAGCAGGCCTTAATACAAAATCATTTTGTCTTAGTGTGACAACTGTTAGATTACCTGTTGGTGGGGGCAGAGGAAAAAATTATAACAGCTTTCACGAGGAATGCGACAAGCGACGAGGTATTATAAGTATTAAAAATACCGATAACCTGTGTTTACCACGTGCTTTGGTAGTCGCCATTGCCCATAATAAAAGAGATCCCGAATTCAGTAAGGTTAGAAGAGATATTAGTAAAATTCAAACCGAAAGAACAAGATCATTGTTGGAGAGAGCTAAAATTAGCATTCCTGAGGCAGGAGGTGGAATTCCCGAGTTAATACAATTTCAAAATCATCTAAAAGAATATAAATTAGTTGTTTATAGCTATGGATCAAAAGGACGAAATATTATATTTGAAGGTTCAACTGAAAGCAATAAACGGCTGAACTTATTACATTACAAAAGCCATTTTAATGTAATTACATCGCTGACAGCAGCTTTTTGTTCTAACTATTTTTGTGAAAAGTGTTACGTCCCATATGATCACAAAAATGATCACCGATGTGGTGGAACCTGTCAGGCATGTCAGCAAGCCCCTGCTTGTGAAATAGCAATAAAAATTAAATGCCAGGACTGTCTACGATTTTTTAGAAGTCAAAACTGTTACGAAAATCATAAAAAGGATTATTCGTCAGGCAAATTTACAGTATGCGAACAAATTAAACTATGTTCTATTTGTTTAAAAACCATTAAAGCCAAAAGAGCACATGTATGTGGTGAAATTTATTGTAAAATTTGTAATAAACATGCACCCGAGGATCATCTATGTTATATTCGGCCTGATAAGGGAAAACCTAAGATTAAAGATGTTCTTTTTGTATTCTACGATTTAGAGACGAGCCAAGACAAACTATTGCAAAATTCAACGTTTTTACATCAAGTCAATCTCTGTGTTTTCAAACAATACTGCGATTAGTGCATGGATTCTGAAGCAGATACTTGTAAAAAATGCGGCCTAAAGTTACAAAAAGTCAGAGGTATAGACCCAGCGGGAACATTTACTAACCATTTGTTACAAATGAGGAAAAACTTTAAAGAAATTATTGTAATAGCCCATAATGGTCAGGCTTTTGATCACCAGTTTATATTAAACTACATTATGACAAAGACAGATTTTACATCTGAGTTAATCATGAGAGGTACCAAAATAATTACGATGCAACTTGAAAATGTAAAATTTATCGACTCACTTAACTATTTCCCTATGCCTTTAGCCGAACTACCAAAGGCATTTGGACTTGATGATATTTTTAAAAAAGGCTACTTCCCGCACCTATTTAATACAAAGGCAAATGAAAACTATATAGGACCTCTACCATCAATTGAATATTACTCCCCAGATAGTATGAAAGAGGAAGACAGAGCCAAATTTCTTAAATGGTTTGTAGAGCATGAAAATGATGGTTTCGATATGCAAAGAGATCTGGTAGACTACTGCGTATCGGATGTCGAAATCCTTGCGCAATCATGTTTAAAGTTTAGAGAACAACTTATACAAACTACCAATGTATGTCCATTTACTGAAGCTACAACTATTGCTTCAGCATGCAATAAAATTTTTAGAAGAAATTTTTTGAAGCCTAATACTATAGGAATCATACCAAAAAATGAATACCGATGGAGAAACAGGCAGAGAAAAATTGCCATAGATTGGTTACTTTGGACCGAGAATCACAGAAAAATCAACATCTTACATGCTGCTAATGGTAAAGAAGCTGTTTTAAATGGTGTAAAAGTTGATGGTTACTGCTCCGAAACAAATGAGGTATTTGAATTTCAAGGATGTTATTTCCATGGATGTACTGTATGCTACAAGTTCGGCAGAAACGATCCTCTTTCCGAGGACCCCTCAGAAACGCTAAATTTAAGATATGAAACCACAAAGGCAAAAATTATGAGACTAAAAGATTTCGGTTTTTTAGTTAATGAAATGTGGGAGTGAGATTTTAGAAATTTATTAAAAAATAATCCAGAGATAAAATCCTATACTAATAACCATTACAATAAAATTTTGACAAAACTAAATCCAAGAGATGCTTTTTATGGAGGACGAACAGGAAATACATGCGAATACTATGAAATAAAAGATACGGAAAAAATTAAATACGCCGATGTTTGTTCCCTCTATCCGTACATCTGTAAGAGTTCTAAATTTCCACTATCACATCCAGAAGTGTATGTAGGAGATGCGTGTAACAAATTAAACCTAAATAATATAGATGGTTTAATTAAATGCACAATTCTTCCACCAGAAGAGTTGTATCATCCAGTGCTCCCTTAAAAAATAAACAATAAATTGATGTTTACTCTTTGTCGAACATGCGGTCAAGACATGAATTACAACGAATGTAAGCATACCAGCGAAGAAAGGGTACTTGAAGGAACATGGGTTCTGGACGAGGTACTTAAAGCTCTAGAAAAAGGATATAAAATACAAAAAATACATGAAATCTGGAAATATAACGTACGAAAGTTTAATAAAGAAAACGGTGAGGAAGGATTATTCACATCCATGATGAATAAATTCATTAAAATCAAACAGGAAGCATCAGGCTGGCCTAAAGATTGTGAAATAGAGGAAGACAAAGTTAAATACATTGACCAGTTCTTTGAAAAGGAAGATGTTAAACTAGAGTATACCAAAATTATTGAAAATCCAGGGCTAAGATCACGGGCGAAATTAATACTTAACTCGTTTTGGGGAAAATTCGGTCAAAGAGAGAATCAACCAAAGACGAAAATTGTAAATAAACCAGCAGATTTATTTGCAATGTTTATTAACCCTGCAATTTATATCAATGGGGTTATACCCGTCAACGATAAAACATTACTTGTCAATTATGAATATATAGAAGAAGCCAGCGATCCGTTGCCGACTGTTAATGTTGTTATAGCGGCTTACGTAACAGCGCAAGCGCGCCTTAAATTATACTCCTTTCTTGAAGCTCTTGATAAAAGAGTCTTATACTATGATACAGATTCCGTGATTTATGTTTCAAAAAATAATGACCCCGATATACCAATGGGGCAATTTATTGGAGACATGACAGACGAGTTGGAGAGTTATGGCTCTAACTCATACATAACTAAGTTTGTTTCCGGAGGCCCCAAGAATTATGCATTTAAGGTTCACTCGACGAAAAGTAATTTAGAAGAAACGGTCTGTAAAGTTAAAGGTATAACTCTCAACTATGCCGCATCACAAGTAATAAATTTTGATGCAATCAAACACATAATTCTTCAAAAATCCGAACCGATCCCCATCATATCCAGAAGCATACGGCGTAGCAAGGAGCACATTGTGACAACTTGTACTGAAGTCAAACTCTATAGACCTATTTCAACAAAGAGAAAATTTCTATCGGATGGAAGCTCCGAACCATATGGATATAGAAAAAGAAAAACCCATTGAAAATAAAATATATTGTATATTTTGCATGTATTGTATATAAAATATATTATAAATATTGTATATCTAGAACCGCTATGGAGTTTAAAAATGTAAATTAAGTAATAAACAATTTAAAATATCCATTTTGGTTTTATTTTTTCTTTAGCAGTAAGAGTTTTCAAAGTATTTAAATAAGTAATTATGTACATATTAAAGAAATATGTTTTTATTTTTACAAAGACACTTATAATTTAAATAGTTTGAAAATATTATCCAGTCATTTAAGTACTACACTTAAACTTAAAGAAAAGTTCTCCGAAGCCACGAAGAAAAACACTAAGGGAATTGGTTCTTTTCAGCTATTTTTCTGTTATTCTTATAGTAATCCATAATCGTTTCAAATTTGAACGACCCACATGATAGTCTTTTTTTTGTAATTTATGCATATTTAATTACAAGGTTTCATACAACTTTAACAAATAAAAGTTGTTTTTTCTTTTATTTTTTTCTTTTCTGTTTTCTTTTTCGGTTCTTAAGAAATGCTAAAGAATCTGTACAAAACAAGTCACGAATTAACTAAATAGCCACCATTTCACTAAATACTTAACACTCAGTATACAATTTTCAGAAATGTCACGATTAAGAACGGTTCTAGTCATTTTATACAAGATTTCACATGATTTAACAAATTTAAAATATTTTTTTTAATTTTACTAAATTCTAAACACGCAGTATATCATTTTCAGAAAATAATACAATTCAGTACAGTTTTACAAATTTTCACAGGTCTTAATAACATTAAAACATTTTTTTAATTTTTTACTAAATTCTAAACACTCAGTATACAATTTTCAGAAATGACAGGATTTAGAACTTTTTTAGTCGTTTTATACAAGATTTCGCATGATTTAACAATTTTAAAATATTAGATCACTTTTTCGAAATATTAAAGCAGTTTTTCAATTTTTACTAAATTTTAAACACTCAGTATACACTTTTTAAGAAAATAACACAATTCAGTACAGTTTACAGATATCTACAGGTCTTAATAACATAAAAACATTTTTTTTTAATTTTTACTCAATTCTAAACACGCAGTATACACTTTTTTAAGAAAATAATTTAATTCAGTACAGTTTTACAAATTTTTCATATGCTTTTAATAACATTAAAACATTTTTTTAATTTTTTACTAAATTCTAAACACTCAGTATACAATTTTTAGAAATGACAGGATTTATAACTTTTTTAGTCGTTTTATACAAGATTTCGCATGATTTTAATACCATTAAAACATTTTTTTTAATTTTTACTAAATTCTAAACACTCAGTATACACTTTTTAAGAAAATAACACAATTCAGTACAGTTTACAGATATTTACAGGTCTTAATAACATAAAAACATTTTTTTTTTAATTTTTACTAAATTCTAAACACTCAGTATACACTTTTTTAAGAAAATAATTTAATTCAGTACAGTTTTACAAATTTTTCACATGCTTTTAATAACATTAAAACATTTTTTAATTTTTACTAAATTTTAAACACTCAGTATACACTTTTTAAGAAAATAACTTGATTTAGAACCTTTTTAGTCATTTTTATGCAAGATTTCACATGATTTAACAAATTTAAAACATTTTTTTAATTTTTACTAAATTCTAAACACTCAGTAAACAATTTTCAGAAATGACAGGATTTAGAACTTTTTTAGTCGTTTTATACAAGATTTCGCATGATTTAACATTTTTTAAAATATTAGATCACTTTTTCGAAATATTAAAGCAGTTTTTCAATTTTTACTAAATTTTAAACACTCAGTATACACTTTTTAAGAAAATAACACAATTCAGTACAGTTTACAGATATTTACAGGTCTTAATAACATAAAAACATTTTTTTTTATTTTTACTAAATTCTAAACACTCAGTATACACTTTTTTAAGAAAATAATTTAATTCAGTACAGTTTACAAATTTTTCACATGCTTTTAATAACATTAAAACATTTTTTTAATTTTTTACTAAATTCTAAACACTCAGTATACAATTTCAAGAAATAGTAGATTTTTAATCCATGTACAAAATTCAAGAATCTAAAATACAATTAAATGTAGGCTTTTTTAATTGGCATCTCAGGCCAATTATTTCCCCCAAAATTATCTAAAAAAGATATACCAAAACCATTCTAAAGTGGTTTTTACATCTATAAGCAGGCAGGCCGACCCGACACTTGTCAGTTTTATTACCCCATAAATTAACACAGTAGCTAGGAATAGACAGAGCTGGCTCAGTGGTGCACCACTTTTTTAGTGGTGCGTTTTACGAACTAACCCGAGTGATTTGGTGGTGCGTTTAACGACCTAACCCGAGTGGTTCGGTGGTGCTGTTTATGACCTAACCCGGGTGCTTTCGTGAGGCGGCTTCTTATCTAACCCCGAAATTAAAACTGAATATTTATGAACTAACCCGAGAGAAAACCCGACTTTTTACTATCTAACCTTAGTGGAAACGCCGCTGCTAAAGCGAGATAATTAAATCTCAATTTATAGCATCTAAAACCCCTAGTGCAACGCCGCTGTTAAAGCAGCATAGTAAAATCATGATTTATATTTTCTAACTTAGTGAAACGCCGCTGTTAAAGCGGTATAGTAAAAAACATGATTTTACGACCAAACTTAGTAAAACGCCGCTGCCCCAGAACTCTGTCCATTTCCCTCTACTGTGTTAATTTATGGGGTAATAAAACTGACAAGTGTCGGGTCGGCCTGCCTGCTTATAGATGTAAAAACCACTTTAGAATGGTTTTGGTATATCTTTTTTAGATAATTTTGGGGGAAATAATTGGCCTGAGATGCCAATTAAAAAAGCCTACATTTAATTGTATTTTAGATTCTTGAATTTTGTACATGGATTAAAAATCTACTATTTCTTGAAATTGTATACCGAGTGTTTAGAATTTAGTAAAAAATTAAAAAAATGTTTTAATGTTATTAAAAGCATGTGAAAAATTTGTAAACTGTACTGAATTAAATAATTTTCTTAAAAAAGTGTATACTGAGTGTTTAGAATTTAGTAAAAATAAAAAAAAATGTTTTTATGTTATTAAGACCTGTAAATATCTGTAAACTGTACTGAATTGTGTTATTTTCTTAAAAAGTGTATACTGAGTGTTTAAAATTTAGTAAAAATTGAAAAACTGCTTTAATATTTCGAAAAAGTGATCTAATATTTTAAAAAATGTTAAATCATGCGAAATCTTGTATAAAACGACTAAAAAAGTTCTAAATCCTGTCATTTCTGAAAATTGTATACTGAGTGTTTAGAATTTAGTAAAAATTAAAAAAATGTTTTAAATTTGTTAAATCATGTGAAATCTTGCATAAAAATGACTAAAAAGGTTCTAAATCAAGTTATTTTCTTAAAAAGTGTATACTGAGTGTTTAAAATTTAGTAAAAATTAAAAAATGTTTTAATGTTATTAAAAGCATGTGAAAAATTTGTAAAACTGTACTGAATTGAATTATTTTCTTAAAAAAGTGTATACTGAGTGTTTAGAATTTAGTAAAAATTAAAATAAAAATGTTTTTATGTTATTAAGACCTGTAAATATCTGTAAACTGTACTGAATTGTGTTATTTTCTTAAAAAGTGTATACTGAGTGTTTAGAATTTAGTAAAAATTAAAAAAATGTTTTAATGTTATTAAAATCATGCGAAATCTTGTATAAAACGACTAAAAAAGTTATAAATCCTGTCATTTCTGAAAATTGTATACTGAGTGTTTAGAATTTAGTAAAAAATTAAAAAAATGTTTTAATGTTATTAAAAGCATATGAAAAATTTGTAAAACTGTACTGAATTAAATTATTTTTTTAAAAAAGTGTATACTGCGTGTTTAGAATTGAGTAAAAATTAAAAAAAAATGTTTTTATGTTATTAAGACCTGTAAATATCTGTAAACTGTACTGAATTGTGTTATTTTCTTAAAAAGTGTATACTGAGTGTTTAAAATTTAGTAAAAATTGAAAAACTGCTTTAATATTTCGAAAAAGTGATCTAATATTTTAAAATTGTTAAATCATGCGAAATCTTGTATAAAACGACTAAAAAAGTTCTAAATCCTGTCATTTATGAAAATTGTATACTGAGTGTTTAGAATTTAGTAAAAAATTAAAAAAATGTTTTAATGTTATTAAGACCTGTGAAAATTTGTAAAACTGTACTGAATTGTATTATTTTCTGAAAATGATATACTGCGTGTTTAGAATTTAGTAAAATTTAAAAAAATGTTTTAAATTTGTTAAATCATGTGAAATCTTGTATAAAATGACTAGAACCGTTCTTAATCATGACATTTCTGAAAATTGTATACTGAGTGTTAAGTATTTAGTGAAATGGTGGCTATTTAGTTAATTCGTGACTTGTTTTGTACAGATTCTTTAGCATTTCTTAAGAACCGAAAAAGAAAACAGAAAAGAAAAAAATAAAAGAAAAAACAACTTTTATTTGTTAAAGTTGTATGAAACCTTGTAATTAAATATGCATAAAATCCAAAAAAAAACTATCATGTGGGTCGTTCAAATTTGAAACGATTATGGATTACTATAAGAATAACAGAAAAATAGCTGAAAAGAACCAATTCCCTTAGTGTTTTTTTTTGTGGCTTCGGAGAACTTTTCTTTAAGTTTAAGTGTAGTACTTAAATGACTGGATAATATTTTCAAACTATTTAAATTATAAGTGTCTTTGTAAAAATAAAAACATATTTTTTTAATATGTACATAATTACTTATTTAAATACTTTGAAAACGCTTACTGCTAAAGAAAAAATAAAACCAAAATGGATATTTTAAATTGTTTATTACTTAATTTACATTTTTAAACTCCATAGCGGTTCTAGATATACAATATTTATAATATATTTTATATACAATACATTCAAAATATACAATATATTTTATTTTCAATGGGTTTTTCTTTTTCTATATCCATATGGTTCGGAGCTTCCATCCGATAGAAATTTTCTCTTTGTTGAAATAGGTCTATAGAGTTTGACTTCAGTACAAGTTGTCACAATGTGCTCCTTGTTACGCCGTATGCTTCTGGATATGATGGGGATCGGTTCGGATTTTTGAAGAATTATGTGTTTGATTGCATCAAAATTTATTACTTGTGATGCGGCATAGTTGAGAGTTATACCTTTAACTTTACAGACCGTTTCTTCTAAATTACTTTTCGTCGAGTGAACCTTAGATGCATAATTCTTGGGGCCTCCGGAAACAAACTTAGTTATGTATGAGTTAGAGCCATAACTCTCCAACTCGTCTGTCATGTCTCCAATAAATTGCCCCATTGGTATTATCAAGAGCTTCAAGATAGGAGTATAATTTAAGGCGCGCTTGCGCTGTTACGTAAGCCGCTATAACAACATTAACAGTCGGCAACGGATCGCTGGCTTCTTCTATATATTCATAATTGACAAGTAATGTTTTATCGTTGACGGGTATAACCCCATTGATATAAATTGCAGGGTTAATAAACATTGCAAATAAATCTGCTGGTTTATTTACAATTTTCGTCTTTGGTTGATTCTCTCTTTGACCGAATTTTTCCCAAAACGAGTTAAGTATTAATTTCGCCAGTGATCTTAGCCCTGGATTTTTAATAATTTTGGTATACTCTAGTTTAACATCTTCCTTCTCAAAGAACTGGTCAATGTATTTAACTTTGTCTTCCTCTATTTCACAATCTTTAGGCCAGCCTGATGCTTCCTGTTTGATTTTAATGAATTTATTCATCATGGATGTGAATAATCCTTCCTCACCGTTTTCTTTATTAAACTTTCGTACGTTATATTTCCAGATTTCATGTATTTTTTGTATTTTATATCCTTTTTCTAGAGCTTTAAGTACCTCGTCCAGAACCCATGTTCCTTCAAGTACCCTTTCTTCGCTGGTATGCTTACATTCGTTGTAATTCATGTCTTGACCGCATGTTCGACAAAGAGTAAACATCAATTTATTGTTTATTTTTTGAGGGAGCACTGGATGATACAACTCTTCTGGTGGGAGAATCGTGCATTTAATTAAACCATCTATATTATTTAGGTTTAATTTGTTACACGCATCTCCTACATACACTTCTGGATGTGATAGTGAAAATTTAGAACTCTTACAGATGTACGGATAGAGGGAACAAACATCGGCGTATTTAATTTTTTCCGTATCTTTTATTTCATAGTATTCGCATGTATTTCCTGTTCGTCCTCCGTAAAAAGCATCTCTTGGATTTAGTTTTGTCAAAATTTTATTGTAATGGTTATTAGTATAGGATTTTATCTCTGGATTATTTTTTAATAAATTTCTAAAATCACACTTCCACATTTCATTAACTAAAAAACCGAAATCTTTTAGTCTCATAATTTTTGCCTTTGTGGTTTCATATCTTAAATTTAGCGTTTCTGAGGGGTCCTCGGAAAGAGGATCGTTTCTGCCGAACTTGTAGCATACAGTACATCCATGGAAATAACATCCTTGAAATTCAAATACCTCATTTGTTTCGGAGCAGTAACCATCAACTTTTACACCATTTAAAACAGCTTCTTTACCATTAGCAGCATGTAAGATGTTGATTTTTCTGTGATTCTCGGTCCAAAGTAACCAATCTATGGCAATTTTGCTCTGCCTGTTTCTCCATCGGTATCCATTTTTTGGTATGATTCCTATAGTATTAGGCTTCAAAAAATTTCTTCTAAAAATTTTATTGCATGCTGAAGCAATAGTTGTAGCTTCAGTAAATGGACATACATTGGTAGTTTGTATAAGTTGTTCTCTAAACTTTAAACATGATTGCGCAAGGATTTCGACATCCGATACGCAGTAGTCTACCAGATCTCTTTGCATATCGAAACCATCATTTTCATGCTCTACAAACCATTTAAGAAATTTGGCTCTGTCTTCTTCTTTCATACTATCTGGGGAGTAATATTCAATTGATGGTAGAGGTCCTATATAGTTTTCATTTGCCTTTGTATTAAATAGGTGCGGGAAGTAGCCTTTTTTAAAAATATCATCAAGTCCAAATGCCTTTGGTAGTTCGGCTAAAGGCATAGGGAAATAGTTAAGTGAGTCGATAAATTTTACATTTTCAAGTTGCATCGTAATTATTTTGGTACCTCTCATGATTAACTCAGGTGTAAAATCTGTCTTTGTCATAATGTAGTTTAATATAAACTGGTGATCAAAAGCCTGACCATTATGGGCTATTACAATAATTTCTTTAAAGTTTTTCCTCATTTGTAACAAATGGTTAGTAAATGTTCCCGCTGGGTCTATACCTCTGACTTTTTGTAACTTTAGGCCGCATTTTTTACAAGTATCTGCTTCAGAATCCATGCACTCATCGCAGTATTGTTTGAAAACACAGAGATTGACTTGATGTAAAAACGTTGAATTTTGCAATAGTTTGTCTTGGCTCGTCTCTAAATCGTAGAATACAAAAAGAACATCTTTAATCTTAGGTTTTCCCTTATCAGGCCGAATATAACATAGATGATCCTCGGGTGCATGTTTATTACAAATTTTACAATAAATTTCACCACATACATGTGCTCTTTTGGCTTTAATGGTTTTTAAACAAATATAACATAGTTTAATTTGTTCGCATACTGTAAATTTGCCTGACGAATAATCCTTTTTATGATTTTCGTAACAGTTTTGACTTCTAAAAAATCGTAGACAGTCCTGGCATTTAATTTTTATTGCTATTTCACAAGCAGGGGCTTGCTGACATGCCTGACAGGTTCCACCACATCGGTGATCATTTTTGTGATCATATGGGACGTAACACTTTTCACAAAAATAGTTAGAACAAAAAGCTGCTGTCAGCGATGTAATTACATTAAAATGGCTTTTGTAATGTAATAAGTTCAGCCGTTTATTGCTTTCAGTTGAACCTTCAAATATAATATTTCGTCCTTTTGATCCATAGCTATAAACAACTAATTTATATTCTTTTAGATGATTTTGAAATTGAATTAACTCGGGAATTCCACCTCCTGCCTCAGGAATGCTAATTTTAGCTCTCTCCAACAATGATCTTGTTCTTTCGGTTTGAATTTTACTAATATCTCTTCTAACCTTACTGAATTCGGGATCTCTTTTATTATGGGCAATGGCGACTACCAAAGCACGTGGTAAACACAGGTTATCGGTATTTTTAATACTTATAATACCTCGTCGCTTGTCGCATTCCTCGTGAAAGCTGTTATAATTTTTTCCTCTGCCCCCACCAACAGGTAATCTAACAGTTGTCACACTAAGACAAAATGATTTTGTATTAAGGCCTGCTGAGTTTGACTGATAAATGCCACTTATAACACTCCAAACATCTTGAAAGGTTATGTCTTTAGCTGCTTTGAAGCGAATCCAACCTTCTCCTCGGTTGAAGTCTTTAGAGCAAAAACTAAAAGCCACACGATCTAAGGGTTGTAGGCCTTCTGTAGCGTTTTGAATAATTTGATTAATTCCTTTTTCCTCCCAACCAACTGGTTCAACTCCCTGTGGAACAGGTTTTAACTTAAACTCTAGAGTGCGTCCTGTAAGGTTAAATTCTCGTAACTTTTTAACAACGTCTTTAACAATAATAAACTTCTCCATCTTTCTGTAAATTTCTACAAGATGCGTCTGTCCGGTTGCCTGTCTAAAGTAGATATGACAAGGTCTTTCTGCAGACGCCTAGTTATAATGTAGGATCTGTCGAGATTGAAGTGGGGGTAGTGAATTGTAGGGGTGGGGGAAAAGAACTTATTGGGTTACTCAAAAATGAAGCGGGAGGGGATAATTAATTGGCGAGATTGAATTAATGAGGTAATGAACTAAAAGTAAATTATACTGGGAGTGTAGGGTCATTGAAGTGATATCTTCTTGGAATCAGCCATACTTGGTTAGAAGGTGATTTTACCCTAATCTTAGTTTTTGTAGTATTTTTTACTGGACCTAGTTCTTACATGTTATTACTTTTCAGGTGGTTATTTTAAACAATTACATGTTTAAACATGCAAATTGTTAGTTGAATTGAAATATGTCTTGAATTCATAATTAAAAATGCATAAAATGCAGTGGCCTTATTTAACGCTATAGCAAACTAATGATAGACAAATACTAATACTGTATAATAATAGTAAAATAAAATAATTCAGAAAATCCACTTTTTTGGAATACAAAGAACTCACCATAGTTACAAAATAATAAAAATATCTATACATACTTAAAGTATAAATAGTACAATTTTAATAAAAACAATATACTTTTTTGTAGTTTAAATTAATATTGTCTTAAATAAGCGTATAATGTTTAAGGGCAAACGTTCTCCTTAAACCTTTTATATTTAAAAAACTTCATCAATGATATTTGCCTCGTCAATCAACACATCAAATAAATCCGAAATTAACAAAAGACCACTATACTGTCATTTTTGTGTCAATATCCGTTATAAAAAAAAAAAAAAGACAACGGTCCCTAAGAACGTTTGCAGAAAAGGTTAGTCTATTTTTATTTTATAAACACTGTCAACAGCCAATTACTCTGTGTTATCGCAACCAGAACTACAACACTGACATCGAGTGATATTTGAAAAAAGTGAGTCGTTATAAGCATATGGGTGGAACCCTCGTAGATCGCATACAAAACTATGATAAATCATCGAATCATTGTACACAACAATAATAGGTCCATTTACTAGTAAAATATGCTGATTAGAGTTCAGCGTCCGCATGTGGTTCTTTTTTTTATTTGTTGAAGAGAAAAAAAATCTATGTTGCCTTCGGCCATCCAATAGAAGGTCCACTCTAGGTAAGTGTGAAAATCATTCAATTCGATGAATATAATATAAAGGTTTGTGTATGTTACACTATATATTTCATAAGAATATTTCATTGATATAATAATTATTTTTAAAATCGGAACGGTTAAATCCAGATAAAACCAATGCCTTTTTTTAACTAACTACAACTTGATTGGTAAACACATTTTGCGATCAGGTACAAGCAACTGCTATTTAATCTACCTAGACATCTAGGTCGGTTCCCTGTGAAAAACCCCTAAAGTTATCCCAGCTACTTGAATACTTTTCTCGATTTCGTTCCATCCTTTTGATCTAGCTTTATCCTTGACATACACGTATGTTTAACTTTAATATTAAAACGTAAAACCCTTTTTTATGTAACTTGTTTAATGATTTAATGTAAATACAAGGAGATTGTCTAATCCTTAATCTAAAACTATTATTCTACGTAAAATATACCATGTAACATTAACAACATAATATACAATTAAATTAAAATGGTCGTTCTTAATCAAGAGGCTTATGATTATAACACCGATTAATTATACCAATTACTTATAAACAAAGTTTTGTGCCTTAAATTTAATAAATAATTTTAAAATAATAATATTTTTAATCCACACTGCATCAGTCAACAGAGTCCTAAACAGGTTTGTACAGGAACTTTAAAGCATATCTACAATTACTATATCAATTACGCATGTCACAAAAAGGAAAAAGTACATTATAATGTTTGTGTTGAAATGGATGCCATCATAACGGAATGCGCATGGCTGAATATTGGAAATTTCTCCATAAGAAAATACATGTGTTTTAGGAGATACCGTCTCAAGTAAGGGTATACCTACTAATACTATCGAAATAAATTGAATGATCTAGTAAAGCATACTAAAATAAATTATTTTAAGAATATTATCAATGAGAACAGGAACTCCTCAAAAAATCTCTGGGATTGCGTAAAGACGATGCAAGGGAATGAAAGCCAGTCACAAATAGAATCTCTAAAAAATGAAAACGGTGAACTACTATCCACGACTAATTCTATTTGCGAGCGTTTTAATATATTTTTTACTGAAATTGGGCAAAACCTGGCTTCCAAAATCAAACAAACCTCACATCAAATTCAAAGGAGAGACCAGGCCCAGTCAATTTATCTTCCACTAACTTCAGGGAATAAAATAAAGAACATAGTTGGGGAGCTGAAATCTCACAAGGCCCCAGGTGTCGACGGCATTAGAGAGCTGAAATTTTGAAGGAGTACCCAAATTATCTGGCAGAACCCTTAACCTGGTTAATAAATAGGTCAATCCAAGCTGGTCTTTTTCCAAAATCGTTAAAAATTGCAAAGGTTAAGCCTTTGTATAAGTCTGGTGATAAGGCGGAGGTTGGCAATTATAGGCCAATTTCTTTATTGTCGAGCTTATCTAAGGTATTTGAAAGGATTCCAAAAAAAAGAATTACAGATTATATAGAAAAATATGACCTAATTTCTAAAAGACAATATGGATTTCGGCAGGGTCGTTCAACACAGGATGCAATAGCTTACTTAAGTGAAAAAATTAATAAAGCCGTTGATACCAGTACTCCTGCCTTATGCATCTTCGTGGACCTGGCTAAAGCATTTGACACGGTAAATCATGTCGAATTGCTCAGTGTCTTGGAGGGTATTGGTTTTAGGGGTAAAGCTTATGACCTGTTAAGAAGCT
This sequence comes from Polydrusus tereticollis, assembly GCA_963920685.1. Taxonomy (NCBI): domain Eukaryota; kingdom Metazoa; phylum Arthropoda; class Insecta; order Coleoptera; family Curculionidae; genus Polydrusus; species Polydrusus tereticollis. The sequence goes on along the minus strand of OY987328.1, from coordinate 86,778,573 downwards.
ACCTCTCAGATCGAGAGCAGTGGGTTGAGATAGAAAATGTCTCATGTCAGAATAGAGTAGTCAAATGTGGTGTACCTCAGCGCACTGTTCTTGGTCATCTACTTTTTACCCTGTATGTAAATGATCTTTTCGGCTTGGATTTGGCCGGTGATATCGTCAGCTTTGCTGATGATACAGAAGTGTTTTACCGGGCCAAAGATTGGCTTGCGCTTAGGGAGGTTGTCGAGAGAGATTTTGTCCGTGTTGTGAAATTTTTTAGTGCAAGGAAATTGACAATAAATTGGGAGAAGACTTGCTATTTGCCGTTTACGTCATATGGTCGATATCTACCCGGTTATTCTTCGTTAGATGTGCAAATTTAAGGTAAGACCAAAACAATAAGGTCTGCTGAACATATTAAATATCTGGGTGTGGTTATTCATAGGCATCTTCGGTGGGACGAACATATAAAACATATTGTCAAAAAAGTAAGATTTCTTATTTCAAGGTTTAAGTTCTTTGGGACTGTTTTTGATGTGAAGCATCTTAGGATATTGTATCACGCTCTTGTTCAGTCCCATCTGGTCTATGGTATCATAGCATGGGTTGGAGCAACGAATAATTATTTGAGTAAATTGGAAAAAGCACAGAAATAGTTAATTAAAATTATGTATGGCAAACCCTATCTATATCCTACAGAGAGTCTGTACGAAGAGAGCGGTTTATTTGACATTCGTCAGCTGTTTTGTAGGGAATTGGCACTACAGCAGTTTAAAAAAGAAAAAACAATAATAACAACGATCGCCCAAGACATGATTATCAAATTAGGAACAATAAAAATAAATAGAAATAAAGGTCTGTCTTTACCACCAAATAACTTTATTTGCCTGTCTAGGGTAGAAAATAAGGGTTATAGAAAATACATAAAATGATGATGAATTAAATTAAATTTGTTAACATATGTGTTGTACTAGTTTCGACTTTAGAGAAAGTCATCCTCAGCAACTAGCCATTTAGGAGAGATTTAAATATAAAGTTGCGGTGCCGAGGATCTGCAAGACCATAAGTCAGAGATGTCATGCTTTTCTTGGTCCTCGTTTCTATAATTGCTTACCAATGGAAATAAGAAATATAAATTCGTATTCACTATTTAAAAAGATTATTAGGGATCTTCCTTGTCTTCTAAGTCAGGCTTAATGCCTTTAACTTCTATTCAATGATCTGTAGCGTTATGGGCCGAACTTCACATAAAAATTTGGTTTGGGCAATGCCCTAAGTATTGTTGTTTGAGAGTGCGTTAATTTTGCTTAATGTTATCACACTATTTCTTCTCGAAATTGGTTTCCTTGTTTAAAATATTATTATATTTCGTCGAGCCCTCCAGCTCAGTGCCTCTCAACTATAACTGGAGGTAGCCAATTCTTAGGGTACTTATAAGTGGAGCCTGGCGGAGAATGTATGTGTGTTTGTCTAATAAGTGGGTTAGTGGTAATGTCCGTTCGTCTGTAGTAGTTTGTAATAATTTTATTGTAAAATTCTATTAAAGTTGGAATCTCAAAATCTCTATGTAACACCCTATTCACAGCATACCTCGGAGCGTCCGCAATGATTTTTAAAGCTTTGTTCTGAAATATCTGGAATCTGTTATGCTCAGTCCTGCTTATCATGCACCATGTTGGCACACCATAAGTCAGGACCGGCCTGACCAAAGTCTTGTATAAGTTTACTTTAGTTCTATATCCTATTTTACTCTTTTTATTTAAAAGACAGTAAATAGAACCTAGCTGCTTTCCAGCCTTTTTAAGTCGTGTATCGGAATTTTTCTTCCAGTTCAATCTTTGATCAAAAATTAGACCCAGATACTTGACTTCTTGAACCCAATTTACTTGTATGCCGTTCACTTTTAGAAGGGTCTCGGGCCTTCTCACCGTGCTTTTCGAAAAGAAAATGGCTTTCGTCTTGGCGGGATTCAGACGAATCTTCCAGTCCGAAAGCCATTTTTCTAATGATTTAATGTGTCTTTGCAATCTAGACACCACTATCCGCGGTGACTTTGAAACAGAAGTAATTGCAGTATCATCAGCAAACAAAAACAACTCATTAAATCTGTCCCTCGGAATATCATGAACATAAATGTTATACAGCATCGGAGCGAGAGGGGATCCTTGCGGAACTCCCGCCCTGATGTGTTTCGGGTCTGAAATCGCGCCTTCTGACGAAACTACAAAACTTCTGTTCTCCAAGAAGGAGATAATGACTTTAATGAGATAATTGGGGGCACCCAACCTTATTAGTTTTAATATCAGACCACAGTGCCAGACCTTGTCAAATGCTTTCGAAACGTCAAAGAAAACCGCTCCCGTGTGTGCTCTCCTGTTAAATCCTTGTAGTATTCTGGTTGCCAGCCTTGTTGTTTGTCTTACAGTGCAATGTTCTCCCCGAAATCCAAATTGTTCATCAGGGAGAATATTGCGCTCAAAAACGAAATCCTGCAAACGACTAAGAATGATTTTCTCAATGACTTTGGCCAGACTCGATAATAAACTTATCGGCCTATAGCTTACAACCTGTGTAGGATCCTCGTTTTGTTTAAGGATCAAAACAACCTTTGCCTTCTTCCACACACATGGATAGTGGCCTTCTTTGATAATTACCTGTGACAAGTTTACTATGTCCCTAATAATATTATTTGGTAAATTGCGTAGTGCCGCATTTCTAATGCCGTCCAAGCCTGGAGCCTTCCTTACATTTAAATTATTTAAAAGTCCTTCCACCTCCTCCTGAGTGACGACTGATATATTTTGAACTGGATGATCTATTCCTTGATATATTTGTACTGTTCTGGAGATCCTTTCATCTCTCCGTGGGTCATCAGATGGGTTCTCGCTGAACTGTTCGCAGAGCTTTTCTGCGAAAAGTTCAACTTTTTGCTTACAATCCGAAACTATTACATTATCCTGGGTTTTGACGAATGACATCGGTTTCCTGGTGCCCCTCGTCAAGACCCTGGACATTTTGTAGATGCTACCATCCTCCGTATTTAAGTCCCTTATGTTATCCAGTTCATAAATAGCCAAACTAGGGATAGTATAGCGAGGTTCATTGACATAAAAAACGGTTAATTATGGTAATTTTGTTGAACATTTTTTGGTCTGAAACTATTATTAGGAACACTGCTGTTTTAGGTCGAATTCTAGGTCTTAAATTTTAGAGTTTTAACCATTTAGGTATAAGCTGTTTTGTGATTCATTTTTATATATATGTTTGTAATTGAACTTATATCCTCCTTACATGATCTTGTATTTTTTTAAGTTTGTTATCATTATTAATATTCTGTAATGTTCCACGAACAAGATCTTCCTTTGTGGGCGTACTGTTTATTTGTGTTCTCAAATAATATTGTAAATTGTAATGAAATGTGTAATTCTTAGATAAAAAATAAGCATTATTATTATTATATTATTATTATATTGAATGATATATTATTCCATTTTAGTTAATTTCAGAAATGCAATTATGTAGTGTTTCAGAAACATAAAATAAAATATTATTTCTACGGGACATTTTTGGGTTTCTGAAAGATTTCATCAATATATCATAAATGTTTTGGAATATTTATGGAATATTGAAAATCTTTCCGAGAAACTAATATGAAATATTTCTGGAACATGATTGTGCTGTGTGGGATTTGACTGTTGTTAGCAAAAATTTAAGCCATTCTCCCTTAATTTTAAACTTGAGTTTCTTTCTATATTCGGGGTTCGGAACAGAACATAAAATCGGTTGCTTTTGATACAGCTCTATAAGTGCAAAGACGGAGTATTGGATCCAGATAAATCGTTCCATTTTAGAACTATATCCAAATTAGCAATCCCCAAACCTCTAGCATCAGAAAAACGCAGTTAAAACTGAAAACGGATGTCTTGTATATTTTCTTGTCAATTTCACCCGCAGAAACTTTAAGAGAATTTCGACAAAACTGCATGGGGGTATGCAAATAATTAGAAATTTTTCTATTTTAAGGGTAAAAAACGCTGCAACTTTCACTTACGCTAACATGCATAAATGTGAATCCCAAATTGCATGCATTTTTAACGCAGGGTTAAAAGTGGAGAGTGAAGGCGCGGATCAGCTTAAATAAATAAAATAAAATTCTACTTCAAACATAGGCAAGAGAGATGCGCTTATGGGAGGACTTTAAACTAATAGCAGTGCCGTATCAGTCAAAACCATGAAAACTGAAAAAATAATTGCATTCTTCTTCTTTTACGTTAATTGGTCCAGTCTGCGTGCAATTTTTTCAATGTTGCCGAATGTATTTAACAATTAATTAAACCGTAAAGTCACAGGGGTGGTGTGTAAGACCAAGATGCATGTTACGTAAACCAGATTTATTAAACTGGATGAAGTTCTGTAAACCTTACATTCCGCCGTAAATCCAAATAAATTCTCTCAATAATGTCTCGGTAGAAATATGCTTTTACAAAATAAAAAAAGGTGATTAAAGTCTGTGCGTTTTAAGAAGTCCGCTAAGCCATAAACCTCTTGAGCATTATGTCGGTGGCTCTCAAACAATAAATTATATTGAAGGTAATTTTGGATGTTGATGAATTACATTTTCTAAATAAAATAATTTAAAGTAAATAAAAAATTAGTTTAGGTAAAGAAAAATAATAATTTTTTAGCTTTTGTAGTATTCAGACAAATTAGTTTTACGAATTCTTTTTTATAAAGTTTTGGTTTTAAAAAGAACCGATTTTGTAGTCTTGCGACAGAACGTACCTACTTGTAGATAGGTACTACTAAAAACTACTATCAAACTGGCATTTAAAACAAAACCTTCTTCATTACCAGCATGTAATATAATATACCTTTTTCCATTACTTGCACGGGTACTTGAATAACAATGCTTTGAGTCATCCTGCCAAGACGTTTTTGTTGAAGTTCCGTTTGCAAATACCCATGTTTCGTCAAGAAAAACAACTTGTCTTGACAATTCCGATTTTTTGTTGTTTAAATAATCCCTTAAAAATTGCCATCTTTTCGAAACAACATTGGACAGCTCGCAAAGCAGTTTTCTGTTGTTCGTTTTTTTATATTTGAAACCCATATGTTTTAAGATGATGGACAAACTGTTAGTTCCAATATCGCAAAGTTTTTTCTGCTTTATCTTTTCAAGAATAGCTTTGAGGGTAACATATTCCTTGGCTTTATACATATCATAAACAATATTCCTAATAGAGAGTTTTATCCCTTGGGATAAATCCAAGGTTTTTGAATGGAGTCGAACCCTTTTATATGGTCTGTCCAAATCCTCTTCACTCTTTTTTCGAAGTCTTCTTAAGGTCTTCTCTGAAATGCCGCAAGCATCAGACGTTCGTTTTTGCACTGCCAAAACAGACTCTAACGGGCCCGAGTTATCTTTTTCTAAAGTAAAATAACGTTCCACTTGTAATACCAAACGGCGTTCACCTGGAGATAAATGCCTTCTAGGCGATGTGCCACCTTGCTGAACATTTTCCATAACTTTGCTTAATAACTGATTTTAATTCACACACAATGAGAAACAAACTAAAAGAGAAAAGCACAACTACTTATTTAAAATAAAGTAGAACATACCATCCCGCACTTCAGCAAATTTAAATTATTTCTTGGAAAATAGTAATTATTATGAAGATTTAATTATAATAATCCCAAAATAATGTCATTATCGGAAAAGTATATACCTGACAAAAATCTTTAACATATTTAACCATCCCGCACTTGAGCAAATTTTAATTGGTTCTTGGAAAATAGCGATTATTATATAGATTTAACTATAATAATAGCAAAATAATTTAATTATCTATTTAATTATTATTTATGCTCAACGCGTAATTCTAAGATAATTTTTTTTTGAAACCTCTGATTTCGCCCAGTAATAGAATACAGTAAACCAGTGGGATGTTCGGTGTGATCAAGTATAGCGAAGGTGCGAAGATATTGTAACTTAACCGACTTACTGTTTTAAAAGCGATAACATCCCTTGGTGATTTAATCCGATATCGGACTTCTTAAAACGCACAGACTTTATAAAATATAGGCATACACTTTTAAATGGATTTCTCTCTTTTTACTTACCTACTCACTTAACGTTCTTTATTAAATCATAATCATACAGTTTAAATGACCATCGACCGGGATCCTTCAGCCTTAGAATATATCATACACTATACTAATAATGTAAAGAATTCAAAAGCATTAAAAATACATAAAATGTAAAAAAAATCAATAAAACATGAAATCTCAGTTTGTACATAACAGTGAACAGGTTAAAATGTTAAAATCCAATTCATAGGGTATAATAGCTCAATAGTTCTTCCAATGGAGTATTACGTGGGTCGACATTTCGTGGGTTATTGATGGGAACACGCTGAAGACAGTAGGGTTGGATAATATTCAGGTTATGTTGTTTTTTGCAAAGGTTCCTGATAGTTCAATCACTCTTTCTTCTATGGGTTGCACGTTACAGAGCTCGTATAGTAGTTGATTTGGGGGTTGTGGATGGCATTGTTGAGGTGACGTATCTTGGTAATTTTTCTCAGAGCTGTCGTTTCTCCGACTTTTAGGTTTCTCAGTGCAGGTGACTTACATGTAAGCGGAAGTTGATAGCCATATTGTATTATTGGGCTGCAGATAAGTTTATATATATTACATGCAGTAGTTCTGGAGATTCCTTGAGTTTTATGGGTAAAGTCTGTGCGTTTTAAGAAGTCCGATATCGGATTAAATCACCAAGGGATGTTATCGCTTTTAAAACAGTAAGTCGGTTAAGTTACAATATCTTCGCACCTTCGCTATACTTGATCACACCGAACATCCCACTGGTTTACTGTATTCTATTACTGGGCGAAATCAGAGGTTTCAAAACAAAATTATCTTAGAATTACGCGTTGAGCATAAATAATAATTAAATAGATAATTAAATTATTTTGCTATTATTATAGTTAAATCTATATAATAATCGCTATTTTCTAAGAACCAATTAAAATTTGCTCAAGTGCGGGATGGTTAAATATGTTAAAGATTTTGTCAGGTATATACTTTTCCGATAATGACATTATTTTGGGATTATTATAATTAAATCTTCATAATAATTACTATTTTCAAGAAATAATGCTGGTAATGAAGAAGGTTTTGTTTTAAATGCCAGTTTGATATTTTCATCAACAAAAAAAACTGATGATTATCACGGCAATATTGATGCTGAATTTTTTGAGCATTGGTTCGAGGAAAAACTTTTAAAAAGTTTAGAAAAACCTTCCTTAATTGTTTTAGACAATGCCTCTTGCCATATGATACTCGAAGAGAAATTCCCTACAAGCAGCTGGAAAAAGGAAGAAATAAAAGAGTGGTTGTCAAAGAAAAACTTAAACCATGAAAATTTATATTTAAAAAGTGAACTTTTAAGCAAGTGTAAAGAGCAGTCATTTAAAAAAAAGTATGTTGTTGACGAATTAGCCCTCAAATATGGACATCAAGTTTTGAGATTGCCGCCCTACCATTGTCATTACAACGCAATTGAATTGGTATGGGGTATTAGCAAGAACTATTATGACAAACATGCCAGAACCAAAACTTTATAAAAAAGAATTCGTAAAACTAATTTGTCTGAATACTACAAAAGCTAAAAAATTATTATTTTTCTTTACCTAAACTAATTTTTTATTTACTTTAAATTATTTTATTTAGAAAATGTAATTCATCAATATCCAAAATTACCTTCAATATAATTTATTGTTTGAGAGCCACCGACATAATGCTCAAGAGGTTTTATGGCTTAGCGGACTTCTTAAAACGCACAGACTTTAAGACTTGAGAAATGCTTAGCTCTGCTTATTATTGATTTTTTTATAATTGCAGTATGACCATTGAAATTAATTTTATTGTCTATGACTATTCCTAAGTATTTTGCATTAGCAACTGGGTGTATTTGTTTATTAAACATAGTAATCGTCGGGCTATTGTGGTTAAAAATAATATATTGTAATTTAGCAGGATTAGGCATTAACTTCCATTTATTAAACTAGGTAATCGTTTTGTCTGATAGCTCCTGTAATCTATGTCTCGCTTCATGTATTGTTCTGCCAGGGAAAGGAAAGCCGTATCATCTGCATATTTTAAAATATATGCTGTGGGTGAAAAATACCGCTGGTCATTGTAAGGATAGTTGTAGATGTCTGAGCAATAAATACTGTAGAGAAACGGAGAGAGAGGTGACCCCCGTGGTAAGCCCTGTTGCGGAATAAACTCTTCGGACCTGAAATTATTAACACGGACAACAAGCCGTCGGTCATTCAGCCAATTTTTTAAAAGGTGGACTAGTTGTTTTGAACAGTTGCTAAGATGTAATTTATAGAGGAGTCCCACATGCCAAACACTATCAAACGCTTTGTTTATATCCAGCTCTTTTTAAATAAAGGCATTTTTGATAACGGTACCAAAAACCTACTCATGCATTAGTTTTACGAAATTAAATCAATCAAGAACGTGTATTTTTACAACTATGGTAAATACCTTTAACAACAATTTTAAGAAGGTGAATACGTTACCTTTTAAAACTTTTAATTGTTCTTCTTAGAAAAACTTTATTAATCATTATAAACCACATTATCTTGATAATCGATTTCACAAATAAGATTCACTATATTGTACCGGACGTGTATATGTTTATGTACCGCGAAAACCTCCACCACAGAATATATAGCTATATATTTTGTGCCTACCCTATATGAATACATCCATTACGCAGCGTCGCGTCGCACTTGTTTACGGAGTCAGTAATCACTTTGATGTTTTCTTTTTAATTTAGTTATTTTAAGGTTATATAGGGTGATCTTATAAAGTTTAAGTACAGGGTAATTATGAAAGTAGGTAATTCAAAATCTTAAAAAGTATACTCTGTTGCGTAATGCGAGAGAGTAATAGAATGTAAATTTGCAATGACAGGACCCATTAAGCAGGGTGGAGAACTTAGAGGTTGCATTGTAAATTTCAAGTAAAGGGCAATGACAGTTTTTAAAAATTCCGTATTTTAGATATTTAAGACCTACACACCCCGAATCGGTCCTAAATTAGTGTCACACTAATTTGCATACAATAAAAAGACGAGTTTGGTGAATAAAATAAAGGTGACAGCATCGTTACTTCAGGTAGTTTATAAGAATAAAAAGTATAATAATAACTATACTTGATTATAATTATAGAGATAGGCAGATAATTGAGATGTTACTACTTATTACTATGTACTATTATGTACAATACAAAAAAACTTAATTTTTAAATTTTAGTCATCACGTTTCGAGTAGTCCGAAGAACTATCGTCGTTGGGGTTCAGAGAAATAATAAGGGGCTCTACAGTGTTTTCTAGCATGTTATCAGCTTCCTACATTTTTTCTTCTATTCCAATCACATGTTCGACGCACTTACTTTATTTTTTTACAATCCACTGTCTTTATTCCCTCTTGCAAGAGGTTTCCAACGTCTCTCATTTTAAGAGTTGTGTTATGCCTTACTACAAACTCTTTTACTTGCGCCCACACCAAATCTATGGGGTAATTTACAGTGATATGGCGGAAGGCAAAGTACCGTTATATTTCGTTTTGAAGCAATTTCGTCGGCAACAAATTTCGTACTTTGATTTTCTTGAGTGGTAGCTGGCATTATCGATGACTATAACAGACCCAGCATTTGCTGGAACTATTCTTCAAAGACATCAACGGTTATGTCTTCATGATAGTCTCCAGTCCGTTTTGATTTAAATGCTAGTAAGCCGCCATCGACAAATCCATTTTTGCTACCAATGTGGGCAATTATTAATCTTTTACGAGGGTCCTTTTATTCCAGTGGACCATCCTTCCATGAAAGCTTGCCTCGCGCTTTTTACATATTTATCCTGCCATATTTTACCAACATATCCTTCATTTAACCAAGTTTCGTCCATATAATAGATATTCCTGTTTTCCCTCCGAAACTGTCCAACTGCAGCAGATGATTTCGTCTCTCTATTAAAAGTAATTTTCTGTTTTGAATTTTTTCATAACAAAAATTCATTTCCTTCAAAGTTTTCATAGTTTCTTCTTACCCATGGATGGAATGAAATCATCCTTTTTCACTTCAGACATTACTTTGTCCAATGCGTATTTCTTTTTTTAAGTAAAACGAGTGTGTGATTCTTCTGATGGCTTTTCATCCTCATTTATTACAGTTTCTTTTCTTCCTGTACTTCTCTTTGGTGACCTGATAGGGCGCCTTTATCCTCGTGCACAAGTCATTTCATATTTCAGCCATAATCGGAGAAGAGAAGAATTGCACGATTAATGTAAAAAAATCTATCTCTTTAAAATAAAACGTCTATTTTTAAGAAAAACCCCACCAAGCCTCATATTTTCTACAGAAACGTAAAAAAACAATCTGAGAATTGCTCTAATTCTTACCCCTAGAATGGCGTAGTAAAGTTAGCAATATATCGTTGACCTTTACTGCAATAAATCAACAACCTGAGTATGAGGATGCAGGGTCGGCTATAAATATAGTTGATACATAAATTGATTTATTTTTATTTTCAATTGAAGAGACATTTTAAACCAATTGAAAGTAAAGACCAATTATTATAATAATAATATTTTGAGACATAATAAGTACAATAAAGTTAATGAAATACTGAAATACAGATTTATTCGTTTAAATAAGTTTAAGTTTTTACAGCCGCCAACAAAGTACAGGGACATTTTTTTAAGCGTCTCACCCGATTGGCGATTTTCCTACTGACTTTAATAAAAAACAAATTACATATTTCTCAATGAGTTTTGACAAGGAAGCCAAATTTGATGTCAAAAAATATATAGGTGTTTATAGATTTCAAAAATCTATAGTTGTTAATATTTATTTTCAGCCGTTTCGGAAACACGGGGGTTCATAATTTGCCTTCATCGATATTGTCTTTTAAGTGTCTCACCCCTTTAATAAATATACCCTTTAAGCTGAAAGCCCAATTTTTTTTTACAGTAGCATAATTTCCCGTGACCGAGCTATCTACGCTATAATCAAATCCGACACATGTCAAAAAGTGACAGATACGACGCGATTTTGATTTTTTTTCAAATAGCAACCCTCATAAATAATCAGACGAGTAAATTGCACTTGGCGATCCGATTTCAAAAACCTATAGTTGTGAATATTTAGTTTCAGCTGTTTCGGAAATACGGGGGTTCCTAATTTGCCTTCATCGATTGTGTCTTTTAAGTGTCTTACCCCTTTAATAAATAGCCCTTTTAAGCCAAACACCCTAATTTCTTTCACAGTAAAATAATTTTCCGTGACCAAGCTATAATCAAATTCGACAGATGTCAAAAAGTGACAGATACGACGCCATTTTGAATTTTTTTAAATGGCAAGCCTTATAAATAATCAGACGAGTAAACAGTTGGCGATCTCATTTCATAAACCTATAGTTGTTAATATTTATTTTCAGCCGTTTCGGAAATATGGGGGTTTCTAATTTGCCTTCATTGATTGTGTCTTTTAAGTGTCTTACTTCTTTAATAAATAGCCCTTTTAAGCTGAAGACCCCAATTCTTTTCACAGTGACATAATCTCCCGTGACCAAGCTATTTACGCTATAATCAAATTCGACAGATATTAAAAAGTGACAGATACGACAAAATAAATAATAAATAATACAGATAAATGCAATCACTCACATCACTTCTGTGGTTTCTTACGAGAGTTGCCATTTAAGAAAATTCAAACTGGCGTCGTATCTGTCACTTTTTGACATGTGTCGGATTTGATTATAGCGTAGATAGCTCGGTCACGGGAATTTATGCTACTGTAAAAAAAATTGGGCTTTCAGCTTAAAGGGTCTATTTATTAAAGGGGTGACACACTTAAAAGACAAAATCGATGAAGGCAAATTACGAACCCCCGTGTTTCCGAAACGGCTGAAAATAAATATTAACAACTTTAGATTTTTGAAATCGGATCGCCAAGTGCAATTTACTCGTGTGATTATTTATTACGGTTGCCATTTAAAAATATTCAAAGTGGCGTCGTATCTGTCAAATTTGTGAACCCATATATTTTTTGACATTAGATTTGGCTTACTTGTCGAAAATTATTGAAAAATGTGTGATTTCTTTTTATTTCAGTGGGAAAATCGCCAATTCTGCTAGACACTTAAAAAAATGTCCCTGTACGTGTACACTAGGCATATGAGAAAGATTTTTACAAGTTATTATGATTAAAATGTACAATGTACAGGGTCTTCCAACGAGGACTGAACAGGGGCTCATTTTTGAGCTTCCTTGTATTTAAAGAAAAATCCAAAATAGCCAATCGATGTACTTTTTCCTGCAGAATTCAAAAATGAAACCAAAAATTTATTTGAACCAGAAACAAAAGAGTTACGCTATGGATAAGGTGTTTTTTAAATGGAACATAGCTTTTTTAATACGATTTTTGGAACGAGCGATTTTTTTTTGTCCGTTCTGATTAAAATATTATTGTGACAGCTATTTTTATTAAATTTTAATGTTTTATCCAGTATAATTTAACTTTAACCTGTTTGAAACATACACTAGGTAATAAAGGTATAATCACCTTTGAATCCTTCAAAGTCAAAAAATTTGACAAATTTACTATCATATTGCCGAAATGAAATATTCATTAGATGAGAGATTGCAGATTGTTATCTTGTTCTACAAATGCCAAGAAAATGCAAGAGAAGCAAGGAGAAGATTTATTGCAAATTTTCAACAGTAATATACCGATAGAGGAGGCGTCTTATCGGTAATACCGATGTTTTTAACAAGAAATCGATTTTCTGACAAATTTTTACGAAATGTGATTTTTACTTATAATCTAATATGATCCCGAGAGCTTTAGCTCGAGGGTCTTATCTTTGATTATAAGTAAAAATTACATTGAGTTAAAATTTTCTTGGAAAATCGAGTTTCGAGTGAAAAACGAAGGTATGAAGATAAGAAACCGCCTCTAGAGGTGTATTTTATTGGATAATTTACTGAACATAAAAATGAAGGCCGTCTGATAAAGGTAAATATACAAGTTAGAGGTGTTACTAATTTTTTATTTAAGTAAAAAAGCTACAAGCGTCTTTTCGAAAGCGTCTTTTCGAGCTAGCGGTAGTCTTATCGGGTAAGACGACCGTTACCAAGGTGGTTGCTATGAAAATGAGCGTTTTGATTGGTTCAATAAAAGTAAGGTGAATTATCAACGGTAATATACCGATAGAGGAGGCGTCTTATCGGTAATACCGATGTTTTTAACAAGAAATCGATTTTCTGACAAATTTTTACGAAATGTAATTTTTACTTATAATCTGATATGATCCCGAGAGCTTTAGCTCGAGGGTCTTATCTTTGATTATAAGTAAAAATTACATTGAGTGAAAATTTTCTTGGAAAATCGAGTTTCGAGTGAAAAACGAAGGTATGAAGATAAGAAACCGCCTCTAGAGGTGTATTTTATTGGATAATTTACTGAACATAAAAATGAAGGCCGTCTGATAAAGGTAAATATACAAGTTAGAGGTGTTACTAATTTTTTATTTAAGTAAAAAAGCTACAAGCGTCTTTTCGAAAGCGTCTTTTCGAGCTAGCGGTAGTCTTATCGGGTAAGACGACCGTTACCAAGGTGGTTGCTATGAAAATGAGCGTTTTGATTGGTTCAATAAAAGTGAGGTGAATTATCACAGAAATATATCCGTCAATACTATTCTAAGGATAAAGAACCTATTTGAGGAAAATAAAACATTACATGACAGAAAAAGAAATCCAACTCTATACTAATTTAAAAAAAAAACATTAATAATTTAATTGTTCAATGTGACCTCCGTTGTTCTCGAAACATGTGCGATAACCTCTTTGTAGCCTTTCCAAACTTGCTGTTATACTGTGATTTTCCTGGTTAAGGCGATTTATTTCATTCACAATTTTCTGCATGATCTCTTTAATATCGTGGTTTCGCATAGGTTCCATTTCTACCAATCCATTCTTCATGCCGTCCGTTTAAATATTGAGTAACCCCACGCACGGCATGCGGAGGGGCCCCATCATTTTGCCAAATTAAATTTTGATATTCTTCCAATGGTAAATCTCCCAAAAAGTTCTCAATTTCGTTTTCTAAGAACTCGTAGTATCTCTGTCCATTTAAAGTCCCGTTAAAAAATATTGGTCCCAAAATTCTATTATTTTTTATGCCACACCAAATATGGATTGAAGTCCTTCCTTGAAATTTAATTGTCTGAAATTTTCTTGGATTTCCAACGGCCCAGTGATGATTATTATGTCTATTGAAAACCCCCGATGTTGTGAATGTGGCTTCGTCAGTCCATAAGATATTTCTGAATAAATTAGGGTCTTCGTTTTCTTTCCGAATCACAATTTGGGAAACAAATTGGAAGCGAAGTTCTTTTTGTGCCGGTGTTAGATGTTGAAGTGGAAGGATATGATAAGACTTAAATTTATGATTTCTTAAAGTCCTGTGAACAGTTCCTTGGGTAACTCTTCTGCGTCTTACACCGCCGCCGTATTGAACGTCCCGAACTGCGTCCGAAATTGATTTGGTTGGATTCAGTTGAAAATAATTCACAATGGCACGGTCTCGATTTCTATTCCTTTCTGGATTTCTTTTTCTGTCATGTGATGTTTTATTTTCCTCAAATAGGTTCTTTATCCTTAGAATAGTATTGGCGGATATATTTCTGTGAAAATTTGCAATAAATCTTTTCCTCGCTTCTCTTGCATTTTCTTGGCATTTGTAGAACAAGATAACAATCTGCAATCTCTCATCTAATGAATATTTCATTTCGGCAATATTATAGTAAATTTGTCAAATTTTTTGACTTTGAAGGATTCAAAGGTGATTAGGTATACCTTTATTACCTAGTGTATGTTTCAAACAGGTTAAAGTTAAATTATACTGGATAAAACATTAAAATTTAATAAAAATAGCTGTCACAATATTAAATATTTTAATCAGAACGGACAAAAAAAAATCACTCGTTCCAAAAATCGTATAAAAAAAGCTATGTTCCATTTAAAAAACGCCCTATCCATAGCGTAACTCTTTTGTTTCTGGTTCAAATAAATTTTTGGTTTCATTTTTGAATTCTGCAGGAAAAAGTACATCGATTGGCTATTTTGGATTTTTCTTTAAATACAAGGAAGCTCAAAAATGAGCCCCTGTTCAGTCCTCGTTGGAAGACCCTGTACAGTTCGGAACAAATCCATTTTGTGAACCTACGTGTATTATTATTATTATTATTCTTTTGCCTTTATTTAAAGGAGCCTTGGTTTGACATTTTTTCCGTGTTATCGTTTTCTTGCAGTGCTCATTTAAAGGAGCCTTGGTTTCATATTTTTTCCGTTCTATCCTTTTCTTGCAGTGTTTATTTAAAGGAGCCTTGGTTTGACATTTTTTCCGTTTTATCCTTTTCTTGCAGTATCATGTGTATCGAACCATGTTTCGATGAGGTAGATAATTGGTTGATTTTTTACTCTACATTGTTTTATAGTGGTTAAATATTTATAACGCCATTCCCGTAAACCTTGAGATTCCATTAGGGTTTGTCTTGTATCAATTGTGTGATATTTAAAACCCATTTAAAGCCAAATTTTTCTTAGGCTGAAATGCTACCAGAAATATTTGTTTCGTCATTGGTAAGCCTCTTAATTAGGGTAACCAAGGTAGGTACAGACTGTTCTTCATAGATTTGATAAATTTTCCTTCTTAATAAATCCAAATTATTCTCCTCAATACTTCTAAATGTGCCAAAGTCGCTCCACTTCTTTCTGGGAATGATAGGTTTCAGTGATAAATCCTTTACCGAAGATACAGAGGTATTTGTTAAAGCAAACATCTCCGAGATGCTGGCCATTTGGTGTAAGCCAGAGCCATGCATAAAACATAACTAAAATAAAAAAAAATAAAAAAAAAACATCTCGGCTAAAGTATCGCTTGAATTTTTGAATTTCTTTTCAGCAAATATTGGTCCGTATTTTTAATTATTTCTGTAGTATCGGAAGACAAATGCTTTCTTCTACCACATTCTAACACTAACATAACCAAAAGTATCACGCGACGGTAAACCAAACACTAATATATAACATAATTCACTCGTCGGAAAACGAATTGGAACTAATATTAATAAATATCAATTTGCTATTTATATATTATTAGGTATTTATACCTACGTAAAATATTATAGCAATTAGGTATGCAGGTAATTTGTACTCCTTCTATGTCCGAAAAGATGTAGATGGGGCATTTTATAACCAAAAGGATAATTAGGGTTTTATTGCAGTCAAAAGATCAACGGTATAATGTGAACTTTACTATGCATATATTATGTCCACTTAAGCCCTCTCAATTGTATTGAATGAGTTACTTAAAAAATAGGTACATCGTCAAGCAAAGTCGCTCTTAGATATTTATATAGATTGTAGGAATTCAAATTATAAATTATTTTGGGTATGATATTGCGCCGAAAAAGAATTAAAAATATTCATAAAATCCTTCTCTTTGACGCCAAAGCATACCATCCTACAGATTATCATTACATAGCTAGCTCATCTTTAGCTGAGAATCAGGTTTTCATAGTTCGGTATTTCCAAAATTAGTGTATGACTCTGAGCTATACCAAAATATCTTAGAAATAGAGTTATTTAAGAGATGGAATTATTAAAGTAACTACTCCCAATTTCGTTTCATACTTCTAAAAATGCAATGAATGTGTCAAATTAAATAACGAGAACACCTGGTATATTATAAAAGGTTTTATTTAATAGAAATAAATTGTGTATTTTGCCGTTTTCTAAAATAATCGCCTGTATTATGGTGCGCCTCCCTGTAGATAGAAATGATAACGAAATGCAAATAAATTATTGGTAATATCGTATTTTTTATTCCGATACTCTGGCACCAGCACTATAACAACTATAAATATTATTGCCACAGTGTTTTTTATGGCCTACAATCATTTTTATGGAAAATTGCTAAAATTCTAAAAAATTGCTGATCTATTTAGCAGTAGCTAAAACTTTATATTATAGTTAGTGTTAATTAAGATTGGAGTTTTTAAACTGTGGAAAAATTGTAAGAAAGTAATCTTTACAAACTGTGGTACCTACTTGAATATTTCCCTCATATATAAAAAATCTTATAAGAAGTGTGGTCTTTCGCAAGAATTACAGCGATAATTCCACAGTAGAAGCGATAATTCCACAGTAGAAGCGATAATCCCCCAGTAGGTAGCTATCAATCATAATCAAGTTTTTACTACTACTGTGTACTAACAATCATACAAATCCATAATTTTTGACTGTTTATAAATATATTATTTATTATGTACTTTTTTTAATTTTAATACTAACTTAATACTTTACATTATATTTATAAATATATTTAAAAAATAATAATAATAATATTATATTTTCTTTACCAACATTGGAGGCGTCTTTTGCATATCCCGGTATATGGGTATTTAAGTGTAACCACGGTTACCGCAAAAACTTTTATTATTGAACTTACTTATGTCAATCTGCGACATTTAAAAAGTGAATTGATTACAAATCAAGATTTCTTTAAAGATATGGAACGTTTTGGTAGTCACTCTATAAAAGAAATTTATACAAGCATTACCAACAGCACAATACAATTTTTCGGGAAATATTCCACCGAATACCACTCGTGCATCAAAAATAACGAGATAATTCTGCTTTCAAGCGTGTTGTAGTATTTTAACTGCATTCGGTTATTTCCATTTTTGATTAAATCTCGAAAAAGCCCTCCTTCTCCGAAGTCGGGCTCTTTCGGATTTAATCAAAAATGAAAATAAACTCATTCAGTTACAATACAACACGCTTTCAATCAGAATTATCGGTAATTTTGATGCACTAGTGGTATTATACCCGATAATTTACCGCCCATCCCCTGAACTTTATTATTTTTGGCCTTGAGTAAAAGTAAAAAATATTAGATTATAGGTTATTTTAAATACTTTCTGCAGGGGTCTCCACAAATTCCCTTCACATACAGGATATTGCATAAAGGTATATTTTCGTAGATGGGACACCGTATATGGTATCTAATTTTTGGAGTCTACCTAAAACTCTAAACGTATTTTATGCAATATAAGTTATACCATAATAGGGAAGTCAATCCCGAAAGGTGTTCTTAATCCCGGGATTATCGCGATTTGGACGAAAAATCCCGGGATAAGATCCCGGTATTAGATGTAAAAAAATAAGATAACATTCAAAAACTTTTATTGTATTAACTTAAATTACAAAATTTTATATAAAAGAAGTCCTAAACGAACTTAAAGATATGTGGTGCACATACCAACAAATAAGTTTTGGGCTTATAGATTTTTAAAAAATACCGCAAGAATATTAATGCGTTTAAAGTTTCATCTCCTAGCCTCGAACGTATTTTATTACATAAAAATCCTACAGAAGATTCCACGCTTGTGGGCTAGCTAAATGGTTAATAAAAATTCAAAGACATTTTGAAGATTACGTCCCCGACTACCACCATTTGCGTATAAACCAATTCCTTGAGTAATAATGTCTGGCAGTCGCGTCTTATTAAATTTTTTTGTCTGCTTTTGTATTGACTCTGAACAATGTTGTAATACCTTCTGCAGCTTTATCTTTAAGGGTTCATTTTCTGCTCTCAGAATTTTCGCAATAGATATCAGATCCTCGTCGCTGTCGTCGCTGGTTTCTCTTACAGATGCATCTTCATTGTCTAGCCTAATTAAAAGTTTTTTTAATTCAGATTTAATTACAGAAATATTTGAAGTTTTGAAGCAATTATCTAGTTCAGAGTTTATAAATTCGGGATTTGCTAGATATCTGAGAATTTCAGAATAAATGGTTCTGCGTTGCTTAATCCTTTTTCTTAATAAGTCTTGTCGATCTGTGCTGAGGGGTGTTATAATTTTGGATAGTTCTTTCAACATGAATTTTAATGCAGCATTCGCTTTATATAAATCTATGTCGCGTCGGCATAAGGTTTCGACTGTTAATTTTATTGACTGGAGCACTTCTACGGATCTCTGAAACTATAAGACAACACAAACACGATTAACTGGGGACAAAGTTCCGAAATAAGGTGTTAAACGAAATTCCACTGAAAAAATTTGAAAGTTCCGAATATCATCCAAGATATCCGAAAAATAACGAAAATTAGCAAATTAGTTTTTATTTTTCCTGATTACAATTGTTGAAATATTTTCTAACAAATGTCACATTTCCATTGCCATATTTTCTCCTCAACAAAGGTGACATAATTAATTTTATTTCTGACCGGTATTATTAGCTTATAACGTCTTAGTTACGCGGGAATTATAAGGGTCATAACTCCCTTGGGATATTAAGAAAAATTTGACATAAAATCAAACGATTGACATCTAATGTCAATTTGATTGTCATCTATTGAAAATTTATTCCACTTTAAAAATGAACAAAATGTTACTAAAATCGGTCAGAAATAAAATTATCTATGTATCACTGGAATTATAAGGGTCTCAATTACCTCGGGCAATTGCTGTCCCTCGGTAATTAAGACCATTATAATTCCCTAGATACATAAATAACTATTTAATTACTACGTTCCGTTTTCGGGTCACCCTCAACAACTTCATTGTCATGAAAAACGTGGGGCTTAGTTCATATCACAATTATAAGGGAAGGATATACACAGTGTGTAAAAAGTCCAGGACCGGTCAATTATTTAGAAAATGGCGCACAATATAAAAAAACTTCCGGTATAAAAGTTCAAGGCCTTAAAAAAATCTATAAAACTAGAACACCTGTAATTATACAGGGTGCCTGAAACAGTCATGGTAAACAAAACTTTGGTTTATTTAAATGGAATGACCCCTTTTAATCACGTTTTCTGTTCTGATTCCTCCAAACATTCTAAACAACAATTATGAAACGTGTCATTGGCTAAACATTAGTTTAAGAAATAATTTAAGTTAAAGGACATAAATACAACAGGTAATATATTACCTACATTTTGCATTTTTACAAGCTGGTACCAGAATGTTTTGCGTTAAAACTTAAAAAAAAATTGTACTAAATGTACCCACGCAAGTTTTGTCAAAAATTTAATAACAAATAAATTAAATAAAGGCAGTAAAATTAATAACAAATTTACCAGAACAAAAATAAATTTAAGTAAGTCGTTATTTAATTAAATTTTGAAAACGTCTCCCTCCCACAGTTTGACAATGGGCTAGGTTATAATAAAATTTGTCGATGACGTTTTGTAACATTTCTTGGTTAGTAGATTCACATTCTTCAATAATTCTTCTTCTCAATTCGTTCAGATCTGCAGGTTTTGTCACATACACTTTATTTTTTAGTTGTCCCCAGAAAAAATAATCAAGGGGCGTTAAGCCTGGCGACCTAGCGGGCCATTTTATGGGGCCCCTTCGCCCTATCCAGCGGTTGGGAAAAGTATTATTTAAGTAAACTCTTACAGCTCGCCCAAAATGAGGAGGAGTTCCGTCCCGCTGAAACCACTTATGTCATAATAGTGGTCCTACTGTATTGGTTATTGCTGGCAGAATTTGATTTTGCAGCATATGGAGATAATATTCTGCATTCAAATTCCTCTCTATAAAGAGAGGTCCCACTAATCTATTGCCAATAATACCGGCCCACACATTCACTTTCTGGGGCTGTTGACAGTGTGTTTCTCTCATCCAATGTGGGTTAATCAGCCCAGTAACGACAATTATCTCGGTCCACATTCTTGTTTAATATGAATGTTGCCTCATCCGAAAAAACTATTTGATTAAAAAAATTGTTATTTTCTTCCGGTTTTTGCAATTTTAGTTAAAAGACATGAACACAACAGGTAAGATATTGCCAACATTTTGCATTTTTATAAGCTGGTACCAGAATGTTTTGCGTCACTGTCATATTAGTTTCTGAAAATATCTCTCAACGAAAGGGAACATATAACTTTACTAATGATCAGAGGTTTTGGAGACCGACAAAGATCATTTACGGAAACAAAGCATATTATATTACTTTTCCAAACCGAGAGCCTATATCAAAATCTAAAGTTGTGAGAACAGTTCAAAAATTCGAGGAAATCGGGTGTTGCAGAGATAAAGTTCGTTCCGGAAGACCAAACTCGGCAACTAGTGATGAAAAGAAATTAGAGACATTACTTCATTTTGTTTAGGATCCACATTTGTCGTTGAAAAAAGCTGTCACCCAAGTTGATGTATGTTTTAATCAGTTAAAATTATTTTAAAAAACAGTAATTTTTACCCCTATAAAATAACTTTATTCAGGAATTATCAGAAGACGATTTACAGCACAATCCTAGGTAAAACTTGCCTTGTTATTATATTAATTTATGTAAATATCTAATATTAATAAAGCTTGTCGCCATATCAGAAACGTAGTTAAAATTTCCTTTTAATCTCCCAAAATATATTGACTTTAATTCAAAAGGTTTGCGCTTCTAACTTTTCCATCAGAGTTAGAAGCGCGAAAATTTGAATTCAAAGTTGTAAAATTTAAATTTTCATTCGTGGCGCCGACCCCCCGCCCTTCGCCCACAGTCAGTAGCGGTTTTAGGGGCGGCAACCTGGGCGACCGCCCAGGGCCTCGCCCTAAAAAAAGCCTCGCGCTTGTGAATTCAAAAAAATCCGTACCCTGATCAATTTATTGATGTGTATTTATAAGAAGTGTTCCCATGGACGTTTGAATCCATCGCAGTTCAATTTAAAACGATTTCCGGGTATAATCGATTATCTTAAGGCGTGTGTATCGATAACAATATATCGATACTCACGCCATGTGATCAGTGAGCAGAACCGCGAAGGCCTCGCAAAAAGTGCACGGCCCAGGGCCTGGCGTTGGCTAACGCCGGCACTGGCCCACAGTGCTACATTTAGTTCTTCAACCAGACAAAAATGGCGCTATAAGGGAACCCATTTAGTATGTTAAGTTGCCTATCTATCCTTACCATAAGCGCATCTCGCTTGTCAATGTCTATGTTAAATATCTGTTCGAAAACTGATTAATCAATCGTCGAAAAAATTGCGTAAGTAGCTTTCGGCGGATGTATGGGCGGTTGTACCATCCTGTTAAAAATAACCAAAACATAGTTAATCGTCAAGTAATTGCTCCACAAGTGGATTCAAAATATTGTCCCTATACCGCTGTGCTGTAACTGTATCATGGAAAAAAATAGGATCAACAATTCTTTTTCGGGGAACAACCAACCAGACACCAATTTTTTGGGGGTGCAATGTGGAGCCTACAAAAAAAGGGTATTTTCTCTACTCCACATGCGTGTATTCTGAGAATTCACATAACCGGTCAGGTAGAACCAGACTTTATCAAAAAAAAAAAAAAATGTCAGGTCTAATAAACCACATCTTCCTAATAAATTCTGTGTAAACCACGACAGTAATTCCTGCGTCTTTTAAAATCTACAGCTCGTATTTCCTGGAATACTACTTGCACTTTATCATAGTATTCATTTGAAATTGAGCAGATGTGGTGTTTAAAAAAATATTGTCTTTAAAATACTTTTTTAATATTATTAAATGTAATATTCACCGACTGGGGAAAGTTTTATTCAAAAATGTATGCACTGTGGCAGCATAGTGCGTAGGAGCACCATCTTCATCCAGAAATAAAGTTACTGATGCTGAAATTAATTCAAGTTGGAGAAATTCGAGATACACTTGTCCAGTTAAAGACTGTTCAAAGAAAAATAGACCAATTACTTTTCCGCGCACTTCCACTCCACACATTTGTTTCTTAAGGGTACTGGCTGTGAACCTCTATCATCCAATGCGGGTTTTCTGTTCCCTAATAACGACAATTTTATCTGTTCACATTACCATCAAATCAAATGGAACGTAACCTTATAGGAAAAAATAATATTTTGTACTAAATTATCTAGATTGCACATATTTTGCATGCGTTCACAAAATTCATATCGCATATTGAAATCATCTTCAAATAACTCATGCACTGGAATAACTTTATATCGGTGATATTTGTGCTTTTGAACTATTTGGCAAACAACAGATTTCCTTATGTGTAAAATGGCCTCAATGTACGACAGAAGAGTACATGGATTGTCTTCCAAGGAAAGCAAAATGACAAATTATTCATTTTCATCTCGAGCAGGACGACCATATTTGGGCAAATCTCTAACATGACAGCCTCTATTCTACTCATCACCTTTTGGCATAATATGAATATGGGATGACGATCAGGATGGATATTATTGAATAATTGGGCTATGTTTATTTAAGTACGTGTTTTATCACCAAACCCAACCATGTATAGAATTTCAATTTTTTCTCGTTCCGTTAACTGCACCATTGTGAAAACCGTAACTTTGCAACTACGCTCGACAATTATTTTTTTGAAGTAAAATGGTCATACAGTTTCTATGGGACTAAACAGTGACAAGTCAACATTCAAAAATACTAAAATTGAAGAAGAAAACAAAATATACACACAATGGAATTCGGTTTTGTAAGGCGCGAATATAAATTTCTGTATGTTTTTGTAATCTCCCTATTATAAATATTCATGTAATCGAGTTCGAGGTTCGCATGTAAACAATTAAAACGTTTGTTACAATAAAATATTTACATTTATTCCTAAACTTAAAATGACGTATAATATAAGTATAATTTATTTTTGTTTTGAATTGTTAAGTACGGCTAATTACATGCAATTGCTTAAAGTGAAATAACTCAAAAATGGCTGATCCGAACATATTATATATTTTTGGAAGGTGGAAATTAAGCTGATTTCAAAGATGTGACAATATTATGGGTGTTTCATTTTAAAAACCCCATTAGTTACCATTCCTTTAATTTTGCGATCGTCTTTTGTTTTTCTGGTCAACATATCAATAAAAATTTTTAGGAAAAATCCTGCCATTTTTGTATTAATATTTTTTCCTATGTTAAGAAATAAACTTCTTAAGAGGGTGGCAAGTTATAAAGAAAAACCCTGTACCTACTACGGTGCTAGTATTTAATTTTTTTTTTTTTAACTATTATTGTTTTCGTAACTCTGTGATTGTTCGGTGTTGTTATGCCTTTTTTGTAGTATTTTAAAATGTTTTAAATGATTTCTTATCCAATGCTATGACCTGCAATAATTAAAAATATTTCAGCTAAGCTGATAAATGTTCTTTGCAACCTTTGAAGATGTTACAGACTGTGTGTTGAGACGTAGTCTGTTGATACAAAATATAAAAGCTGCCCAAAAAAGCTGAATATCTCTTTTAATCAACAAATGTATTGGGTATCAGTCCATGTCCTTTTTAGATAGATGGCATTAGTAGTACTGTTTGCGTATTTGATTAAACCGTAATACATAATTTTGAAATGTGTATGTGCAAGCTTTAAAGCACAGCATTTGATATTGAATAATGAATAGTAAAATCATTATTTTCCCTTTAGAAATGTAAACATTTTTTTCAAGATAAACAACAAACAACATTTCAGATAAGTTGTACCTCATCACTTACGATTGTAAAGAAAAATGCCGCGGAAACGCCTCGATTGCTCATAGTTGTTAACGGCGAGTATCACATTATTCAGAACATTCCGAGAGTAACTCTGAAAGAAGTTCGTTTCATTGTAAATGCAATAAATCCGAAAAGGGTGCCTGGTTTCAACGACATTAAAAATAAAGCTGTCAAGAATCGAACAGAAAAATTTACAGTCCTTTACAAAGATGCAACCGGGGAGGACATTGAAAATGCCGAAGCAGAGTGCAACGCTTGTGACTATTGTGAGATTTGTGATCTGCGAAAACTCATAGATTTGAATGTTATATTTAGGTAGCTGATATAAGGTTTATTGATTCATAATATAAAAAAATAGTAAAATAAAGGTTATAAATTCTAACGCGCCTCTAAGGTATGGTTTGGCTAGAGCAGTCAGCGGCCGCGGCTGGCGTTCGCGATTGGTAGCTCGGTACTGGTTTAATGCGATTTGTATGTACACGGTTTCACTGCCGCAGCTCAGCGACACAGCGTTCGCCGTCAATTGCAGTGGCTGCGTTCGGACTGCTAAAGAGACCAGTCCAGCCGTGATCGCTCAGCAGAATGCCACCGTTTTCGGCAATTGCTGACGAGTGTTTGATAGAGGAGGTGCAAAAGTACCCCCCTTTATACAACTATAAGAACGAAAATTACAAAAATGTTGTAATGAAAGAAAATGCATAAAAAAAAGTGGCAGCAAATGTAGGGAAGAACGGTAAAGTGTACAAAACCATTCTGTTTATTTTTCAGCATTACATTACAAAGCTTATAATTAGGGTAGACTGGGGCAACTGCGAAGCCCTTTTTAATAGTTCAAGTTTATTTCCTTCCTACTTCAAATATACAATATTTATAAAAGTGTCTTTGTAAAAAAGTAATAGTTTAATATGTTTACTTTTCATACTGCATAGGGCACTCATGAATTATTTTTGAGATCTTGAGATTTGAATGATTTTTTTTGTACCGAAATTTTACACCTAGGTACCCCAAAAAGGGAAAGTGTAAAATCGGAATACAATTTCCATGCATGTTCGCAGAAGTGGTAATGGGAAAGTGTAAATGGTTAGCCAAGCAAATCATAAAAACAAAAAATTAAAAGATACCTACCTCTGAAAAATAATAAGTAATCCAAAATAACCCTCAAAAAATTCCTAATAACAAGAATAATATTTTTATAAACGTATTTATCCGTTTAAAACCCAATGTTTGGCTTTAATCTCTAAAACAGTAGGAGTTATTCCCATGCAAGGAGAAACTAAAACAGAAAAGAAAATTTAAGTTTAAAAATTCGAATAATTTAATGGAACTTGTTAAATATTGTATCCCGCAAATTTCACATTAAAATGAAAACCTCCTCGGCGTGTTACTACCGGTTCAGGAAAACGAGTCACTATATCGTTTAGCTATACTACATCGACATCATCGGTGAGTGGCCATAAAAAAATTGTATTTTAGTTTTCTAGTAAACTTGATTTCAAAGCCGTTGTCAACAGTATTTACCTGGCCAATAAAATGTTTCTTTGCTTTTGCTAATGTATATTTAACCAGTACCCAGTCTTCAATGGAAATATTGTCTTTGTTTATTTCAGGAATCTGATCTTCGCAATCCGATTCTAAAGTGAAACTTTGATCCGATTCCATAAAAGGTACACTTTCATAATCTGATTCACTGGAGCTGGATTCAAATTAATACGGACTTGGCCGACTTTGTTTACTCTTTCGGTCAATTTTCATAGCTGGTTTAGATATAGTAGATGAACTTGTAGAGATTTTTGACTGACTACTTGCGATAGTACCTGCAATGGTTTGGCCACCTTGAATTAAGCGCTTTCGTTTCCTTGGATTAGAAGAAGGACTCTGTCGGAGCGAATCAAGTAGTAGATCATCAAAACTTGCCTTCTTTTCTTGCCGATTTTCGGTTGTAGCTGGTACTACAGGTTCAGTTATAGGCTCCTGATGATTATTTAGTATATTTCTTCATTTTGATCAGAGCTGACAATTACTTTGAGATTGGTGGCACTAGATGCTGAAGGAACTGTAAGTAATTCTGCATTAGATGCTAGTTTCCTTTTAAATGAAGCGCCAGATGTAGAAGGCTTTACTGTTTTTAACATTGACTGTTCGGAAGTAGCGGTTTTTTCTGTTACATTCGGTGCTACAGAATCATGTTCATTCCTTTCAATATCAATGCGTTCTGGCCTCGGTTGTAAATCTGTTACAGATCTTTGATTTTTTAAGTGTTCCTGCCATCTTTTTAGGGCATCGATGTCATACTTTTCTTTAGGAATAACATGTCTATTAAATGGAACAATACCACCCTTTCTGAATCCTGTTTTTATGATTCCGGAATCTACTTCAGCCCAGGTTTTCACTAGCAATGTGGCGAAGTCCCTTTTTGATAGTCATTGTCCCTGATGACGTCTTTGCCATGTTATTACTTCCCTCTCCCATATTGCCCCTTAAAGGATCTAAACATACTCAAATCGAGAGGTTGAAGTAAATGACTTGTATGGGCTGCAGTTTAGGTATATGAATATTTTCTTCTCTTGCGGCTTGAATTAATAAGCAATCCACATGCGAGACATGCCCATCATATATAACAATAATTGGTGCCTGATCACAAACCAAAGGAATAAAAGTCTTTAGAAAGTAATTTCTAAATATTTCGGAGGTCATCCATCCATTGGCGCTGGCTGCATTTACGGTGTCTTTGAAGAAGTCTTCATTTCTTTCTGAAATCCAGCAATATTATTGCCTTTAAATATTATCAATGTTATTGCATTTAAATATTATCAATGGTGGCAATTTTCAACCACTAGCACTTGCTCCTGCCAGGACGGTTATATTTTCTCTGCCCGATCCAGCAATAATGCTTGAAGAGGGGTTGCCTTTCGCGCCAGCAATTTTAAGACGAGAATGATCTGTACACAGTGAAGTCTCATCTAAATTGTAAATACATTCAGGACGATCCTGAAGACCCAACTCCAATATAGCCTTTTCCAATAAAACAAAATATTGGTCTATTATGAATGGGTCCGTAGATTTCTTTCTGCAGTACTCTAAGCTTTGTGGTTTCTTGATACTCAAAGAGTGACGTTGTTTAAACTTTATTAGCCAGTCTGTGCCTGGCATATTGTTTCTTAAAAGGATTGGGAATATTATTTAAAGTTACAAAGTCCCGAACTTTTTCTTGAAGCTCTCTCGAAGTTAATCAATATCCCCACTTCTCCATTGTTTTTATATTTTCGGCCAGTTGACACTTATCTTGCCAAGAAAGTATTGGAGGTCGGCCCTGTGTCTTGCTTTTTTCGCCACGGCGCCGGCGGCCGTTATTCTACAGTAGATTGTAATGTATGGGATTCTGAATTCGGTACTAGCCATCGACATGGTTAATTCACCTTGATTGACGGCATTTACTGCAGCATTTAATTGCTTCTCCCCATAGGCAGCCCTATCGGACTTTCTTTTATAATTTCGTACCATGACGTCAACTCTCTGTACAGAATAAAAGCTTTACGTGTCAGTGCCAGTGTAAATTATAAGTTTTTACCTTTGACCAATTTTTTATGGAGATATCACACACTATTCAACGGACCGATTCGGAGGTTATGTTACAAATGACTACTCAGAAAGAAAAAAACACCTGGTAACTCGCCGGGAGTAGATAATTGAACAGCGCTAACGTATAGTTAGTTGCCTCGAACCACACAGACAAGTAAACTTTCAATATTGCCTGATTGGCGCTCTGATTTTCCACTTACCCCATTTTTACACTTGCCCCCGTCTACCCTATACCATATTCAAATCCAAGATTATGCATACGAAGGAAATATTGATCAGTACTTAATGACAACCGTAACTCTATTTCGATTGGTCAAGCGGCAATAAAACTAAAAGGCCCTGGGCGACAGGGTTGAATTTAGTTTACCCGTGATTTTCGCATTATTGCATTGTATCGTTTGGTGTTTGTTATCAATATTTTGATATAAATATTTGTGTTTTTGACCGTTGTATTTGATTGTATACAGGGTGTTTCAGAAGTGCTAACCTAAACTAACCTGAATATGTGTCCGGAGTTGCCCCGTTTTGATGTACAGAGTGTTAAAGTTTTTTTAAAAAAATCGTTTTTTTTTTTATTTCTGTAAATATCCTTTTCCCGATTTTATTGCAATTTGGTACCGTCATTCATAATGATAAGAGGCTGAATTAGCCCTAACTAGATTAAATTTATAAAGTCCAGTGGCGTCCCGGGAAACACTTCAACGAATAATATTGACAAAAAAATGCACGCCACTGACTTTTTTCTAATTTTGATATTTTGATATACCAACTAATGATACAATTTTAAAATGTTTTTATTCTTTGACGTCTTAATCAAATTGATTTGTTTACTTGGTATGCTGCAGCTTTGATTTAAATATGGTATAGTATAAATTCAAGTGTTAATATGACGCTTGTCGAAATGGAGGAATTTGTGCTAACATCTCCTCTTCGTCTTCTTCCTCCAACAACAGCATGCAACTAATGTTATCGGCGTTCATTATAAATCATAGATAAGCGCTTCCACTACGAAATACGAATATGATCTGAAACGCGCTGCTCCAGCCGCGCTAGCCAAACCACCTTGTGGCGACGGCCGATTGCTACGCTCGATCGCGAACGCCAGCCGCACCCGCTGACTGCTCCAGCGAAACCATACGTTTACTCTCGACTTGTTTTGATTCCGATCATTTTAATTCGGTGTGACGTCAGGGACAAATGCAGCACAAGCATTTTGTTGAATTTCGTACCCATACTAACGTGCCCGTGCGATAATATAAACATTTTCAATGTTAAAATGCACGCCACTGACTTTTTTCTAATTTTGATATTTTTTTCGGATATACCAACTAATGATACAATTTTAAAATGCTTTGATACTTTGACGTCTTAATCAAATTGATTTGTTAACTTGGTATGCTGCAGCTTTGATTTAAATATGGTACCTATAGTATAAATTCAAGTGTTAATATGACGTTTGTCGAAATGGAGGAATTTGGGCTAACATCTCCTTTTCGTCTTCTTCCTCCAACAACAGCATGCAACTAATGTTATCGGCGTTCATTATAAGTCATACATAAGCGCTTTCACTACGAAATACAAATATGATCTGAAGCGCGCTCCAGCCGCGCCAGCCTGCACCCGCTGACTGCTCCAGCGAAACCATACGATTACTCACGACTTGGTCTGATCCCGATCATTTATCTCGGTGTGACGTCAGGGACAAATGCAACACAAGAATTTCGAATTCCGTACCCATACTACGTGCCCGTGCGATAATATAAACATTTTCAATGTTAAAAGCAATAATAGACTTAGTAAACATTGCCCAAGCTATTCTTGAAAAATGTTGCTTTCCAGAACACCGGAAAATGGTTAAAATGGCGTTAATACCAAAACTGGTAAAGATTTAAGGTTGGCTGTCAGTTACAGGCCGATAAGCCTATTATCATGCCTTCGAAAACTAATATTTAATAAGGTGACTGATTTTGTATTAAGACAACAACGCTTTACCACCTGAGCAGTTCGGATTTAGAGCTGCTAGTTGCACGGTCCGCCAGACATCACGACCGACAACCCATATACTAATAGATTTTAACGGCCGCATAACGACTAAAACATAATTTCTCGACGTTTCTCGTTCGACTAGGTCTGGCACGACGGCTTCACACTTAAATTGATAAGGCTAGGCGTGCCCAAATGGCTAGCTCGAGTTGTCATATCATTCCTTGAGGACGAGAAGTTCGTGGTGTTATCTGAAAATGATACATCTTTCACAATGGCAATGAGGGCGGGGGTCCCGCAAGGGTCAGCTATCGCCCCCAACTGTATAATATTTTTACATCTGATATTCCGCATCATCCACAAAAGGAACTATATCTGCTCGCTGCTTAAATATCTAGACCCCATCTTCGACAAAAAGATGGCTTGGAATGAGTGCATGAATGAGTGGCTTGCTAAGGCACAAAAGCAAGTGTGTGTAGTATACCCGCTTTTTTATGCCAATAGCAAAATTAATTTCAAAACTAAGACTGCAGTCTGCAAAACATTTATTACAGCAGTTTTATTTTACTGGTACACCGTAAACAATACTAGACGTAACAAGCAAGGGCGTATCCAGAGGGGGGCAAGGGGGGCAGCTGCCCCCCCTTTCTAACCAGATTTGAAATGCAAATAGATTATCAATTTGTAAAAAAATAATGTACCTAAGTTTAGTCAATTTAGTGTAGTGACCATTATTATTATTATTTTTAAAAAATATCACACATAGTTACTAGAGGTGCAGGAGGTGCTTTGTGGAATTTTTACAGATTGACAAAAATCTTGAAAATGCTGCCGTTTGTAAGAATTTATTTTGTGCCGCCCCTACCTACCTCCTTCTCCTTCACCCTCTTGAAGCAATAAGTATTGCCAAAGCTATTGATGATTTTGTGACAAACTTAGGCCTAGACCCTGATAAGTGTGTGGGATTAGGTTTCGATGGATGTTTCACCATGTCCGGAAAAGAGGCCTTCCACTTCCATTGCTCTTCACACAAGCTTAACCTTGTCGTGAACGACTTGAATGTTATTCCAGAAATACGGAACAGCGTTGGAACTATTAAGGAGATAGTTACATATTTTCGCGAGTCTGTTCTGCGACGCAAACTTATTGCTAACATTCCTAAATTGTGTGAGACTAGATGGCCAGAAAAGTATAAAAGCATTCGTGTTTTTAAGAATCACTTTCTTGATATAGTTGACGCACTAGAGACATTAGCTGAGGAAGAAAATGCAGCAACAAGAAAAAGTGCGTATCAAATGCACGTAGCAGCATGCAAACCTTCATTTATCGTATCAGTAGCATTAACTGCTAAATATTCTGCCATTTTGGAACCTCTAGCAAATATAATTCAAATGAAGACACTTGATATAGTCAAAGCCAACGATTACATTAGAACCATTCTTGAAATGTTGATAGATCAACGGGAAGGAGCGGAGAACGTAACAGCTGAAATTTTAGAAGAAGCAGGCGACATAGCAAAGGCTTTGAATGTTGATATAACTGTCGCTCGTATTGCCGGCCGACAAAAACACAGAAGCAACCCTCCAGCCGAAAATTCAGGTGAATTTTGGAGAATATCTCTCGTAATTCCTTACTTAGATTCAATAATTGGATCTCTACAAGTAAGATTTTCTGCAGATAAATCGCCAGCATTTTCATTGACCCATTTTCATCCGGGTAACATGAAACATGTTTCATTGGAGGAATGGAGAGAAAGTATTTCTCCTTGTGTAACTTTCTACAATTTGGAAGGCATCTAAGGAGAAATTGAATTATGGTTCAAAATGTGGAATCAGGTACAGGAAACACCAGACATTACTGAGATTTAAAAAAAATGTGAGATGTTTTTTCCGTCAATTAGAACGGCTATTATGATACTACTTTCACAACCATGCACCATCAGCACGATCGAGCGTTCATTCAGTTCCCTTCGAAGAATCAAGACATGGTTGAGGAGCACTATTAGTGAAGATAGGTTAAACGGGTTAGCTATGCTCAGCATTCATCGCCAGTGGGTGTTTGCGCACGAGCAGCAATTGGTGGAAGATGTAGTTCGAAAGTTTGCAAGCAATCCACGTAAATTATTATTCAAAAATTAATTTTTTTTTAAATAAACTGTAAAATATCCCTCTTGTTATTATGTTTTATTTTAAGAAGCATCCCCCCCTGCCCTTAGAAGGCTATGGAATTCAGAAAGCTGCCCCCCCTTCTGTTTTGAGCTGGATACGCCCTTGAGTAACAAGGCACAACTTTTGCGTCAAGTCAATAGACCTGTTACATAGAGACATGCGCATGGACAGGATCAACGATTACTTTACAAAATTACTGGGACAATACTTTCAAAGAACTGACGTCTCGCTGATGAAGATTTCGTTGTGGGTAAAAAGGAACTAGAAGGTACAACAAAAAAATCATAAGACGCAGAATTGTAAGCATTACTTTATGACTTATTTAAAAAAAGTGATTCATCAAAGAATTTTTACTATAGGCACTTTATGTCAAAACCTAACCATTTTTTTGATATTCGGGTATTAATATCATGAGAACTGATTATCCGTGAGAACTGATAGAAATATGCGTTGGAGATTTGTGACATAAAGTGGGCATTGGAAAATAAGTTTTCATTTATTATGGGTATTTCTGCTTCATAGTTTATCAGTTTTAATAGATTAGTTATTGATTTCCATACAAATAATTAGATTCTTAAGTGAAATGGATTTTTCTAACGGAAACACCGCTAATAGGAATATTAATGATATTGGATTATGGTGATCGAAGGCGAACGCAGCTTGAGGTTTCCGATATTTTTAATAATAAGAATCCCGACATTAATCCGATAGCACGGTCTACAGTTTTAAAGAAATTCGAGGAAACTGGCAATGTAAAAGATGTTTCAAGATCTGGGCGTCTACAAACTGCGACAAGTGGCGATGACTATTAAATATTTTGCTCAGCATAGAGGAAAGTCCACACCTCACACCTCAAACCATTTGCCTGGATAACGTCATATCGCACATGTTGGTAGATCGCCTATTAAAGAATAAAAAGTTCCACCAATACGAACTTAAACTATAATTAAATTAGCTTTTAGGCTTTATCGCCTAACTGATTAGACCCAGAAAGGTCAAAAGCTACCATCAAAATGGGATCCTTACTATAACACAAGGTTAAGGTGAATCCTGATGACCCAGTTTACTCGCTTCGAGTAATCTTTTGTTCAAAGCAAAAGTGTGGTACTCCTTTTGGATTTTGCAAATATCCGCAAAATTCGCGGCGCGATTAACCTTTTGGACACACAAAAGCAAAGAGTCTTTGGTACTCAAAGAAAGTAAAAGTATTCTTTGGTCCGAAAACCTGTAAAGTTTGGTGCTTGTTTCTACTTTCGTTTTTCTTCTTCAGTCAGGGAAATTACCCTGAGACAAGTTGGAATTTTATCTAATAGAAGTGAATCTACAGAAAAGTTTCGAAAACTGCAAAACATCGAAAGATGTGCAGAAAACGAGATTTGTAGAACTCCGTAGATGCCTGACACTGGTACAACCTTTGTGCCTTTGGCAAAATGAACAAACATTGTTCTTTGCGTTTGAGAACTACTTCTTGAACCAACAAAATTAACATATAATTAAATAAAATGACTGAAGAAGACGAACCAAAGTCGAAACAAGCACCAAACTTTACAGGTTTTCGGATCAAAGAATACTTTTGCTTTCTTTGAGTACCAAAGTCTTTGCTTTTGTGTGTCCAAAAGATTAATCGCGCCGCGAATTTTGCGGAGATTTGCGAAATCCAAAAAGAGTACCACACTTTTGCTTTGAACCGAAGGTTATTCGAAGCGAGTAAACTGGGTCATCAGGATTCACCTTAACCTTGTGTTATAGTAAGGATCCCATTTTGATGGTAGCTTTCGACCTTTCTGGGTCTCATCAGAGCTAATTTAATTATATTATGTTAATTTTGTTGGTTCAAGAAGTAGTTCTCAAACGCAAAGAACAATGTTTGTTCATTTTGCCAAAGACACAAAGGTTGTACCAGTGTCAGGAATCTGCGGAGTTCTACAAATCTCGTTTTCTGCACATCTTTTGATGCTTTGCAGTTTCAGAAACTTTTCGAACTTAAACTGGTTTAAAGCTTTCTGAGAATATGACAGACGTTTAGAATTTAGTGAATACATAATTGGTTGGTGTAATGCTAATCAAAAGTTTATTAATAAAATATTGTCTTTCGATGAGTCGATGTTCTGTCTTACTAAAAATGATAATCAGCATAATTTTCGATATTGGGCTAAAGAAACTCCTCATTGGATTCGGGAACAAAACACTAATATTTGGGTTATTTAGGTTATATTGGGGATTATAATTTAAATGGCGATAGATATTTGCAGCTTGATGAGGAATCAACATGCTCCTGCTCTTGCGATCCTATTTCAAAATCCTCGTCAGTTAGAATAAAGTCAATTAAAACTGTTTATAAATAAAAAAAAAATTGACAACGTTGCAGTACCAAATAACGATGCATGACTGCCGCAAGACGTTCCATCACCACATTACACCAGACAAGTAAGGGATTACACCGCTCAACACCAAAAATGTTTCGGACTCAAAAATAGCTATTTCCGAAGTATTTTGTCTTGCTAAACACGAAAATCACCATGAAAAGTTCAGATTAGCTCTTATTTTCAATGTACAGGGTTGGGCAAAAAACATCCATGTTTCATTCCAACATCGATGTTTTTAACGCCGATGTTTTATTTTCGATGTTTTTTTGATACCATCGATATTTACTTTAAACATCGACCAATCGAGATAAAATCTGAATCCACCCTACGACCGGTAAAGTATTGAAGTCTCAATGCAATTCTAAACTATGGCGCTACGAGTTCAGTCAGCGTCAGTGTTCTTATTCTTATTCGCAATTGTACGGGGTTTCCCCTGCGCTCGTTTCTTTGGGATTTCCAGGTCGGCTATTCAGAATTAGCCGCTCGAAACATTTCGGTGCTGCAGAAATATTTTTCTTAACCGTTCGCACGAGGCCCTCCGCCTGAGGAGTCGCGGACATAGACAAAGGAGATGCGCTTATGGTAGGGATAGATAGGCAACTTAACATACTAAATTAGTTCCCTTATAGCGCCATTCGTGTCTGGTTGAAGAACTAAATGTAGCACTGCGGGCGAGGGGCGGGGGGTCGGCGCCACGCATGAAAATTCAAATTTTACAACTTTGAATTCGAATTTTCGCGCTTGGAAAAGTTAGAAGCGCGAACATTTTGAATTTAAGTCAATATATTTTGGGAGATTAAAAGGAAGTTGTAATAACGTTTCTGATATGGCGACAAGCTTTATTAATATTAGATATTTACATAAATTAATATAATAACAATCCAAGTTTTACCTAGGATTGTGCTGTAAAGAATTAACATAGGAACAGCGTTCAGCTTTAAAAGGATCCTCTTCTGCTATGCTCAATTTTTTGGTCATAATCAAAATGTGTGTGACAAACTCTATAAGTTTTTTGAATGCCAATCTTGTCTTTGCCACAGAGTAATGGATTTTGAATAGCATTTACCCAAAGTTTATGCGTCTAAAAATACACGGACATTATACTAAGATCGTAAAACTGTCTAAACTCTAAGAAACTCAGTATATAAGTAATGTTTATGATTATTCAGGATCAAAAGGTGTCCTGCATAGATTTTTTTTAGATAGCAATAATATTTTGTATACAGTATAGGCGCAAGGTGCCTTTTTGGCTCTTCACGATTCACCCTTTTTATTACTTCGTTAATACAACAAAAAACTTACCGGGTCGCTTTTTGGAAACCTGTGCACTTTCACACGTTTCTCGTTTTGTACTTTACATCCGGGAACGCAACAATAAATCACAATAGCAGAATAAACTTAATGAACTTAAAACGTCGCGCCGCTTCGTTTAAAAATTTAATTTTAAAATGTCAATGTCGCTTGGGTCCGACTTTGGAAGATATTTTTTATTATGGATCAGCGCATAAGTCATATTTTTATCTTCATCGCACCTTAGCTGGTGCGGTTAAACTCAGAGAGAGAAAGATAGAGAACGTTCTCCACGCTCATTCTAAATACATGTTTTGCCGCTACCAACGTTAGAATATGAACAACCTTATAAAACAAAATCCCTACAATAGCGCCATCATCGTCTGGTTGAAAAACTAATCGAGGAACGATCTTCACCATTTAAGTTATCCTAGCCTGGTCGCGGACTTAATCGCGAAAAGGTGGATTGGATGCCGGTTAGCGCCTGTTTAACCCATAAGAGTATATACATAATGCTATAACTACTTATTTATTTACCCCTCCGCTTGACTCTCTGTTTGACCTTTTCAATCAAGTTTCAAATGTTGACTCACTCAAACAGATCAGTAACATTTCCAAGTTTCTGCTTTCAGATCAGAATGTCACTGAAATGTGTTAATGCCATCGACAACTTTTGTTACGTCTGTGGTGAAATGACTTTCGCAGCCCAGAAGCGAACCATCAGCCAGTTTGTGAAGACAACTTACCTCCATTACTTCGGTGTGAGGGTAGGTGACCAGGATAAACCGTGGGCTCCACATGTTTATTGTAAGTCTTGCTCAGTGATACTGCGAGAGTGGCCAAGGAGAAAGAAACAAGCAATAGAGTTTACTGTACTCATGGTTTGGCGTGAGCAAAGAAACCATGTAGACGATTGTTATTTCTGCTTAACGCTCTCTTACAAGCAAGGTTGGTCAACAAAAAATAAAGCACCGGTATCCCTGCGTTTCATTAGCCATGATGCTGAAGATGAAGAAGTTATTAGGACTGGGACTTCCCATGACCCAGGTCTCGAGGCAGAAAGTTAGAATGAGCCCCACTTACTAAATCAGAGAGCGATCTCATAAGAGATATTGACTTACCAACGGGGAAGGCAGAACTTCTGGGATCAAGATTGAAGCAATGGCATCTACTCCAACCAGGAGTCAATATCACAGAGTACAGGACTCGTCAGAAAAATCTTCTTAATTTCTTTGAGGAAAAAGGACATTTCGTTGCTTATATTGATGTCAACGGCATGATAAATTCCCTGAATATAACTCTTGATCCAATAAAGTGGAGGTTATTTATAGACTCTTCTAAGCTCAGTTTAAAAGAAGTCTTACTACAGAACGGTAACTTCTTTCCTTTTATTCCCATTGGTCATGCCGTTCACCTGAAGGAAACTTTTGAGAATATGAAAGTATTTCTAGACTTAATCAAATACGAGAATCTGTTTTGACGTGTTGTTGCTCTACTCCTAAAAATGCAGTTGGGCTATACTAAGTGCTGCTGTTTCCTGTGTTCGCGGGACAGTCGAGATAGAAAATCTCACTACATAAAAGACAAACGGCCTTCAAGAAGTCTAAATCCAGCGGAATGCAATGTCCAAAATGTAGTAGATCCTAACAACATTTTGCTTCCTCTCTTGTACATATGGCTGGGATTAATGAACAACTTCGTGAAAGCCATGAACCAGGCTTTTAAATATCTTAGAGCGAAATTCCCAAGATTGGGTGAAGCAAAGGTTAAGGAGGAAATCTTTGTGGGCTCTAAATTACGCAGAATTTTGAAGGCCCCTGCTTTTAATGAAATTATAGAGAGGAAAGAAAAAGCAGCCTGGGAAGCCTTTAAATTTGTGATACGAGGATGTCTAGGCAACAGAAAAGACGACAACTACCAACAGTTGGTAAAAGAACTACTACAAAGTACCGCGACCTTGGATGCAATATGTCTCTAAAAATTCATTTCCTCCACTCCCATCTTGATTTTTTTCCTGAAAACTGTGGAGCTCTAAGCGATGAGCACGGTGAAAGGTTCCACTAAGATATCTCTGCAATGGAACGCAGATATCAGGGTCATTGGGATGAGTCAATGCTCGCCGACTACTGCTGGACTGTTACAAGGGATGTTTCGGATTAGACGTTCAAGAGGTAATACAAAAGAAAACGGCCATACGAATAGCCCAAAATCAACCACTTCTTTCTGAAAAATGAACATTGTTTAGTACAACATAAGCTATTGTATTACATTATTATTTTTATTTTTTTTAATTTTATTTTTTTTATTTCATTTTTATCAAAAATTACACAGGAATTTTTTTTTTCAATTTTTCTTTAAATGGATGTCTCCAGTGGACTGCCCTGTATCCTGAAAACAGAGCTAATGAAAAAATTCATCGCCATATTGGTTTTTCTCGACCTAAAATTAATTACATTTAGCTATTTAGAACCAGGAAACAGACAGATTTTTTTTAGACTTAAGTGAGTTTGCGAGTATTG
Source organism: Polydrusus tereticollis (assembly GCA_963920685.1). Lineage (NCBI taxonomy): Eukaryota > Metazoa > Arthropoda > Insecta > Coleoptera > Curculionidae > Polydrusus > Polydrusus tereticollis. The sequence goes on along the minus strand of OY987328.1, from coordinate 86,740,092 downwards.
CTCCTATTTCTTTATAGGTTGCTGCTCACTGGGACATAATTTGGGGGTTGATTTCAGAAGATAGCTCCATAGTTAATGTAAAGAGGGGGCAGCAGGGAAGTAGTAACTTTTAAATCATTTTTGGTCCGGTGTTGTATTAATTCATTCAAGTGAAAGGGGGGCAACGAGGTGGCACAGGAGTGAGCCAGTCTCTCGGCAGTCTGTATGGTTTGTTGGGATTGAAGTGGATGTGTGATCGTGTATCGAGAGGGTTCAAGGAAACGTCCGTCTGTTCGTCAATAATGAGTTTGTCTATGTGTTCAGTGATTGTCGGCATTTGTCATTGTGTAGAGTATGCACTATCGTAAACCGGGGAGAATCCGTCAAAAGTTTAAAATATGCAGAAAGCTGACTTATTTAAGGTGCACCACGAGGCGACACCATAAATCAGAACTGGCCGAATAATTGTCTTGTAAAGTAATATCTTTGTCCGTAAGCATAGTCTACTTTGTACTGTTAATGAGAGAGTAGATGGCGCTGAGTTGACCATTTGCTTCTTTCAAGCATTGGTCTGCGTTGTCGGTCTAAGCCAGCCGCTTACCGAAGCTCAGATACAGATATTTAACTTTCTCATCCCAGGTTAGACTTAATGACTACTAAGAAGAATTGTTGGATCGGTATAACATCAAAAATTTTAATATAGCGTAGAAGATATGTACAAAAAAAAGACAGGGTATTGCAATAATCCAGATCATTTAACTTAAAAAGAAGTAACAAAAATTTTTGAGAAAATCATCACAATTTGGCAACGCCACTGACAATAACAAAAATATTTTACCGTCATAAGGGAACTTAGTAGAACTTTCAATTTATAACAAAATATACAGGGTGTCAAATCTAATCCAAACTATCCGAAATTTGGAAATACAATTAGAACACCCTGTATAAAATAGGCTCGAAAACACTTATAAATAGTACTCATATAACCCAGATGCAACTATTTGCAAAAAATCTTCATTAAATTAAAATCAATAGGGAAACTGTAGGATACTTATTGCAACCGTGCAAAAACAAAAAAATTAGGAAAATAATTAATATCTTGGCAAAACCGCCACAGATTGAAACGAAAATTTGGAATTATATAAATAATAAAGAAATACACTTGTTTCGGGCAAAAAATATAGGGTGTCCTATTTAAAAATATTGAAGCTTAAGTTGTCCCGCTTTTGTGAAAAATAATGTATATTTAAAAATATTTTTAAAAAATACACCTTTAAGTGCCCCTTGATTTTTATATTGAAAGTTTTTCCTTATCTATAATAGCATAAGAGATATCGAAGAATTACAAACTAAATGGACACCCTGTATACGCCTTAACGTCTTGAAATTTTCCAATTAACTTTTATTGCACTTCATCGTGTACCTTATTTTTAAATTTAATTTTTCTTGATATAATGCTGGCATTCCAGTAAGACAAGGAAATGCTCCGAATGCTGAGACTATTGCTGCAACTCAGTCAGTCAATGTTAATGAAAATTTGTCCATTCTAAGACGTTCACAATAATTCTTCAATCCAAAACATATACTTGACATATTTTACGTATTTGGGCTTACATCCTTCCAAAATTTGCTTTGACGCAACAGTTAAAGCTTCTGGATCATCGCAAACGTCGTGTATTTGCTAATTTCACCTTGAGACAACTTGAGAATTATTGTGATTTTGCTAAGAAAATATTATTCCCAGATAAAACTCATTTCGAAATCTCTAGAATGGTCAACAAGAAAAATTGTCGTTATTGTAGTGAAAGTATTCCACAAGTCATTATCACGAAAGACCTCTACCATCGGCAAGAGTGACCACTTGGTGTGGTTTATGGCACGGTGGCATTATCGATCATCTTTATTTCTAAAGTAAGAATGGATATGCCATTACTGTCAATGGTGAGCGGTACAGATCGGTGATAATTAACTTTTTATGGGCTGAACTGAATGATATTGATTTAACTAACATCTAGTTTTAACAAGACGGCGTTATGTGCCACACGGCCAGTGAAACAATTGGTTTCTATTGTTTGAAAAGTTTGGTCAAAAGATTATTTCCAGAAATACACCTATCGAAAGGCCTTGAAGAAGTTGTGACACCTCATGACTTCTTCTTATGCAATGGGGGTATTGAAAATCGATTGTTATTGAGTATAAACCAGAAACCCAATTTATGGAATAGAGTGCTTGAAAATTGTGTTTATCGAATTCGGTATTATATAACTTAATTGCATGGATGACCTTTCAAAATAAAATAAAAACTTTTGATCTATTTCCATTTGTTGTTGTTTTATTTCAATTTATAGATATGTCGCCCTTATTGGAACCCCTTTATTTAAATAAACACCTTTTTATTCCATAAGGCAAAAGATTAATCCCATGCTAATATATTCTGGTGTAAGCGATCTCGCCCGGCAATCGAGAGGTCCCGGGTTCAAATTTTGACTTGAACTTTGATGTTTGTAAGTGTTTGTAAATATTGATGTAATTGTATGAGTTAATAAATAATTAATAAACGATAAAAACTTGATGATGTAATGATATGTAACTCGCGGTAAAGGCCAATTAAAAAAAAATACATTTGTGTGTATCTAACTTGACAAGGGCCTCGCTAACTTAACGTCAAGTTTCCCTATCTTCTGACCAGTATATACGGGCCAGTATAAGTTGTTTTAATAAATACTCTCTGCATTTTATTATAATACTATATGGGCAAAAGACTGGACTCCCAAACTTGTAAATTAAAAATTACACAATTTTTTTCACATAAAACAACCTATATTTACTATATTTTACAACGTTTCCATATTTGAACATATTATGTGAAATGTAGCAAGTATAGCGAAATCTTGCTGTAATTCATCGTATCAACCGAGCGAAACGAACGAAGACTTATAGAAGTCCAAACATGTGCTATATTTCACATTATGTTTATTAAACATTATAAAATAATCACGACTATACCCACAGACAATGGCAATCTTTTGTCATGGACAACAGGTTGTCACTATCTGCTGACGGTAGGGTAGCTCTTTATGTGGAAGCACTGGGTCGTGGTCCATATACTTACACCTTCCCTTCGTCTTTGGTTTGCCATGGGCGGCACCTGGTTTGATCGAAGTCCAAACCAGGAAAAATATACCGTATATCAGTTCTATTGAAAAATCTATGCAATAAATAAAACTAAAGCTTTCCCACACATACAATTAAGTTTTTATTAAAATATAAAGTTACTTGATAACAGAAGGGTTTGTTAAGTTTATTTTTATGATGTCAAATTGTTTAAAATTTAGTTTAGTTATAAAAAAGGAATGAAGAAAAAAACAGCCTTTCCAGACGCAAGGATTTAAAATAAAATGGGGTATAACCTAGGAAGATTCTAGAACCTTTTAAATCTTTTGATGGTGTATGGTTATAAAAGGGTTACCTTTGTCAAGATGGCTTTACATTGAAAAAAAATTATTGATTAAATAGCTGTTAATTTAAATGTTGCGACGTACTAATTAAATTGAAATGGCAAAATGTATTAAACTAAGGTTCGCTTTATACAAGCCTTCTAATCCCTCGCTTCTAATGGGGCAGCTATACTGGGCATGGCCCATGTGGCTCCTGAAAGCTGCTTATGGTCGGTCAGGTGGAATTTAGTCCATACATAGCTTATAAATCAATTCAAAACTTAACACCAACAAAAAAGAAGAGAACAGAGACACACTACAAACGATCCAAACGATACGAGAGTCTGGGCTATTCCCAGAACCTAAATTAAATAATGAAATGAAGAAAATAATTCCAAACAACTTTGTTTAAACATAAAATTGCCAAAAGTAGAAATGGACGGTCTGCGACTTGACGGAGACGCAAAAACTGAAATACATGGTTCACCTATGTGCGGCGCCTGGTGCCATCAACCACAGAAAAGCAGAAGTAGTGCGTTCGCCCCATACTCTCACTAACGTTCGGTAAACAAATATAATACAACTCAATAACAAAACAATTTTTCGAGCAAAATAATTATAAAATATGCACTTTTGTAGAAATATTACTGTACGAATCAAAGGTAAATCTACATTCCCCACAAGGTCAATAGTGGCAATTTTTAAAATTACTTGCTACATGGGTTCAGAAATGGTTTAAGTACAGGTACTGCAGTAACTTCGGCTATTGACGATGCAATAAAACAGGTGAGTGTACTTGTACTCGTGTATTATTCCAGGGCATTTGACACTCTGGACCAGTGGCTAAAACTAGTAAGCTTCTTCCTATCAAACCTTTATCAGAGGTTTTTGTGGAATGATATTGGGTTCAGCAGTGTATGCATCTGGAGTGCTGTCTTGTCTCCTCTACTGTTTTTAATTTATACCATTGATACAACTACTTATGATGATGACATATAGCTTTATTAGTATTTTCATGTCAGACACAGTTCAAGCGACTCAAGAAACTTTATTATATTTATAATATTTATCAATACAATACACCACACAAATTAAATTCCAAGTGGTACATATATAACGAATATTGTAAAATGGTAAGCTACAAACGTAAAAACCATAATAAAACTTTAATTCTATTCTGTAATTCTAAATCTATCACAATTTGGGAAGTGCCTATTATTATTCAACAGTATTTCAATAAAGGCAGGGCGCCCACAATTAGTTCTGTGAGTTTGTTCAAAAAATAATTCAGACTGCCTAGCTTGCCGTACAGGAATACGAAATAATATTGGACTTAATAGACTATTGCAGTTAATCAAACCGTTTAGAGTTTCATGGAGAAATATTAAGAGAGCTTTTCTCCTATGGTGTTGTAAAGGATCCAGACCACATAAGAGTAGTCTAGTTTCGTGGGAGACATTTTGATAAGAAAATTGAATTTATATAATAAATGTTTTGCGAATTTGTTTTGTACCCGGTCAAGCTTATTTATATGCCACGATTGGAAAACAAATTAGATTTTTACCAACCAATAGAACAGGCCGGGCTCCGCAGAGGATTTGGAACCAGATCATCTTCAAGGCATCAAAACCGTGATCGAAAAATCAATCGAATACAATAGACCACTTGTCATTGCCTTTGTGGACTTCCACAAGGCTTTTGACACTGTTGAGTTAAGTGCAGTTTTAAACTCCTTACAAAGATGTTGTGTCGACTATCGTTACACTAAATTAATATATAACATATATAAAAATGATACGATGATGGTAAAACTGCACGAAAACACCAACCCCATAAGAATCGGTAGAGGAGTACGACAGGATGATACTATGTCTCCCAAACTGTTTACCACCGTTCTGCAGTATGCCTTCGGAATGCTTGAATGGACCGGAAAGGGTTTGAATATAGATGGCTTAAACCTAACAGATCTGCGCTTCGCGGATGATATAGCCCTGATGTCTGACAACTTACAAGATATCAGGAAAATGCTGGAAAATCTTTAGAAAGTATGTGCTCAGGTCGGGCTAAAAATTAATATATCAAAAACGAAATTTATGACGAATTTGGTCCCTAGTGGAAATATTGCTGTTGGTGACTGTGAGGTGGAGCTGGTGGATAAGTACACATATCTTGGTCATGAAATAAGAATTTTGAGAGACAATCAAACATGTGAAATAAAAAGAAGAATCACGCTCTCTTGGGCTGCATACGGCAAACTTGGGGACGCGTTTAAGAGTAATCTTCCAATTTGTCTGAAGCGAAAGGTTTTTAATCAGTGCATTCTACCGGTTATGACCTACGGCGCCGAAACTTTAACTCTGATAGTCACATCCGCTAAGAAGCTTAAAATAGCACAACGCAAGATGGAAAGATCGATGCTCAGGGTGTCACTCCGGGACCACGTTAGAAATGAGGACCTACGGGCGAGAACAGGAGTCACGGACGTTGTCTACCAGGTGGCAAAACTCAAGTGGAACTGGGCCGGACATGTGGCCCGCATGACGGATGGACGATGGACAAAAAGGCTGCTCGAGTGGAGACCAAGGGCCGACAAGCGAAACAGGGGAAGACTTCCCACGCGGTGGACGGACGATATCAAAAGAATAACCACAAATCGGATGCAGAGCGCTCAAAATAGAGGACAGTGGGCAGAAATGGGGGAGGCCTATATCCAGCAGTGGATGCAAAGGGCTGATTGATGATGATGATGATGATGATCATACGGAGTCCAAATTACGGAGCAAAATTTCAATACGAAGCAGACAGTTGTAAAGAGCTATTAGCGCCTTCATGTCATGGATGTGCCTAGTATGTCTCTTTATAAAACCTAACAATCTAAAACTCTTCAGAACAACGAAGTAAGAAATCGTTTGGCGAAAGGTCAGGAGACCTGGCTGGCCAAAGGATTAAATGCCGTGGCCCCTACTTGATAACAGGAAAACCGCAGCGTTAATACAACAGTCGGAAGGACCTAAGAAATATCACTGCCGTGGTTACCGGACACTGTCTTTTCGGTAGATATGCCGAACGTATGCAAATACCAGCTAACGACTTCTGCAGAAGTTGCAGAGACGAAGAAGAGAAGGAAAGTATTCAACATTTCTTGTGTAAATGCCCTGTCCTTGCAAGAAGAAGGTTTAATGCCTTGGGCGAACCATTCTTCAATAATCTGGAGGAAGTAAGCTTACTACTGGGTCGACTTACTGGGTTTATTAACAGAGGTGGCTGGTTCGAGTGAGCTGCCAAGATTCTTCTACGCCTTACTTCGCACTAGCCATCAGGGAGCTGAAGATGATAGGTTCCGCAGAACATGTGTGGTATCGCAACGGTCCTTATAGGACTACATAAGACTGTCTGGACAGACCAGAAGTCTGTCACTCTTACCTAATCCAACCTTGACAGATCGATGTAAATAACGTCTACCCAGTGGCGGCTGGTGCATAAGCGCTGCAGTGCTGCAGTGCTCCCAAAAAAATGAAGTAAAATAATAATAATTACATAATCTATAAAAAATATTTCATTTCAATTGTATTAATTCTTGCTCGGATTGTTTTGCCAGCTCTATGGTGTGTGTGGCGGACTGTACACTGTACATACCGCGGCGATCGCCAAAGTAAAGTCGACTAATGGAATATCGTACCGACACTACCCTGTCGCTGAATTATTTTTGATCTGGGCAACACGATCGGGCTCGGTGAGCTCCTTCGAACACCCGCGCGCATTCCACTTCCCCTGTAACGGTCTAAAATAAAGCCGTAATTTAACTGGAGAGTTGGCTGCATTTAGTCCAGCGCAGTGCGGTTCGCGGGATACGGTATTAAATAGTATCGAACGAATTTTTATTGCTGTGACAATTATTAACTGTGTAGTGTACTATGGAAGTGGTCTTCAATTTAATTAATGTGAAGAGATTTTTTAAATATTTATACGAAGAAAAGATAGAATTAAAAGCAAAAGGTAGACTATTACCAGATATTATTATTGAAAAATCTAGTATAAGTAGAGGAAAAAGCTATACACGTAAATTTAATAGAAACATTAGTTTAAAAAATTAATGGATTTGTGGATGTAACAAAAATGCTTTATACTGTTTTCCCTGCTTACTTTTTGGTTCAGTTCAATGACCGAAGATCGCTTAACAGCTCTTTCCATGATATCTATTGAAAAAAAGTTTCTCCGAAATAGACAATTTTAATGACAAAGTGATTACAAGATTTGCGAACCGAAAAGAACGTAGGATATACTTAATTTATAAAAAATAGGTATGTTTGGTATTTTTTTAAAAAATATGTTAATATTTTTATCTAGGTATTATTAATTTTCCTACTTGAAAAGCAAGATTCGTTAACAAAAAAGAGCGTGGCACCAATTTTGCGTCGCAAAATGTACTTTAAATCTGGCAGCAATAGCAGAGACCCACTGAAACTTACGTATGAAAAACAATTAGTTGTGTAAAAGCGTGGTCGCCATATGCCCGATTTAAATATTAAAACTGCGGGTAAAATTCGTGGCAAAATTTATAATTCAAAATTTCTATAAATGGGCGTGGTCTATAAAAATCCCTGTCGCGTTATTTTTTTTTACCTATGCAGCACACCTACTAATAGAGTTCACGAGCCGACACCGCGTCTACCTGTTTTCCTGCCTCTAGAGTGGATACTAGATAGTTATGGTAAACTGCTAAATAAGTGGATGTTGAGCGTTTCCTGTAGAATCTTTGTTGTTTAGCTATTATGTAATGTTTGTATGCACTGAAAATTTCATCGCTTATAATTGCTTCGAATCGGCTTGAGTATGTCCAAAAATCTGGAAAAATTCCGCTGTCGAAAGATTTCTGGAACAATGCAATGCGATATTACTCATGATCTCGAAAACACCAAATCAGTCTCAGAGGAACACAATTTAATTTTAAACTCAAAAAAATCTGTTACTATGTATAGGTACTAAGGCTAACAGAAACTATGTGAAGAACAGCTTAAAATTGCAAGTTTAGTTTCGGACACCTCTTTAAACTTTGTCAATTTTTCTAGATACTTGGACTTAATGATCGATGGAGAACTACACTGATAAAACTGTGCCCCCTTAATCAAATAATCTGATTTATTTGGTGAATAATTATTGGTAATAAATAAATGTGATTTTAATTAACTAAATTTTATTTAACTGAAATAAATGAGAGTATTTCGTTTTATTTGCAAAATCATTTGACTGTTGGTGGATTTGTGTCAAATCATAGAACCCTTCAAACAAATATCTTACCAAAAAACCACTAAAATAACAAAATGTAAATAACTAATTATTTAATCGAACTAATTTTTATTTAGGAACTAAATCCCGTCAATCGCTAGTTAAATCACCCAATAGAGAACTATTTAAATGTCTAGGTCATTTAAACTAAATAATTATGTATTTACATTAAATCCTTAATATAAAACAACCAAATATTTACAAATAACTAATTATTTAATCGAAGTACATTTCAAGTTAAGAACTAAATACCTTTAACTTTAATTTAAATCATTCATTGCCCAACTTTTCAAACAATTTGGTCATCCAAACTAATAATTAAATATTTAAATGAACTCCTGTCGCCTACTTTGGGCTTTAAGTAATTTGATTGGTTATACAAAAGTGGCCTGATAAATCATAGTCGCGTTTTTGGTTATTGGTGTTCGATTTTGTCGTATGTAGAAATTTATGAGTGAGAGTGAAATCTTCTTTGTTGGTGGCACAGAAGTTAGTGGTTCCATCAAAAATTAAAACGAGGATATGGGGAATAAACGTAATATGAATAATTATTTAGAAGATTGGGGTATATCGAGAAGTATATCCCATATGTCGGATACTTTTCAAGGTAGGAAACTATATTTGAATATTTTAGTTACGCATGAAACGAGTTAAAAAAGTAAGATAAGAGGCAAAGAAAAAATACTTGTACCTAATACCTAATTTGAAATTTCAAACACAAAATCTTTTTAGAAAAATGTAGCCAGGTATTTATAAATCGTGGCTACCTAGCTTACAAATAAGACAGTTTTTCTCAATTTTCACCATAATTCAATACCTATCAAACCTCCTAACGTAAAAAATAAAATATAATTAATATAATATTAATAATTATTATTGTACCTAATATTTGCAAATTTGCCTTTATTTAATTTTTTATCAAAGTTATTCACTTCTCTATAATGTTTTATTGACGTATATTTTAAGGGAAACAAGAACTAATGGTGGGTTTATACAGCAAGATAACATAACATAAAAATAAAATAAGAGTTGAATCTACAGATCTGCCATAAGACGTTTATAGGAACACATAACATAACATAAAAATAAGAAATAAAATAAGAGATGGTTATCTTTTAAACTTTATGTTATTTTTATGTAAAAATCGTTGTGCGCGTGCGCGTAAATTGTCTTAACCTTTATTTTCGGCGAAAATGTGTTTTTTCTATTGGTTTGCCTTATTATTTGAACACTATAAACAATTTGATAAGGTTTGTGATTATTATGGCATAGGTACTGATTAAACCATATTAAATAGCAACATTTCAATATTTATTATTTTTATGTGACGTCTGTATAAACACGTACTTGGATAAAATAAGAACTGATTTGAATGAACATTCTGATCTATTGAAAATTTAAAAAAGGTATTTAAACCAAATAAATTTGTACTTGGTCTAAATAAATATAAAAGACAAGTTAAACAATTATGTACTTGAATAAAAAAACAATTACTTTGATGGAAATTACCGGTTTATTTAAATGAAATCATTTAAATTGTTTAATTAAATAACGTTGTTGTTACGGCAAATACATGTAAAACAAAAGTAAAATAAATATATACTTGATACAGTATATATAAATATCAATCAAATAAACATTTTGTTAACTTAACTTTTAACCTATTTACCCTAAGTCATTGAAACGGCTTATTTAAGTTTGGTTAGTGTTAACGAAATAAATATTTGCTTGAATTTTGTATTTAGTGATATTTCAAATAAAAAGTAATTTGTATCAAATCAGATGATACTAATTGAGGCAAATAATCCTTTGGTATTTTTCAAATACATATTTGTTTGGCTAATAGGAAACAAATATTTATTTAAGTCAATGGTAAATTTTTTTAACTCAAATAATTAATTTTATCAGTGTACGCTTTCGTGAACATATAAATAATCATAGTAGAGGAAATTAAAGTAGTACTTGTTATATTTCACAATTTATTTCAGTTTCCTGACACGTGTTTCCTTAGGAATAAGTACACCAATACCCCAAGATAGACCAGGAATGTTTAAGAGAAGTTCTCGTTTAAAGCCATTTATCTATATAACTCTCTGCCTGAGGAATTCAGATTTTACAATATTAATAAATTTAAATTTAAACTCGGTAATTATTTGCCAAGTGGACAGAGACATGCTGCTAAAAATCTTGATATTTTCCTGGATTTGAACAAATTTCGTAATTACTTTTCCTTCTTTTGTGTCTTGTGTTGTATAGCTTACCTTTGGTTAAGTCAGAGTACCTAGACGTCTAGACTTAGCCAAAGTAGGATCTGCATATTTAATTTATTTTAAAATAATATATAAATGTTTATATACATTTAGGTACTATGTTAATTTACTATTTCGTCTGTTAATAAAAGTAATTTATTATTATTATAATAATATTATTATGTGTTGAAATTACACTTTGAGGTCCCTTTCCTTCTCGACAGGCCCTGGCCTTGCTGATGAGCTATTATGCGGCGAAACTCGTCCAAGGATTGGGTCTGACGGAAAGGAAAAGAGACGAACTTCTGTAACTTTGTTTCCATATTTGATGCATTTATTATAAGAAATTTGGATAAACTAATTTTTAAAACTGTAAGAATAAAAAGTTATTGCATTACGGGCTTTTAATTAAATATTCAACTATAAACCACTTACTTGCTGAGAATATCCTAACCTACACCACCTATATTGTATAATTTTTAGTTCATTAATTCGAGACTTGTTTAGCCAAATCCAGACTTTTGCACATCTCTGTAGATATAAGTAAAGCGTATTGTTATATTAATTTCATGTTGCTGATAAATGTTTGTAATATTAAATTTTATTTTAGTGATCAACCAACACCATACAGTAACTCATCAATAATTTTTGTTGTTGATGTAGGATGAAATTGTGTAAGAATATTATTTATTAAAATGTGATTAGAAATTGTTATAATTTCAAATGTGATGTTAAAAAAAGCAAGCCTGTTTATCTATAAAATAAAACTTTCACACGACATTTTACAATGTAAGCAATTACACCGGATTAAAATTAAAAATTAAAATCAATTATAAACTCTAAAAAAAAAATAAAGCCGGTAAGCAACATTTTTATAAAATGCAGATTATATATCAATAATTGGACATATTATTACGAATTGTGATCTGGAAAAGATAATTAACTCTTTTATATCTCAAAAATAAAAAATGTAGGAAAAGTATGTACCGGGTGACTTCGTATAAACTAGCACCCCCCGTAACTTTTTTATTTTTTATCGTACGGAAAAAATAAAAAAACTGACATACAGGGGAAATTTTTTCCTTTCCAAATTTGCATTGTAGTTTTCAGTAACTTTGCAAATATACGGGGGACGACAAAAATTATTTTATTTAATGGAATGCCCTGTATATTTTCAGCTAAAATGAAAGATCTTTTTGTTCTAATTTTAAGTATGCCATACAAGTTGACATTTGGTTCAGCCATTTTTGCGTTATTTAAGTTTACATTTGCATTGAATTTACATTATCTTGATATACGCTACCATGATTACTGAGTACAACAACTTTTTGAACAGTGGGCCATAAAAACAATAGTAACAAATGTTTCTGAATTGACATTGTCATTGAAATAATAACTGTCAGTGCAACTTACTCGGTTCGTATATCAAGATAATGTAAATTCAATGCAAATGTAAACTTAAATAACGCAAAAATGGCTGAACCAAATGTCAACTTGTATGGTATATTTGAAATAAAAAAAAAAGATCTTTCATTTTAGCCGAAAATATACAGGGCATTCCATTAAAAAAAAATACTTTTTGTCGTCCCCCGTATATATGCAAAGTTACGGAAACCTACAATGCAGATTTGGAAAGGAAACAATTTCCCCTGCATGTCACTTCTTTTATTTTTTCCGTACGATAAAAAATAAAAAAGTTACTGGGGGTGCTAGTTTATACGAAGTCACCCGGTACAGGGTGTCCAGTTTTCGTGTGTTCCCTTATTATAAAAATAGAAATATGGGGTTTGCGGCTTACTGTTCTACTATTTTATAAAACTTTCACTGCCGCAAATGAAATTTTGATAGCCCTCTTAATTTCTGACATCCAAGGCGATTTTGAGAAATTGTCATTTTTGACGCTCCCCTGTATTTAGATTATTTGGTAACTTATCAATAAGGTATAATGGGTTATTATAGAGCTTTAAAAAGTTTTGTTTTTGAGTTATGACCCAAACTTTTTTAAATGGGACATCCTATATATTATTAACATTTTTTGTTAAATTAATCACTTATCGTATAGGATGGTATGCCCGCAAATAAAAAACAAAATTAACAACAATATTCTTTTTATACAACTTTATATTATTACAAAACAAACCAACAATAAAACAAATATGTTAGTCTATTAAATTACAAAAATTGCTCGACACACCGTTTCGATTTCTCGCAATGTATTTAATAAAATAATTGGCCTTCCCTGCGAAAGCCTAAAGGTTTGATGGGTAGCTACTCAAAGTTGATTAATATTGTGCTATTGTCTCTTATACAACTGATTTTCTATATATCCCCATAAAGAAAAATCCAACACAGAAAGACCAGGTGATCTTGCAGGCCACCTGTCAGGTCCATTGGTACCAATACATTTATCGGGAAATGTGGTTTCTAAATATTCTCTCACTATATGAGAATCGTGACTCGGAGCGCCATCTTGCTGGTAATAAATATTATTTAAATAGGCCAAAGGAACATCCTCTAATATTTCCATTAGTACATCTCGCATTGTATCTAGTTGTTTCCGGTTGAAGTTCCTACATAGATAAAATACCTAATTTTAGTGCCAAAAATAAAGAATGGCACACTAAATCCAAACCGACCTTGACGTTCTCGTGGAAATATTACGTGTTGGTTCTCTTGGGACCGGTTCAAGATACCAGAACACGTAAAATAAGCCTCGTTGGACTAAAAAAACTGCCCTACGTTTTGGGTCACTGGGATGCAAATGTTGGATGAGATGGTATTTTTTAGTATTAACTGCGTGCTTGATTTTTTAATCCCAACTTCATCATACACTTTTCTGCATGATCTGGATGGTTATACGGTGACAGAGGCCAAAACAATTATTTCTTCTTCTTCCCTGTTTTCCTTCTTGTAAAAATTAGGCCTTGGTTTTTTAAAAGATCCGTGCTCAATGAGATTGGCTTGGATTTTTTAAAATATTCTTTTATCAGGTTGTTGTTTTTCTGGATATCTACGTAATATATATAGCAAAAACCTAATAATATAAAACAATAATAAATGAAACTTTTTTATTTTTATTATTAATATTAATGGTACTTACTTAACAAATGATTTTAAGACTTACCTATTAAAATACAGCGCCGAGGCTGCGTTCGCGTCTTCATTAGCTTGAATGAAACAAACATATATATCGTGTTTTTCATAATTTTCATATTTATTATGTTGTACCGTATTAAACAATTTTTCATAGAAATTAAACAAATACCAGTAAAATTTTACAACAATCCGTAGTGGCGCATTCACAGCATTTGGTTTTCTGCCATGGCTATCCGTGATTGACCTATTGATAGCCTTCTATACAACAAATTGGTAATTTTATAAGAAATGTTAAAATTATGCCTTTTGAAGAGAAATAAATATGGAATATTATATATTTTTGAAAAGCTCTTAAAAAGAGGAATAAGACAAAGAAATTATATATAGGGACCTTTTTAAAGCTCTATAATAACTCATTATACCTTACTGATAAGTTATCAAATAATCGAGATACAGGGGAGCGTCAAATATGACAAATTTTCAAAATCGCCCTGTATGTTAGAAACTAAGAGGGCTATGAAAATTTTGTTTGATTCAATGAGAGTTTTATAAAATAATAGAACCGTAAGCCGCACACCCCATCTTTCTATTTTTTATAATAAGAGAGCTACTATATGAAAACAAACGAAAACTGGACACCCTGTATAGGATTGTGATAGAGAAATGACTCACTCTTATAACTGAATTACCGCCTGGTTGATCAACAACTGCTGGAACCTGTTATTTTTTTTTTCTAAAAATTTTATTTAAGAAAAATTAAGCTGACAGGTCTGGCCGATTTTTGATTAAATAGGGGGAATTTCATTTATAAGGCCGATCCGTTTCTTTATAACACCTCTTTAGGCACTCGTGTTACTGTTTCTATTAAATTGAGTACAATTTGTAGGGCTTTTCCTTTTTATATGCCTACCTATAGGTAAGGCCCTGTGCAAAATCGATAGAAGAAATGAAGGAAACAATGAATATAAAGGTAAATATGTCGCAATAAGGATCGTAATAAGGATAAGTTTTTCGACATCTATTAATAGACACTTTAAGCATGTCCTAAATTTCAACCGTATCCGTATCCGCATCGATCTGCGCATGTGCAGAATAGATGCGTTGGACTCAATACGTTACGTTGCCCGCATCGTTACGGGCCTGCCATCGTATCCCTATCCGTAAACGCATTCCAACCAATCGACCGATCTCTGGTTTCTATGATTTTGTCAGTTGTCACTTAACCTAATTTTTTTATTATTTTGTTATTTTTCTAAACTGAATTTTACAAAAATGTTTAAAATATTTAATTTTTAAATAATTGAAAATTATTCATATGAAAAAATCACAATTTTTAAGGTTAGAAATAGAAAATCTGACATGTGACGTTTTACTTTACTGCTGGATGCGTTCGGTTTCGTATACGTATGGTTGTGGATGCGGATACGGATACGGAAAAAAAAATACGGTTTGCTTAAAGTGTCTAATATTTCATTGGATTTTTAAAGATTGAATGCGTTTCTTGGCGCCTGAAAGTAGTTAATAAAAAAAAACGATGTATCCCATTAAAACAAATTAAAGGACTGTAAAATACATAAAAAAAATATTGTAAAATTGAGGAAAAACATATAGTGGAGAGTGGGATACATTCGGCGCTAGGTTTCTTTCGGATATCTTCGGAACGAATAGGAATTTTCGAATTTCTTTTTAACAAATCATTCAGCATTAAAATGGGCAAGCTCGCCTCAATTCAATTAATTTCTATCTCTTATAGTTACCGAGATAGCAATGCTAATACAACACCAAATCAATACCGAAAAGAGATTGGTTTTACAACTACTCGCCTGGCATACTGTCAGTCGTATCATATCAGTACAGGTCCATGTTGGCAATAAGACTAACAAGTGGTCGCCATATTATAAAACGCCTAAAATTACCAGTCTAATTGTAAGATTTATACTCTTTTGTATCGTATTACGATACAAATACAATGAATTGACACCGGAATCTTGTAGGCTTTTTAACTTATCTTATAAAAAAGAAATATTTCCTTCTGGCTGGAAAACTGTGCAAGACCAGCCTATACCCAAAAAAGGCAATAACGCCTTGCCAAAAAGCTATCGTCCAGTCGAATTCTTTCGGTCATATCAAAAGTTATGGAAAAGGCTATCAACGAAAAATCATTAAAGTACGGTACAACAGGAGACCTTCTCGCTTATGTTACTCACGTTTGGAACAACGCTTGGCATTAAACATAGGGCAAAAGAGATGGATAGATAGAGAGAGAGAGAGAGAGAGAAAAATATAATGTTTCCATAATTTGTGTATTTTATTTACTTTTCTAAACGAATTTTGATTATTTTTGGATATGATTAGGAGTTATTAGGAGCATTAATAACTTTAAAAAATGTTTAGGGACGGATTTATGACATTTCACGTAAAGCGCTGACTTTAACTCGTTACAAAAATCGAACACCTTTGAAAAATAATTCTCTTGTTATTTTTTTCAAATTAACTTGCGTCCTATTGATATTAAATATTCTTCGTCATGGCTTAATGGCACTGCCAATCTTGACTAAACATTTTCCAGCAATAATTATGTTTGTTAATTGTGAAACCATAGCTCTCATCAGAAACCTCGAGTCAAACAATTGCATGTTTTTTTTAAGCCACCTATGACAAAGCAATTGAATGTTTGTTGTCATGGGGTTATTATAAGCTGTCAAATTTAAGAGTTTTCATTATTTTAAGATTTTCTTTAGGAGGGAAGCATTTTGATGCAAAAACGATAATACAAATGTAACCCGTTTTCCACCCCGTATTAGTAACCGTGCCATCACATCCAATTATGTACAGTTCATGAAGAAAAAATCCAGCTTCAGTCAAATAAGAAAGAATGCTATTGGCAATGTTTTGAGCAGACCCAGAAGAGGGTGAATCATGACCAACGTACACAGAACCTGGTTCTTGTAAAATTAAGTAATGTTCCTCTTCTATGATTCTTCGAAAATGCTTTGGGTTTACTTTCTCAATCACGAAAGTAGTATGCTTCCTCCCATCAAAATATAGTCCTTGAATTGGGTTATGTTTGTTTCTGTTCTGATTTTGAAGTTCTTAGCGGTTAACACATTTTTCCCTTTTAAGTTTATTTTTGTCGACAACATGGGTGTGGTCATTATCACTTACAATACGAGGATCTTGCAACACACTTGACGCGACAGTTGCTGCAGCTACTCTATCTGATAACGTGATAACCCAAAGCGATCGCTAGTCAGCGCAGTATTTTTGCCGCTGATCTTCGCCGAGGTTAAAATCGTTTCTATCTATTTATCTAAGCAGCAGAAAAATGAAAGTTACGAATATAAAACAAACATCAGTTGGAAGAATAATTAAGAAAGATCTTAATATGCGCTGCGTTAAAAAAATATATTGCCAAAAAATAATTGCAGTTAATAAAGTAAAAAGGATAGAAAGGTATGAAGAAAGAAAAGAAATCTAAGAAGATGCAGATGTGGAGAAGATATTTCAAAAATATGATTATCGGATGAAATAGTTATTTGTTTTACTAGGCAGCAAAGTAGTAGATTGAATGCCGCGGCAGTCAATCTACTTTGCTGCCGAGTTAAAACATATAATTTTTTCTCCGATTGTTTATAATAATATATGTATATTGTATTTGCAAATTACTACAATTCCCACAATCTTTTTATTTTTCCTGTAGTGATAAATTAAAACAAAATTTGATAGAAATCGCAATTGTTGGAACGGTTGGTTGCTATGGAAATGTATTTGTCAATAATAATTATAGTTTGACAACTTATGAAATTTCTGCCAGTCTCGTGAAAAAATATCGGTATATTTATATTATGGACAGGGATAGCGACTTAGAAGTACTTACTCCTCCAGAAATAAGGGAGGTGGCAAAAAATATTGAGTTAAATTTGTTGCCGGAGAAGTCTCGGATGAAATATGAGGAAATTATAAAATTGTAGTAATTTTACTATCAATGTTAATAACAAATAAATATTTTTTTTTTAATTCTTGTTAAAAGTATTATGTAATTGTTAATAAATGTTTTTTTTTGTCAAAAAATGTCAAATGTTTTATTCCCATTGAGAATAATCATTTTGCTGCCTAGGCGGGAAAAACCTTACTTTGCTGCCTAGGCAGGAAAAGTAAAACTTTGCTACTTGATATGTGTCTGCAAAATTAATATTTGCTGTCAATCGGAGAAAAAATTATTTTTTCTGCGACCTCCAAAAAACTCACAAAACAACGAGTTTACTCCACAGCTCAAAAAAATCACAAATTTCTTTAAACTCGCTTCTTATTCCTAGGGAACACTTTTCGAAATCTGTAATGGTATCGTTAGCCGGCGTGTCGCAAATAGGAAAACAAGACTGATTTTTGTTGAATCTAGAGTTAAAATAAACTCAGAAGTTTCTCAACGAGACCTTCTAAGCAACATGATTTCGGTAATTGAGCAGTTACCAGATAATTATACCTTTCAACAATATGGTGCTCGGTCCCGTACAATGAGGTTCCTAGAGGAATGTTGCCCAGATTTTGTACAAACCGACTTTTAGCCACCAAATAGCCCGGTCTTAAATCCGGTTAACTATTTTATTTGGGGGACACTGGAAGCTATAGTTTATAGAGACAATATTATTACTAGTATCAAACAATTGAAAAATAGGATTATTGAATGTTAGGAGAATTGTAGTAAACTATCTAGTAATAATGCCATTAATCAATGGTAAAGAAGACTCCAAACCGTTGTCATAAATAATGGTGGTCAAATTCACATTTTGTCCCTTTAGTGTTACAGTACTGTAAGTTTCGTTATTAAATTTCTCTTTTATTGTAAGATAATATCGACACCTCATAAGCCAAATGGCATAACCCTCAAAATGTAAATTTTACAGGAGAGCAAAAAAACTTAATAAAATTTGAACTAAAAACCTCTTGTCGATGAAATAATATTTTTTGTTATGATTTAGCCTTTTAAAAGTATTTATTATAAAACATATCTATATGAAATACCGTTTAAGAGCTAAAAAATAGAAATATTGTTGAAAAATGAGGGTTACGTCATTTTCCCTGTCTCATAAAACTATGTTCATATTTTCTGTATGACGTAACCCTGGAGGATACCTCAATTGGCTGGATTAAACAAACATGTAAATGGAAAAATAAAATGATAAATATTGTTTTATAAACGTTTAATTATTATTTATGCTACTCAAAAATGTGACTAAAATGCTTTATAAAATATTATCAAATAGGTAATGCAAGTAATTTTTAATTTAAAAGATATTATGTGCCCTTCGTACTTGTTTTATTCTTTTTGTGCAAAATTGCCTGAAGTTGTTTTAGAGACATCTCATCTTCCTCTAGCTCATCTTCCTCATCCGTCTCCGGTAGAACATCGGGAACATCAGCGCTAGGTTTTAAATTCAAATATTCTTCACGGTACATTTCGGGAATAATTTTTTTTTTAACGAGATTTTGAAGGTCGGTACATTTTTTTTCTGAAATAGCTCGTTTGCATGTGTACAGTTGAATGGGCCTTATATCTTCTTTTGAATGTCTAAATTGCAACTTGTTAGGTAACGTTAATAACTCATAATCATCATTATCTTCATAAGAATAATATACTTTTAAAATATCAGAATCCTTATCAAATATTACTCTGCGAATACTTTTAAATCTTAGTGGTTTTCCAGAGTCAGTTTTCTTAAGAGATTCTGGAAAAATAACTTTTTGCAACGTTTTAAAATCCTTAAAGCTATTAAAGGAGAGTGTAATTACGTCGTAGGGTTTATTATTTCGTGCATTCCTAATTATAGTTGGCCATTCGGAAGGAGCCCAAACCGTTTTTCTTTTTGTTGCCGTCTCAATTGATGCATGAACGGAATCAACAGGCATATATGTATGACCTGGTAGCAAGAAAGTAATTGAAACTTGCTTAAGGTTAACTGAAACAGACCTTACAAACCAGGCAAGGCAACTTAAAACTTGCTTATTTTTGTTTTGCCCTGGGCATGAACCACAAAATAGGCTTAATTCTATTACGTTACCGCGCTCGTCAACTGTTTTAAGATAATTAATTAGGATTGAGCAGATTTCATTTGCTCCTCGCAGGCCATCTCCTTCACCCCACAGGTAACAGTAAACATTTCTGGTTCCAGATTCATAGAATGTTTCATTATAAAAAGAATATTTACGAGAATAATACAGAAGCATACTATTTCCATATGGAGTATTAAGAACTTTTTGTAAGTCAAAACTTGCACAAACAAAATTTGGATCGCTTTTGGCACGATTTTGATTTTTACTATGAAGTTCATAAGAATATTTTTTTTCGGTAAGATGCAAACTTAGGTCAGCATTATTACTATCTTCTTTTCCATAAGATTCACAAAATGCGCACTTGTCCTTTTTAGGCAAATGAAATCCAATGTTGTATTTATTTTTGAAAAATAAACGAAAATATTGTTCCTTCACGAAATTTTGATGATTCTCTGAGCAGTGATTTTTGTAGATTTTATACAAATTAGCGACATTTTTAAATTCCTGCGGTAAATATCGTTTTGTCGTTTTTCCTCGACAATAATGTGAAGGAACAGCGGGTAAATTAGATAAAAACTCCTTTAGGTTATCTACAATAAATCCCGGAGTCTTATTTTTCGGTTCAAATTTTCCCCGACATTCTGGTTTTGGAGTGTTCATCTCTGTTCTGTTTTCGTCTAGATACGTTAATCGTTTTTGGGAAATACAAAGTGTAGCTAATAAAAATTGTTGACAAACCTGCCTTTGTTCACCATTTTGGGGCAAATAATAAGCTTTTGAGCAATTTCGACGACTTTCGTCCTTTCTACCATAGCGACGTTTTATAGGAACTTTTTTTATGCAAGACAATAAAAAATGTTTCTGCTGTTGCTCATCTGAAAAATCGTAAAAGTTTTGAAACAACACTTTTCTTTGATCTTCTGTAAAAATTGTAGCGCATTTATGCTGACACTTCTTATCTGTGCAAGGATTTGTTTTCATTTTTTTCTCCTCCACATTTTTTTATTTCGCTGTTTGTACTGTTTTCCGGAAATGCGCAACTGTCTTTGTGTGGATCTAAAACAGCCTACTAGTTCCTTTTTTAGACCGGCCCGACCAACTATTTCTCCTTCATTCTGATCGGGAGCTTTACTGGATTTATCTACCAACTCTTCTGGTTCTTGAACTTGACAATCATTAATTTCTATTTCACCTACACTTTCCAACTTCCTTTCACTGGAAAATACAGAAGGGTTAGCAATTACTGTTAGTGGGTAATCCAATAAGGTTACAGTTGTATTCACGTCGCTTCTCGATGACAAAATACCTCAAATATTCGAATTGGTATAATTAAGATGCAAAAAAGGTAATAATATTACCTACCAAAATCCCTAAAGTCATCTATATCTCCATCAGAACTTCTTATAGTTGTCAATTTTTGATCAACTATGACATCTTGTATAATATCAGTCAATTCCTGATCAGGTGTTAGACAATATAATACTGGTTCCACTAGTTCCACGGTTGTTAATTGCTGAAAAGTCTTGGTTTTGTGGTTATATTCGCCATCTGTATTTAACTCGTCCTCGTTGGTATAAACAATATTAATATCGCTATTACTGGAAAAAGCTTCAACCTTGTGTTTTTCATATTGAACATTTGTATTTTCTTCATTCTCTTTAATAACATCTCGGATTTTCCTCTCTTCCAAAACAAGATTTAGTATTTTTTTTCCTCGCGAACCAGACATATTCCTCTGTAATGGAAAATATAAATAAATAAGTATCATTATTTATCTTACTTTCTGAAATACAATGTTATTAAAATTTATTTGGTCTAAAAAGAAAAACCAAGAAAACCAAGAAAATTATTTTTCTCCTTCATTAAAAAATAAACATCTCGTAAGATTACTACCTACAACCACATTGGAAATACGGCGTGCGAATTCACGGTAAAAGAACACCATTGATTACTCCTCTTAATAATGTCAAAAAATATTTAAAATTTTTTTTTTAAGATAAATAATATTTTTTAATAACCATGGACAGGGCCTGGTTAGGGGTCTTTTAATTTTGTTGACAAGAAATCATTGATAGAATTTAAATATAATATCTTGATCAAAATTGAACCGTTATAAATAGCAATAGAAATTTAAAATGTAGAAAGTAGACAACATAACCTATAAAAACAATTTTAAGTTCAAATCATTTTATTCGAACATATTTAAATCATTTTTTTCTAATCTATCTATCTATTTTATGCTAAAAATTTCTTACTTACATGACTTCTAACAGACCAGGAGTCTATGACACAATTAAAACACTGCAATGATTAAAACAAACAACCAATTCGTAAAAATCAGTTTAACTTTTTGTGTGGGTTGCGCCGCTTGGCCTAAGACATTTCGGCGCCCTCTACAGCGGCGTTTTTAAACTCATGTGGCTTACACCATTTATCTTTGGCGCATACGGATAACGAATGATAATAAAGTGGCTTACTACTGATGGTTACATCACTTGGCTATGCGGGAAAAGGGTTACGTTATATGTATGATTTTCAAATTATTCTGATTTAAAAACCATACAATTAGGTTGCGGGATACATCCTTTGGTCTACTAATGTATTTTCACACCTGCCATTTAAAATGAAGGTTAAACTTATTTTCGTTTTTTGAGGGTTACGCCACTTGACCTGTGAGGTGTCGAATGTTTCCAATATAAAATTCATTCGAAGTTTTCTATTTCGATTTTCAAAAGATGTTTTTTGTTATACCGTGTATTAAGTCATAAAACTAAAATAATAATAATTTAAAGAACGAAAAATAATATATGAGAATTTTACAAACGTGTTCGATTTTTGCAACGAGTTTAAAGTCCGCGCTTTACGTGAAATTTCATAAATCCATCCATGAATTTTTTTAAAAGTTGTTAATACATCAACCTTTAGAATGTATAGCTCCTAAACATATCCAAAAAATATCAAAATTGTGTCATACATACAAGGGTTTAAGCAATAAATTACAAATAGCCAGTTTATATAGAAGAGTTGTTTCCTCAGTTCCACCGAGCATTTCAAGATCGAGATCCAAATTAACTTGGATCTGCCACTTCGAGCGCAATAAAAAAAAAACGCGTTTCGTTCAACTTTAAACGCGCCAAGAAACAATAATAATTTTATTACAACTTCTGAAATAATAAATTAAACACAATATTGAAATAGAAGCTCAAAACTAATACCTTTCTCAATTAAATGCTTATACACAAACTTGACCAGTTAGGTGTAGGTATGGCATACCAAAATTGAGAGCAAATTTCAGCAGCTTGTCAAATCAGTTAAAATATACAGGGTGTTTCATTTTAAAAAATATACTTTTAGACATTTTTGCAATTACTAAACTAAAAACCTATATTTCTAGATCACCTTAG
Source organism: Polydrusus tereticollis (assembly GCA_963920685.1). Classification (NCBI taxonomy): domain Eukaryota; kingdom Metazoa; phylum Arthropoda; class Insecta; order Coleoptera; family Curculionidae; genus Polydrusus; species Polydrusus tereticollis. The sequence goes on along the minus strand of OY987328.1, from coordinate 86,716,590 downwards.
ATTTAGTCATAAAGTAAAAAGCCTAACTACGGAACAAGTTTCAGTGCTAAGACACTAGTTCAGAGTTCAGAAATATCAGCATTTATTGCAGCTCATCTTTCTCGGGAAAAGATGCAATCAATTAATATCTCAAAAATGCTAACAGATGAGTATTGGGAAATAACAAGGAAAGTTGTTAAAAAACTAATAGAGAGTGAAAAAATAAGCTCGAATACAAGATGTTTAATTTTTTTATTTACAAAATATATACCAAGGTTACGACGACTTTTTAGTAGGAGCGGGAAAATCGCATTGTCGAAAATAATTATTTTACCTGGATAGAACATGTCCGCCTATGCAAAAAGCCAAATTTTTTGTTCATTATCATAAACCACTAACGTGCATCAGCCTGTAAACAATGAATTCTCTTTGCTAAGGCGCAACCTTAATTACTTATCTTATTGATTTACATATCTATAATATTCATGTATATAATCGTAATATTATCATCAAGTGTACCTATATACCTACAATTATTAGTTGTGTATATTGTTATTGGACTTTGCAAGGTATTATAGGGGTTTTTGGTATTCCATTGTGTAGCCTGCCAAACATATAATTGTTTAGTTCACTGCTAAATTTTCAGATAAAATTTAACTACAATTGCTTAGTAGCTGTGGGTATGTATTTGTATTAAATTAAAATGTAAAATTCAATATTAGTACTGCTTTACAGAATGGTTAAATAAAAAGGTCAAAAGAAAATTTAAAAAGAGGTGTTAATTTATCCGATAGGTATTGGTTTTAAACACTTTTTTATATCAATTAAAAATATGTGATTAATTTGAAAATAACATTTCAGCTATGGAAGCAGTTTCCGAGAAAGAAGCCACAAAAAGTTTATACAGAAGCTATTCGGGAGTTAACTTTTCAGTTCAGAGTGAAACAATTTCAACGGCCATTTCATACAAGTTATTTACCAGAGAAAATCCTGACGAAGAAATTACTTTAACAGAAGATAACGTCGCCAGTCAAAATGTATCAAAAAATGTTAAAACTATTTTAATTATTCATGGATGGACTTCAAATGATTCATCGCCTTGGTAAGGAAAAGTTTATTTAAAAAAAAATCCAATCACAGCTGACCTAAACAACACACTTTTTTAAACTAGTAATAACCAGATGATTGGATGCTTATTTGATAGATTAAAAAAATGGATCGAATTAAAGAAAGCCAAACCTGAAATGCTGTAGCAAGTCCTGAGTTGTAGTTATCACAAAAGAACTTCGCTAAGGTGAAAATCTAAAATAATACTAATATTTTCAACATTTTCCTAGGTACCAACCAATAAAAGAAACTTATTTGAACCATGGCTCCTACAACATAATATACATTGATTGGTCCACATATGGCGATCTTGCTTATGGAGTATCATGTGCTAACGTCAAGCCAGTGGGGGAAATAATAGCTAAGTTCTTAGGCAAATCAGGGGTTCCAGCTAAAGAAATTCATTTAATAGGTAAAAACTTTACTTTACTTATAGATTTTCGATGTAAATGCTTAAAAACCGGAAATTAATCGCACCAACGTTTTTGAGAGACGGTATTATAGGCAGATGCAAGTAGTGAGAAACGGACAGAGCGAGGCCAGGTGGTGCTGGTGGTGCTGGTGGTGCAACTAACCCAGGTGGTGCGGTGGTGCGTTTTACGATCTAACCCAAGTGGTGCGGTGGTGCGTTTTATGATCTAACCCGGGTGGTTCGGTGGTGCGTTTTATGACCTAACCCGGGTGGTTCGGTGGTGCTGTTTTACGAGACCAGTGATGCTGGTGGTGCTGTTTTACGAGACCAGTGGTGCTGGTGGTGCTGTTTTATGATCTAACCCGGGCGGTTCGGTGGTGCGTTTTATGACCTAACCCGGGTGGTTCGGTGGTGCTGTTTTACGAGACCAGTGGTGCTGGTGGTGCTGTTTTACGAGACCAGTGGTGCTGGTGGTGCTGTTTTACGAGACCAGTGGTGCTGGTGATGCGTTTTATGATCTAACCCGGGTGGTTCGGTGGTGCGTTTTATGACCTAACCCGGGTGGTTCGGTGGTGCTGTTTACAAAATAACCCGAAATTAAACCCGACTTTTTACGACCTAACCCGGATGCTTTCATGAGGCGGCTTCTCATCTAACCCTAATTTGAACCTGAATATTTATGATCTGACCCGAGATAAAACCCGACTTTTTATGATTTAACCTTAGTGCAAACGCCGCTGTTAAAGCGATATAGTAAAAAAAACTCGATTAAAATTTTATCTTGTTCGCTAGACCAATTAATTTCCAAATATTATAATTAAAACATACAATCACTACACTGGCGCACCGTCAAAAATCGTGCTTGCACTATCCCAACGTACAGAGCGTCCGCTTCAGAAAATACGGTGCCGTATTTTTTGCGCCGAACGCTCTGGAGGAACACACTCCGATTTGCAAGTACATACACGCTTTGTCGCGGCAAAGCTCGCCGTCAAATTACGGCCACTCTTTTGCGGTACCGCTTTGTAGGAAACCAAAGCTTTAGTGAAACGCCGCTGCCCCAGAACTCTGTCCATATTCCTCTACTGTGTTAATTTATGCGGGTAATAAAACCAACAAGGGTCGGATCGGCCTGCATACTTATAGAGGTAAAAAACCGCTTTAGAATGTTTTTGGTATATCTTTTTTAGATAATTTTGGGGGAAATAATTTGCCTGAGATGCCAATTAAAAAAGCCTACATTTAATTGTATTTTAGATTCTTGAATTTTGTACATGGATTAAAAATCTACTATTTCTTGAAATTGTATACATTATGTTAGATAATTATTAATATAATGTTATTAAGACTTTGTAAATATCTGTAAAAACTGTTCTAAATCGTGTCATTTCTGAAAATTGTATACTGAGTGATTAGAATTTAGTAAAAAATTAAAAAAATGTTTTAATGTTATTAAGACCTGTGAAAATTTGTAAAACTGTACAGAATTGTATTATTTTCTGAAAATGATATACTGAGTGTTTAGAATTTAGTAAAAATTAAAAAAATGTTTTAAATTTGTTAAATCATGTGAAATCTTGTATAAAATGACTAGAACCGTTCTTAATCATGTCATTTCTGAAAATTGTATACTGAGTGTTTAGAATTTAGTAAAAAATTAAAAAAAATGTTTTAACGTTATTAAGCCCTGTGAAACTTTGTAAAAAATGACTAAAACAGTCGCAAATCGTCCTATTTTCTTAAAAGTGTATACTGAGTGTTTAGAATTTAGTAAAAATTAAAAAAAATGTTTTAAATTTGTTAAATCATGCGAAATCTTGTATAAAATGACTAGAACCGTTCTTAATCATGGCATTTCTGAAAATTGTATACTGAGTGTTTAGAATTTAGTAAAAAATTAAAAAAAATGTTTTAACGTTATTAAGCCCTGTGAAACTTTGTAAAAAATGACTAAAACAGTCGCAAATCGTCCTATTTTCTTAAAAGTGTATACTGAGTGTTTAGAATTTAGTAAAAATTAAAAAAAATGTTTTAAATTTGTTAAATCATGTGAAATCTTGTATAAAATGACCAGAACCGTTCTTAATCATGGCATTTCTGAAAATTGTATACTGAGTGTTTAGAATTTAGTAAAAAATTAAAAAAAAATGTTTTAACGTTATTAAGCCCTGTGAAACTTTGTAAAAAATGACTAAAACAGTCGCAAATCGTCCTATTTTCTTAAAAGTGTATACTGAGTGTTTAGAATTTAGTAAAAATTAAAAAAAATGTTTTAAATTTGTTAAATCATGTGAAATCTTGTATAAAATGACTAGAACCGTTCTTAATCATGACATTTCTGAAAATTGTATACTGAGTGTTAAGTATTTAGTGAAATGGTGGCTATTTAGTTAATTCGTGACTTGTTTTGTACAGATTCTTTAGCATTTCTTAAGAACCGAAAAAGAAAACAGAAAAGAAAAAATAAAAGAAAAAAACAACTCCAAGTGTCTTTGCGAACAATCGGCAATAAAATAGAGTATTTCAGTTTTTAATTTTTCGTAAATAAAAGTTGGTTAGATTAATAGTCTCTGTGAATATAATAACATAAACAAAGTGATATGCCGTAAATTTAGGAGTACAGTATAAATTATGCCTCTATTAAAATATACCGCAATAACTAACTACCAAAGGATTTTTGATATTTTGAATATATTTGATGCTCATAGCATTATCACATTTCCAAAGGCTCTAAATTTTAGAAAAATGTTCTAATAGAATATGTCTATCAATATAAAGTAAAGGTATTGTTAGGTTTTTTTAAAAAATACGACCTACAACAGTCTCTGCTACAGCATGGCTGACTCTGTAGAAACTTCTGTGAAACCATAATAATTATATCAATAATCGAGTTGTCGTTATGATAATATTTTCTTCCAATATCCGACTCCACTATCCATAAAAGTTATGTTAGAAAATTCATAATTGAGCGCATTGTAATTTTTTAAAAAGAAATTCACTTCACACACAAAGATGTAGCCATTCAATCCATGAAAATAATGCAAGTCAGTATGCGTATGTTATGGCTAACTGTTTAAATGTCTATTCCTTCCACGTTTATCGGAAGAAATACTTTTTTATACTAGTATTTTAGTTGAAAATAAGATCATAAATCATCTATACAAAACAAGCGTCCCTTATGGATTTGAACGAAAATCATAGATTCGACTATTTTCATGAAAAATAAATCTAAGTACGGAATAATGCAGGAAGATTATCTATTTTCTTGGTTTAGAAAGTGATGTAGTTAAGATTTATAACTTAGGAATAAATAAATTATTATTAATCTTTTCGACCTATTTCTCTTGCATATTTAATTTCTTTGATAGTAAGAACTAATCTTTTTATTTTACAAAGTAAAAAAAAGCTAAAGATCGGCGTTGTCAGTCAGGTATAAGAACTGATTTAACACGATGGTTTTTGTACAAACGTTCACATACAATTGTATGCTTTTTAACCGATTGTGTTGGAAAAAATGACGATTTATAGATTAGATATTTAGACGAAGAGCTAACCTTCTCAATAAAGTATTGATTATTGCCCTGCTAGCTAGACAACACTTTTTATGTTAGTCAAAAAAAAATTTTTTTTTTCGGACGCTATTACAGATTTCATCGTTAACTAACAAACATTAAGACCAAAAAATTAGCGTGCAAGATGAAATGTATAGGTTCACTTCATTTCTACATTATTTTACAACTCTCAATCGCATTAAAAACAAGATCGAATAAAAAATAACTTATGACATATGGACGAAAAATGTTTTTCGGGCTATTTAGGTTAGCGACCACATTACGTCTGAAATACTACATTTTTCGAGCTTATAACATAATTTACTATTTTAACGTTAAAATAGGGGAAATGATGTATCAAAATGGATACTTTTTTTTTTTTGTCGGTCACGAGATTATAGTTTCTTTTAAAATGAACTCTAATATTTACAACACAAATTATCCTTTAAGCCACTTTAGTTTAAAACTCGTCTGTCGCTTTCCCTATATTGTGAGTTTGATTAAAGTATAGCGTAGTATATATTTAGATGAATTTCGCAAATGTTGAATACTTTCAAAACTGAAAAAGCCGCCCTTTGCAATAAATATCTCCGTAGAGTTAGCTACCCTGCAGATTAAGGGTATTTCAGCGGATAATCATATACAAATTCAAAGATTTTGTCTATTTTAATGGATTAACAAACAATATCTATAGGATGACTTTACTGATAAAAAAAAAATAACAAAATTCCATAAAGAGCAGCTGCATAGCCTTATCACATCAAACTATATTTTTATTTCGTTCTATTGTCAAAAGTCTGTGTTTAGGAGATTATCGTTCATTTTAAAATGAACTCTAATATGTACATCACCATAAACTACCTCTTAAGCCGCCGTAAAAATACACTTTTCGATTTACCTCTATATTGATTTTCTAATATTAAATATCTACAATAGTCGAAATTCGCTCGCTAATATCTATGTATGCAAGGTTTCTTCAAAAAATGACAATTTTGTTGTTTAATGGCTTGAAAAAATGGAAAAAGGAGGTTTTTGCATCCATTTATTTCCAGATGAGTGTTAAAAATACTTATAAAACTCGGTATACCGAAGATCAACCATTAATGAGAGGGTTGAGTCCTGTTTGCCAAATCCTGATTTATAATTTGACGTTGGCAACGGTACAATTTTTTAACATTTATCATAAGAGGCGTATATTTTTGGGGCTTAGATCTACCAGTTTATCCACGCCCCATTTATTGTTAGTGCTTTAGTAATTTTACTTTCCAATTATTTTTTACCAAAACGCGTAGTTGAAACAGTGTCTATATCAGACGATATAATAAATTTTAAGGATTAATTTGCTTACAAATACACTTCAATTTATTTAGGCTAAAGCAGCCAGACATATACTGGAACTACGAAAACCCTATTACAATTTGGTTGCATAGAGAAAATTTTGTAAAAAACATAGCTTTCTACACAAATGCTTGCACATTATGTACCTATCATTTTAAGATACCTGGCGACATCAATGTAAGCATTGACATAATGACGCAAGATATAGGTAGGTACTAGAATATTCAAGATTTCTATTAACGATACACTTCAGCATACATGCGAGATGTCATTAATGTCTACGGAAGGCAACAGACATACCAGCTATTTTTACATGGGATTCCATAGACTTGAACGCTTCTTGCTTAGAAATATTTGATGTCATCTTGAGGAGTTCCGTATTGAAGCATCAAACCTACCTGCCAAATAATTGACGAAATATGGGATATCATAAAATATGTCCCCCATCGAACTAAATGATCCTATAAACCAGCTTCACAGACCGTAATTTGTGATGCTAACACGATTAATACGCAATAGAACAAGATTAAGAAACAAAATTTAAAGTAGCTCTTTATCACACGAAAATAATTAAATAATTTACGGTTACAGAACAATAATTATTTTAAAAAGCTGTATAACTAAATATATTATGTTATTAGGAATATTCTGCCTAAAGTAACAGCTGATCTTAGTCGAAAATGAGATCGTATTATTGATTGTTGAATTCGTTAGGTATGAAATAAAATTAGAGATTTCGTCTATTTTTTTAACGATTAAAAAAGAATACCTCTATTTAGCTAAAAATGAAACGATTACAGTGGTAGATTAATTCACTTTACCAAGCATGTAAACTACTAATTTTGCAATAAATATCTTCTATATTTCTAGGTAGGTTTGCTCGAAAATGTTGGGCTATTTTCATCAAAAATCCCGATACGAAATTGAAAAATTTGTCTATTTTTGTCGGTTTACAAAGTGATAGTGGAATATTGATTTGATCAAAGAACAATAATTATTTTAAAAATGTTGTATAATTAACTAAATGTCGGTGTTATCAGGCAGGCAAGAAGTTATTTATCTGAATCTTATTTGTACCATTAGCGTTTATATACAAATGTTAGTGGTTTTCAAAAATTGATATCTCGGAAATTATTAGGTTTAGACTTATAATACGCTTATTAAAAAATAATGACTACTTTATGCAAAATTCAAAAATATTATAAGATGTAGGATATCCCAGTAACTTAACCAAAGATTTTCGGTCTTCGTAAAGCTTTATACGTTTCTTCAGCGTACCAAACATTCACTTTTTTAAATATTGACATCGGGTTAGGATTCTGAACATAGGATTAACATCACTCCAATAGTGAACATGTTGCGTTGTCACAGTTCCATTCGTCGAAAAGTAAACAAAACCGTTTGAGCTACGTGGGGAATAAATAAAGTTAGCTTGTTGAAAAATTTTAATATTTATTAAGGTAAAAGACTATAAATATATCGATACAACACTTTGGCATTTCTAATACTACAAACATGAATATCTAAAATGTGATATTTAAAACCATCAACTCTCTCTCCCTTCTCTAATTTTGGTACACCAATGCTGTCTTCTAAGTTTATAATATATGGCGTCCTGCAGTTTAATTCCAAAAATGTTTTAACTAAAAATTCCTCTTTAACACGTCCTTTAACGTAAATAATGTCTGCGTCTATCAGATTGTTGGATATGATATTATGTAGTTCCTTGTAATCGGTATCACCATAATTATAAAGGATACCATGATGATTTCCAAATAGATATTTGACTTGTTTCTTGCAAGCCTTACTTAAGGTGTCGAATGGTTTAACTGGTTTAAAAAAGTAACTTTTCATACTATTTCCATCATAAATAGCCAATTCTTTCGCGTAAAATTCAGCTATGTTAAATCCTTGAATATCGACTACAACGAACTTCATTGTCTGAAGACTCAAATCAAGCAAGTATATTTTCATATTTTTATCGCTCTTAAGTTCGATTTCAAAAGCACACCCCCACTTTTCGATAATTTCACAGTCTTAGCACATAGATCTTATATTTTTATTTACGATCAATTCATCTTTATTCGCCAATCGTCTCAAACGAGTCTGCTTTTGAAAGTAATATAGCCTTAGTATTCAGAAAATATTAATAATATCGGAGCTTAAAACATCCTTGACACTAAAAAATCATTGTGTTTCCTAACAAAACCCATCATCTTGTCTATTTAGCTTGCTTTCCTATTGTTTAGCAGGTTAAATAAAATTATTATTTCGCTCTTTTTGTCGGTACTGAATCGTTAGGGGAATACGTTTCTAGTTCTATAAGAGAGACAGTTAAAATTTATGTAAGCAATCAAAAATCCTACACTATGAGCTACTTAGTTAAAATTTCATATTTCCTTCCTGGATCAGGCAAAATTTGTGATGTGTCGGACAAAATTTATAAAAATACGAAAAAAAAAAAAAAATGCTGGATGCATTTTTAGCGTGACTTTCTATTTAATACCATCTTATTTCAAGCTATAATTCGGTTGTCAAAATGAGAATAAAATAATTTTCCCATGGTTTATGTCATCTTAAAAAAGTCAAAAGGTTATATTCTGTAGAGGGTCAGATACATTCAAATTTAAATATTTTCTCCAAGAAGAATTTTAAGATAGTATTATAGTAAATAAAAATTCTATACCTCCAATATTTCTTGGAAACATATCGTGTTCTAGCGACATAACCCAAAAGTACCTCTATTCAGAAACGCATCGTACTTTTCTTGTCAATAATTGTCTCATTGTCCCATCCATTACATTATTATAATCTTAAAGCACCTGTTACCAGCATTATCTGTTTTTATGGTTTTCATAAAACATAGCGATTACCGATGAAAATTAAACGAAAACTTAATAAATAACTTTTTTTTTCAACTGAAATAGACTGATTTTCGATGGAAAAATGTTACTTATAACTAAAAATGAATATAAGACATATACGCAATGATATTTAGAATAAATCAATGTTTTCTAAAATTACTATGAAATATTCACAAAATCGTTTCGTTATAACCAAAGCAGCAAGGCTTGCAGATTTCGTATAGAGTTCAAACGCGATACTGAGATGTTCTTTTTTTTTTTTATATTTTTGTAGAATAATGCACCACTACGTTGTAAGTACTTGAGAGAGGACTTTCTTGAAAAATCCTCAAATTTCTCTGCAATTTTGTTCCTTCTAGAGTTAAATTCACACAGAAAACCCCGTATTCTTATCTTTCAGGTTGGTATATTAAAAAGGGCTTATTAGTATGGTTTAGAAAACAAGCAATATTAATTAACGGATGTTTTTTCGTCGTATGAAGAGTTGAAAAATTTTTTTTTTCCACTCCAATGGTTGCGATGCAGAGAGTCGGGTTTCATCATAATCTTTCAGGGTAGCTCAGGTTTGATTGCATGTAGAGAGTCGGGTTTCATCATAATCTGTCAGGGTAGCTCAGGTTTGATTACATGTACTAAGGTTAGTGCTCCTTGCAATCGGTTTCAGGTTTGACGCGCCCCCCTCAGGTTTGTTCAGGTTTCTCAAACGTTTGAGAAACCTGAACAAACCTGAGGGGGGCGCGTCAAACCTGAAACCGATTGCAAGGAGCACTAACCTTAGTACATGTAATCAAACCTGAGCTACCCTGACAGATTATGATGAAACCCGACTCTCTACATGCAATCAAACCTGAGCTACCCTGAAAGATTATGATGAAACCCGACTCTCTGCATCGCAACCATTGGAGTGGAAAAAAAAAATTTTTCAACTCTTCATACGACGAAAAAACATCCGTTAATTAATATTGCTTGTTTTCTAAACCATACTAATAAGCCCTTTTTAATATACCAACCTGAAAGATAAGAATACGGGGTTTTCTGTGTGAATTTAACTCTAGAAGGAACAAAATTGCAGAGAAATTTGAGGATTTTTCAAGAAAGTCCTCTCTCAAGTACTTACAACGTAGTGGTGCATTATTCTACAAAAATATAAAAAAAAAAAGAACATCTCAGTATCGCGTTTGAACTCTATACGAAATCTGCAAGCCTTGCTGCTTTGGTTATAACGAAACGATTTTGTGAATATTTCATAGTAATTTTAGAAAACATTGATTTATTCTAAATATCATTGCGTATATGTCTTATATTCATTTTTAGTTATAAGTAACATTTTTCCATCGAAAATCAGTCTATTTCAGTTGAAAAAAAAAGTTATTTATTAAGTTTTCGTTTAATTTTCATCGGTAATCGCTATGTTTTATGAAAACCATAAAAACAGATAATGCTGGTAACAGGTGCTTTAAGATTATAATAATGTAATGGATGGGACAATGAGACAATTATTGACAAGAAAAGTACGATGCGTTTCTGAATAGAGGTACTTTTGGGTTATGTCGCTAGAACACGATATGTTTCCAAGAAATATTGGAGGTATAGAATTTTTATTTACTATAATACTATCTTAAAATTCTTCTTGGAGAAAATATTTAAATTTGAATGTATCTGACCCTCTACAGAATATAACCTTTTGACTTTTTTAAGATGACATAAACCATGGGAAAATTATTTTATTCTCATTTTGACAACCGAATTATAGCTTGAAATAAGATGGTATTAAATAGAAAGTCACGCTAAAAATGCATCCAGCATTTTTTTTTTTTTTTCGTATTTTTATAAATTTTGTCCGACACATCACAAATTTTGCCTGATCCAGGAAGGAAATATGAAATTTTAACTAAGTAGCTCATAGTGTAGGATTTTTGATTGCTTACATAAATTTTAACTGTCTCTCTTATAGAACTAGAAACGTATTCCCCTACCGATTCAGTACCGACAAAAAGAGCGAAATAATAATTTTATTTAACCTGCTAAACAATAGGAAAGCAAGCTAAATAGACAAGATGATGGGTTTTGTTAGGAAACACAATGATTTTTTAGTGTCAAGGATGTTTTAAGCTCCGATATTATTAATATTTTCTGAATACTAAGGCTATATTACTTTCAAAAGCAGACTCGTTTGAGACGATTGGCGAATAAAGATGAATTGATCGTAAATAAAAATATAAGATCTATGTGCTAAGACTGTGAAATTATCGAAAAGTGGGGGTGTGCTTTTGAAATCGAACTTAAGAGCGATAAAAATATGAAAATATACTTGCTTGATTTGAGTCTTCAGACAATGAAGTTCGTTGTAGTCGATATTCAAGGATTTAACATAGCTGAATTTTACGCGAAAGAATTGGCTATTTATGATGGAAATAGTATGAAAAGTTACTTTTTTAAACCAGTTAAACCATTCGACACCTTAAGTAAGGCTTGCAAGAAACAAGTCAAATATCTATTTGGAAATCATCATGGTATCCTTTATAATTATGGTGATACCGATTACAAGGAACTACATAATATCATATCCAACAATCTGATAGACGCAGACATTATTTACGTTAAAGGACGTGTTAAAGAGGAATTTTTAGTTAAAACATTTTTGGAATTAAACTGCAGGACGCCATATATTATAAACTTAGAAGACAGCATTGGTGTACCAAAATTAGAGAAGGGAGAGAGAGTTGATGGTTTTAAATATCACATTTTAGATATTCATGTTTGTAGTATTAGAAATGCCAAAGTGTTGTATCGATATATTTATAGTCTTTTACCTTAATAAATATTAAAATTTTTCAACAAGCTAACTTTATTTATTCCCCACGTAGCTCAAACGGTTTTGTTTACTTTTCGACGAATGGAACTGTGACAACGCAACATGTTCACTATTGGAGTGATGTTAATCCTATGTTCAGAATCCTAACCCGATGTCAATATTTAAAAAAGTGAATGTTTGGTACGCTGAAGAAACGTATAAAGCTTTACGAAGACCGAAAATCTTTGGTTAAGTTACTGGGATATCCTACATCTTATAATATTTTTGAATTTTGCATAAAGTAGTCATTATTTTTTAATAAGCGTATTATAAGTCTAAACCTAATAATTTCCGAGATATCAATTTTTGAAAACCACTAACATTTGTATATAAACGCTAATGGTACAAATAAGATTCAGATAAATAACTTCTTGCCTGCCTGATAACACCGACATTTAGTTAATTATACAACATTTTTAAAATAATTATTGTTCTTTGATCAAATCAATATTCCACTATCACTTTGTAAACCGACAAAAATAGACAAATTTTTCAATTTCGTATCGGGATTTTTGATGAAAATAGCCCAACATTTTCGAGCAAACCTACCTAGAAATATAGAAGATATTTATTGCAAAATTAGTAGTTTACATGCTTGGTAAAGTGAATTAATCTACCACTGTAATCGTTTCATTTTTAGCTAAATAGAGGTATTCTTTTTTAATCGTTAAAAAAATAGACGAAATCTCTAATTTTATTTCATACCTAACGAATTCAACAATCAATAATACGATCTCATTTTCGACTAAGATCAGCTGTTACTTTAGGCAGAATATTCCTAATAACATAATATATTTAGTTATACAGCTTTTTAAAATAATTATTGTTCTGTAACCGTAAATTATTTAATTATTTTCGTGTGATAAAGAGCTACTTTAAATTTTGTTTCTTAATCTTGTTCTATTGCGTATTAATCGTGTTAGCATCACAAATTACGGTCTGTGAAGCTGGTTTATAGGATCATTTAGTTCGATGGGGGACATATTTTATGATATCCCATATTTCGTCAATTATTTGGCAGGTAGGTTTGATGCTTCAATACGGAACTCCTCAAGATGACATCAAATATTTCTAAACAAGAAGCGTTCAAGTCTATGGAATCCCATGTAAAAATAGCTGGTATGTCTGTTGCCTTCCGTAGACATTAATGACATCTCGCATGTATGCTGAAGTGTATCGTTAATAGAAATCTTGAATATTCTAGTACCTACCTATATCTTGCGTCATTATGTCAATGCTTACATTGATGTCGCCAGGTATCTTAAAATGATAGGTACATAATGTGCAAGCATTTGTGTAGAAAGCTATGTTTTTTACAAAATTTTCTCTAGGCAACCAAATTGTAATAGGGTTTTCGTAGTTCCAGTATATGTCTGGCTGCTTTAGCCTAAATAAATTGAAGTGTATTTGTAAGCAAATTAATCCTTAAAATTTATTATATCGTCTGATATAGACACTGTTTCAACTACGCGTTTTGGTAAAAAATAATTGGAAAGTAAAATTACTAAAGCACTAACAATAAATGGGGCGTGGATAAACTGGTAGATCTAAGCCCCAAAAATATACGCCTCTTATGATAAATGTTAAAAAATTGTACCGTTGCCAACGTCAAATTATAAATCAGGATTTGGCAAACAGGACTCAACCCTCTCATTAATGGTTGATCTTCGGTATACCGAGTTTTATAAGTATTTTTAACACTCATCTGGAAATAAATGGATGCAAAAACCTCCTTTTTCCATTTTTTCAAGCCATTAAACAACAAAATTGTCATTTTTTGAAGAAACCTTGCATACATAGATATTAGCGAGCGAATTTCGACTATTGTAGATATTTAATATTAGAAAATCAATATAGAGGTAAATCGAAAAGTGTATTTTTACGGCGGCTTAAGAGGTAGTTTATGGTGATGTACATATTAGAGTTCATTTTAAAATGAACGATAATCTCCTAAACACAGACTTTTGACAATAGAACGAAATAAAAATATAGTTTGATGTGATAAGGCTATGCAGCTGCTCTTTATGGAATTTTGTTATTTTTTTTTTATCAGTAAAGTCATCCTATAGATATTGTTTGTTAATCCATTAAAATAGACAAAATCTTTGAATTTGTATATGATTATCCGCTGAAATACCCTTAATCTGCAGGGTAGCTAACTCTACGGAGATATTTATTGCAAAGGGCGGCTTTTTCAGTTTTGAAAGTATTCAACATTTGCGAAATTCATCTAAATATATACTACGCTATACTTTAATCAAACTCACAATATAGGGAAAGCGACAGACGAGTTTTAAACTAAAGTGGCTTAAAGGATAATTTGTGTTGTAAATATTAGAGTTCATTTTAAAAGAAACTATAATCTCGTGACCGACAAAAAAAAAAAAGTATCCATTTTGATACATCATTTCCCCTATTTTAACGTTAAAATAGTAAATTATGTTATAAGCTCGAAAAATGTAGTATTTCAGACGTAATGTGGTCGCTAACCTAAATAGCCCGAAAAACATTTTTCGTCCATATGTCATAAGTTATTTTTTATTCGATCTTGTTTTTAATGCGATTGAGAGTTGTAAAATAATGTAGAAATGAAGTGAACCTATACATTTCATCTTGCACGCTAATTTTTTGGTCTTAATGTTTGTTAGTTAACGATGAAATCTGTAATAGCGTCCGAAAAAAAAAATTTTTTTTTGACTAACATAAAAAGTGTTGTCTAGCTAGCAGGGCAATAATCAATACTTTATTGAGAAGGTTAGCTCTTCGTCTAAATATCTAATCTATAAATCGTCATTTTTTCCAACACAATCGGTTAAAAAGCATACAATTGTATGTGAACGTTTGTACAAAAACCATCGTGTTAAATCAGTTCTTATACCTGACTGACAACGCCGATCTTTAGCTTTCTTTTACTTTGTAAAATAAAAAGATTAGTTCTTACTATCAAAGAAATTAAATATGCAAGAGAAATAGGTCGAAAAGATTAATAATAATTTATTTATTCCTAAGTTATAAATCTTAACTACATCACTTTCTAAACCAAGAAAATAGATAATCTTCCTGCATTATTCCGTACTTAGATTTATTTTTCATGAAAATAGTCGAATCTATGATTTTCGTTCAAATCCATAAGGGACGCTTGTTTTGTATAGATGATTTATGATCTTATTTTCAACTAAAATACTAGTATAAAAAAGTATTTCTTCCGATAAACGTGGAAGGAATAGACATTTAAACAGTTAGCCATAACATACGCATACTGACTTGCATTATTTTCATGGATTGAATGGCTACATCTTTGTGTGTGAAGTGAATTTCTTTTTAAAAAATTACAATGCGCTCAATTATGAATTTTCTAACATAACTTTTATGGATAGTGGAGTCGGATATTGGAAGAAAATATTATCATAACGACAACTCGATTATTGATATAATTATTATGGTTTCACAGAAGTTTCTACAGAGTCAGCCATGCTGTAGCAGAGACTGTTGTAGGTCGTATTTTTTAAAAAAACCTAACAATACCTTTACTTTATATTGATAGACATATTCTATTAGAACATTTTTCTAAAATTTAGAGCCTTTGGAAATGTGATAATGCTATGAGCATCAAATATATTCAAAATATCAAAAATCCTTTGGTAGTTAGTTATTGCGGTATATTTTAATAGAGGCATAATTTATACTGTACTCCTAAATTTACGGCATATCACTTTGTTTATGTTATTATATTCACAGAGACTATTAATCTAACCAACTTTTATTTACGAAAAATTAAAAACTGAAATACTCTATTTTATTGCCGATTGTTCGCAAAGACACTTGGAGTTGTTTTTTTCTTTTATTTTTTCTTTTCTGTTTTCTTTTTCGGTTCTTAAGAAATGCTAAAGAATCTGTACAAAACAAGTCACGAATTAACTAAATAGCCACCATTTCACTAAATACTTAACACTCAGTATACAATTTTCAGAAATGTCATGATTAAGAACGGTTCTAGTCATTTTATACAAGATTTCACATGATTTAACAAATTTAAAACATTTTTTTTAATTTTTACTAAATTCTAAACACTCAGTATACACTTTTAAGAAAATAGGACGATTTGCGACTGTTTTAGTCATTTTTTACAAAGTTTCACAGGGCTTAATAACGTTAAAACATTTTTTTTAATTTTTTACTAAATTCTAAACACTCAGTATACAATTTTCAGAAATGCCATGATTAAGAACGGTTCTGGTCATTTTATACAAGATTTCACATGATTTAACAAATTTAAAACATTTTTTTTAATTTTTACTAAATTCTAAACACTCAGTATACACTTTTAAGAAAATAGGACGATTTGCGACTGTTTTAGTCATTTTTTACAAAGTTTCACAGGGCTTAATAACGTTAAAACATTTTTTTTAATTTTTTACTAAATTCTAAACACTCAGTATACAATTTTCAGAAATGCCATGATTAAGAACGGTTCTAGTCATTTTATACAAGATTTCGCATGATTTAACAAATTTAAAACATTTTTTTTAATTTTTACTAAATTCTAAACACTCAGTATACACTTTTAAGAAAATAGGACGATTTGCGACTGTTTTAGTCATTTTTTACAAAGTTTCACAGGGCTTAATAACGTTAAAACATTTTTTTTAATTTTTTACTAAATTCTAAACACTCAGTATACAATTTTCAGAAATGACATGATTAAGAACGGTTCTAGTCATTTTATACAAGATTTCACATGATTTAACAAATTTAAAACATTTTTTTAATTTTTACTAAATTCTAAACACTCAGTATATCATTTTCAGAAAATAATACAATTCTGTACAGTTTTACAAATTTTCACAGGTCTTAATAACATTAAAACATTTTTTTAATTTTTTACTAAATTCTAATCACTCAGTATACAATTTTCAGAAATGACACGATTTAGAACAGTTTTTACAGATATTTACAAAGTCTTAATAACATTATATTAATAATTATCTAACATAATGTATACAATTTCAAGAAATAGTAGATTTTTAATCCATGTACAAAATTCAAGAATCTAAAATACAATTAAATGTAGGCTTTTTTAATTGGCATCTCAGGCAAATTATTTCCCCCAAAATTATCTAAAAAAGATATACCAAAAACATTCTAAAGCGGTTTTTTACCTCTATAAGTATGCAGGCCGATCCGACCCTTGTTGGTTTTATTACCCGCATAAATTAACACAGTAGAGGAATATGGACAGAGTTCTGGGGCAGCGGCGTTTCACTAAAGCTTTGGTTTCCTACAAAGCGGTACCGCAAAAGAGTGGCCGTAATTTGACGGCGAGCTTTGCCGCGACAAAGCGTGTATGTACTTGCAAATCGGAGTGTGTTCCTCCAGAGCGTTCGGCGCAAAAAATACGGCACCGTATTTTCTGAAGCGGACGCTCTGTACGTTGGGATAGTGCAAGCACGATTTTTGACGGTGCGCCAGTGTAGTGATTGTATGTTTTAATTATAATATTTGGAAATTAATTGGTCTAGCGAACAAGATAAAATTTTAATCGAGTTTTTTTTACTATATCGCTTTAACAGCGGCGTTTGCACTAAGGTTAAATCATAAAAAGTCGGGTTTTATCTCGGGTCAGATCATAAATATTCAGGTTCAAATTAGGGTTAGATGAGAAGCCGCCTCATGAAAGCATCCGGGTTAGGTCGTAAAAAGTCGGGTTTAATTTCGGGTTATTTTGTAAACAGCACCACCGAACCACCCGGGTTAGGTCATAAAACGCACCACCGAACCACCCGGGTTAGATCATAAAACGCATCACCAGCACCACTGGTCTCGTAAAACAGCACCACCAGCACCACTGGTCTCGTAAAACAGCACCACCAGCACCACTGGTCTCGTAAAACAGCACCACCGAACCACCCGGGTTAGGTCATAAAACGCACCACCGAACCGCCCGGGTTAGATCATAAAACAGCACCACCAGCACCACTGGTCTCGTAAAACAGCACCACCAGCATCACTGGTCTCGTAAAACAGCACCACCGAACCACCCGGGTTAGGTCATAAAACGCACCACCGAACCACCCGGGTTAGATCATAAAACGCACCACCGCACCACTTGGGTTAGATCGTAAAACGCACCACCGCACCACCTGGGTTAGTTGCACCACCAGCACCACCAGCACCACCTGGCCTCGCTCTGTCCGTTTCTCACTACTGATGCAGTTATCGATCGACTCAATTTCCAATTTCCCACGTAGAACTCTCTTAAGAGGGTGCAGCTAAAATACCTTTTTTTAGAGGACCAAAATATGCGCTACTACAAAACAAACTAAGCTATCTCCAATAATCCCTGCCCAAATATTAGAAGAAAATGTATACTGGTAATGTCCTTCGATGAATTTTGAAATTTATGATGCCTTGTCTGGAAAAATTTGCTTCATCTGTTAATAGTATTTTTGCCGAAAAATGTGGGACCCTTAAAGAATTTTCTTGAAACCAGTTACAAAAATTAACTCGAGCTGGAAAGTCCCTAGGTAACAAAGCTTGCACTCTTTGTACGTGATAAGGATAAAGTAAATAGTCCTTTAAGATACTCTATACTGTTTTGTAACTCACATTCAACTCGTTCCCGATTTTCCTCGTACTAGGGCCTGGAGATTTTTCCACCATGTTTAAGACCTCATCCTCAAGTTGTACGGTTCTAACTGTAAGTGGTTGGCCGCCTATGTTGCTTTTTGCAAAGTTACCTGTTTCCTCTAACCTGAGGTGCAATCTTGTAAATGTTTTTGAATACGGTACTCGTCTATTAGGAAAACGTTCTGCATATAAACGTCTCGCCTCTAGCGCATTTCCATTTGCCAAACCGTACATAAAATGAATTTGAGCCATTTATTGATTGGTAAACTCAGCCATTATGAAAAGTATGTAATGTAGTACAAATAAATTCAAAAACAATTCAAAAAGATATTATTTGACAGATGTTAAACAGGAGAAAAATGTTACGGAGAAAACAAGTGTGGTTGCCATGGAACGAAGCAAAGCCTACTCGTATCATTTGACGCAACATAATGATAAAAATACGAAAAATAACTAAAAAATTAAGGTACTCTTTCACCCAGATCCCGCCAATGAACTAATTGTCAAATTTAAAATTGACCCAAAGTAAAGTGCTCTAATCCCTTATGTTTAACAAATATCATTAGAATATCATTTGGCATTAATTAATAAAATGAAAACAATATACAATTTTTTTTTAGCACCCACCCTGTATTTCGAAAACGAAGCGACATGCGAAAAACTTTTATACCACATTTTCATCTTAAAATAAGGTAAGGATTCACCTCCTTCATTTTTTTAGAGAGGTTAGGAAACACCCTTATAATAGTTGATAGTAATTAATAACAATGAACGCACAAATAAAAAAATTTAGAAAATTATGGTAGTTGGCCATGAAACTATTTAACCAAACAAAAAGTATCTACATCATAATATGCTTGGTTGACAGCCCTCCGAAGACTTCCTTATCGGGAATTCGACTGCCATAAACCATGTTTTGTAAATAGCCCCATAGGAAAATATCCAAAACAGATAAATCTGGTGACCGTGGAGGCCACCTTACGGGTCCGTTTGTCTCTATCCATTTATCTGGAAAATTATTTTCTAAGAATAGACGAACTAAATGAGCATTATGCGCAGCTGATTAAGTGAGAGTGAATAATTCTGGAATAACATCTTCTACTCGTTAATATATTCTGTTTGCGGATAATGTTGCTTCATAAATTCTGTATCTTATTTGCCTTCCCAAAATAAACCAAGCCTTATACACTAATATCGAACCGTCCTTGCTGTTTCTTTTCAAATATTAAATGTTGGTGATCAATATCTGGTATCATTGCGATTGAAAATGACTGAGCTTGTAAAATAAGACTCGTCGGACCATATTATCTTTGTAGTAAACTGCCTGTCGATTTATTTTTGATTTAGGTACCAGTTGCAAAAAATAAGTCGTCGCTCAGCATCCCCAGGAAGTAAATGGTGCACAATCTTTGCTTTATAGGGGTTAAAGTTATATTTGTTTAATATTTTTTGGGCTATTGAAACTCTATGGCATCTTGAGAAATTTAAACAAGGAAGTTTCATTTGTATGGGTTAGAGCTCATATCGGCATACCTGAAAATGAATTAACGGACAAAGCCGCTAAAGAAGCTACTACTATCGGCTCTAAAACGAATTTTAAAATTCCATATACAGACATAGTAAGTCAAGCTAAAACAAGAATATCAAATAATTGGCAGGAGCAATAGGTATATAAATTCAGATAGGGTATAAAAATAATTTCCCAAATTTTTGTAAAAAAACATTGTTTTGTAAGGAATCAAATAATGCAAAACAAATCGGTTTGAAGGATGGGGAAGACTAGACTGTAAATGTGGCGAAACAGGAGATCTTGAACATTATGTATTTATAATTGGTTTGTGATGGGTTACATGCTTGGTGAAATGGATATGCAATGGTAGAGGAAATTAAAGTCGTACTTTTTATATTTCACAATTTAATTCAGTTTCCTGACACGTGTTTCAACCCTTGCGGTTCATTTATCAAAGGCATATAAGACAATACTAAATTCTACATGTCATTAAAATAAAAATTGACAGATGATGGAATATTTTGGTCCTTAATTTGCAAATCTCCAAAAAACTCAAAAACCATAAGCTTATCCCCATACAAGTCAATAAAAATAACCTAGGTAAATACATAGCTAATTCAAAAATTGAAAATAAAAATAAAACAAATTAGCCCATAGCGGGGTCTACCAAATACAATGTGATGACTGTGATGCAATCTATATAGGTCAAACAGGTACAAACTTTAAAACTAGGCTTAAAGAACATAAAACATCCACTTAAAAAAAAAACGAAATAAAACAGGACTAGCGGACCAGTGTATAATAAATAACCACTCAATATCCAACAAAATAAAACCGATATATACTTAATACAAGGGTAGAAAACTCAACCTATTAGAAACATTAGCAATCAAAAAAGCCCTAAAAAATCGAAGTAATGTTGTTAACAATCAAATTGAAATACCTTCAGGTGCCAATCTAATACTTAATAGCCTAATAACTTAAGATAAATATGCAATAAACACTGTCAATAATTATGAACGACAAAACCCATAATAATTATATACACAATATCATTGTCTTAATTTGATTACTGTAAATACCTCTATAATCACACCTGTAATTTAGTTGTACCTTTGGCCAATACCTGTAAATTAAGGACCAAAATAACCCATTATCTGTCAATTTTTATTTTAATGACATGTACAATTTAGTATTGTCCTATATGCCTTTGATAATGATCCGCAAGGGTTGAAACACGTGCCAGGAAACTGAATTAAATTGTGAAATATATATATAAAATAAGTACGACTTTAATTTCCTCTACCATTATGTATTTAGTTGTAATAGACTTAAAGAGCATAGAGATAAACTATATAACAATTTGAAAGGATTGGTTCAAATGCCATTTAAATTAAACTATTTAATAGGACTCAGTAATATAAATGTATATAGAATTTTATATCAATAAAAAAGAAAAGTGCCGCAAGGCTCACCTCTCTCTCCGATGTTGTATAACATTTATACTCATGATATTCCGCGAGATAGATTTACGCAGCTCTATCTTTTCGCTGACGATACAGCAATTACTTCGACTGCCAAATCACCGCGCATTGTCGTCAGCCGGATGCAGCGTCACGTAATCGAGCTGGAAAAATGGCTTTCGGCTTGGAAGATTCGCCTGAATCTTGCCAAGACGAAGGTCATCTTTTCTTCAAAAAGCACCGTTCGCAGGCCTGAAACAAGGCTTCGGGTCAATGGAGTCCAAGTGAATTGGTGCCAGGAGGTGAAATACCTGAGACTGGACTTATATTTGACCAAAGACTGAACTGGAGGCTCAATTTAATTAATAGGGTAAAGCTTGCATTGCGTCAATTAAGCTCTATCTACCCCCTGCTTCACAGGCGAAGTAGACTTGGTAATAGGACAAAGGTCAACCTCTACAAGGTATTGGTCAGGCCGGTTCTCACTTATGGTGCACCTTCGTGGTGCAACATAAGCAAAACGGAGCTTAATAAGTTCCAAGTAATTCAAAACAGGGCGTTAAAAATTATTGCTGACGTCCCTAGATATATAATGAATCGCGTACTTCATCAGGACTTTCATATGCAAACGATAAATGAATTTTTCTAAAAAATTATAACAGACTATTACAGACGCACGGACGTATCGACAAACCCACTAATTATAGACTCACACACGAGATCTAGACAAAACGCTACATACAAACTATCGAAAGGCTCCCTGTCGGTCCAAACCCATAGTTGTGAGGCACTAATAGTAGAGAGACACTATCAATAACAAAATTAATGAAAAAGGCGCCAAAATAATGCAGAACAAAATTGTTAAATCCAATACACACGATCGAACCACAATAATCAAGGCAAGAACCGATTTCAAAATTCTAGAAGTGACAAGACCTAAACAGTTTTTGACAAACCAATAGAAGTCAAAGGAGCGTTCCTGACTTAAAAACCCAGAGAAGATCCCAAGTAAAAAAGAAAACAGAAATATCGGACAATTGGTTGGATATAAAAGCGAGACAAGAGAAAGGAAATTCTTAATCAAAGAGAGACGCTGGCCATTTGGTTTTACCAGAGCAACAAACATACATACATACATACACACATACATTTTTTGGCACGAGATTTTATCACTCCGACATCTATTTCTATGACTCTGCACGAAGTTCTAAAACAACACAAGCCATACGTTAATTCCGTCAATTTAGCGATTCCCTTTATTATACAGAGTGTCCAGAAACCATCTTAACATATGGGAAACATTTATATTTTTAACTTTACGAAAAAAAATTATTCTTCATAAAAAGTTCTGCTTGTTGATAAAATAACATTCAAATCAAAAGTTTTGAGCCAGCACATACGGGGTGTTCAGAAAGTCAATAATATTAATACCGTAAATGGAAAACTATATTTAATAATTTTAATTACAAAGTACAATAATGAAATACTACACTAAGCTACACATGACCACCGTTTTTTTCCATACAAACGGTTGTACGTCGTGAAAATTGCATTACTGCATTTCTAACCATCTGAGGGGAAATTTCTTAGACACATTCTCTGATAATTCTCTCTAAATGGTCTATGTTCTCGAAAGGTCTGTGGGTATACACTTTTTGTTTTAAAAATCCCCATACGAAAAAATCCAGAGGTGTTAGATCAGGTGACCTTGGTGGCCAAGCAAATTCTGATCTTCGTCCAATCCATTTCTGTGGAAATGTCCGGTTTAAGAATTCTGTCACTCTTGCAGAGCTGTGGCATGGAGCGCCGTCATGTTGGAACCAAAGTGTTTGTCTTATATTCATTGGTAGTCCATGAAAAAATTCAAATAATTCCGTGTCCAAAAAGTTCAAGTAAATTTCGCCGGTAATATTTTCTCGAAAAAAGTACGGCCCTACAATTTGGTTCCTAAAAACGCCGCACCAAACATTTGTCTTGAAAGAATACTGGTCACGACACTCAATTACAAAATGGGGATTCTCATCACTCCACCACCTACAGTTTTGAGAACACACTACTCCATTTGAGGTGAACATCGCCTCATCTGAAAACAATATTTTTCTTGCGAATAGTGGGTCATCTTCTACCTCACCTTGAAACCAAGAGCAAAACAAAAATCGTGAATCAAAATCTCTAGGCTGCAGTTTGTGAAGAAATTTTGGCTTGTATGGGTAAAAATTATTTTTCCTTAAAATAACTTGGGCATTGGACTTTGTAACAGGTCGTGAAACAGTTTGTGAAATATTTCTCAATGAGATTTTAGGATTTTCCACGACAGCTAGCAAAACATTCAATTGGGTATCTTCGTCCGTACGCCAAATCTGATGCTTGTCAGAAAATTTATTACTTACAGATCCGGTATTTTTAAATTTATTAAAAATATCTCCAACCGTTACATGGCTAATAATTTTATTTGGATATCTTGCATTAAAAATTTGAGCAGCCTCTCTGTACGTCTTGTAGTGGTTTCCAACAATTAACACTATTTCAACTTTTTCCTCGATTGTAAATTTAAGCACCATATTTAATTAAAAGGAAACTGTCCGCCTTGACAAATAAAATAATTAGTTGTCATGGTTTCATTTAGTTTTCCAAGGCGTGCTGGACCTACTAAACGAGAATGAATACCGCTTCTTAAAATCTTGTTCGCCCTGTTCTGAAAAATTCTGTGAGATAATTAGAGAAACTATGGAATCAGGAGAAACAACAACATTACGCCACAGTATCTTTGTTTTAAGCTAACTCGCCTTTCGAATGGCAACTTTAGACCATTTATTATATTTTTGACAATATCGAAAATTGTCATTAAAAAAAATTGATCAGAACCAAAAACCACGTTTAAATTACAATTAGGTAATGCAATGAAAAATTAGGTTTTATTATTTTTTACGAATTTTTCTTCCACAATCAAAACAATTTCAATTTTCTCCTCAGAAGTTAATAACGCTACCATTTTTATGTTTTATAAATTTTAACGCGTTTTGACGGTTGCTGTCAAACATTTCTTGCTATCAACAATTAATTTGTATGTTACAACCATCCTAGATTACATGTAACTACAGTTAAATTTGCATTGTTATTGTAGACATACGTTTCAAAAAAGACGAAATAATTTTTTCAAGGTAAATGGGCGTAATTTCATATTTGAACGTGGTTTTTAGTTCTGATCAACTTTTTATAATAACTATTTTCGATATTATCAAAAATAAAGGTACTTTACTTTTAACCCAAATTCATATTTTTTGACTTACCTCGTATACGCCTGGGAGAATTTAATATCTGATAGTTGCATTTTAGGTTCTAGACCATGCAGAACTTTTTATGGAGAGTCACTTTTTTTCGTAAAGTCTAAAATAAAAAAGTTTCCCGTATGTTAAGATGGTTTCTGGACACGCTGTATAATATTATAGGTCTTGGCTTTGTAAATGATCCACTGTATATTAAATTAATTTTTAATCTTAAAAATATTACGTGATGGTGCTGCTTTCTCTGTCGATATCTATGAAAGTAAGAACTCTATATTATGTCAGATTTTTAAATTATAAGATTTTAAACTTATCTATCGAAATTTGGCTCAGCGGCGCTACGCGTGAGTTTTTTATAAAGAAAACTAACATGTCGCATTTTTCAAAATTTTCATGTACTATAATTTCAGCCATTTTTTCAAACTTTAGCGACGTGTAGGGTAAACTACCCAATTATTGGCATCCATAAGAGGAACGCATGAAAAAAATAATCATTTAAAAAATATAATTAAGATTTTTGAGTAATTAAGACTCATACTTTATAAAGAACTATTTTAATTAGCAGAATAAAAATATAAATGCAACCTAAATAAGAAAGAAACTACAAAAAATTATTCTTATTACAAATATTTGGTTTAACTAATGATTGGCATTGCTTTCCTAGTAATTGACAATCTAGTTATTGGCATATAATCTTAGCTCGAATCTAAGCTAAAATTTATGCAATAAACAATGTAAATAATACTAAACTATAACTTGTTATCCTAATTAATAGTTAGATACCCCTACATGATCGACAAACAAAATTCTCAAGATTTTCGTTTTTGTCTTGCAGACATTTTAAATGATACTGCCTTCCATAACACTTTGTGCACCTTAAACCGGGTTTTGATACTGTTATATTATATGTACAAGAATAACAAAGGCCAGTGGTAACATAATTTGCCTTTAAGAAATGGGTATTGGTATTACATTCTGAGAATACTCTCTTTTTGCACAAATCTACTTTGTTACCTATTACTATATTAGACAAAACATTAATCATTTTGGCAGGAGTTTTTTCAGAAATATTTAAATATAATCCATCTTTGTATAATTCCCCCAAAGCACTGCATTCGGCTTCGTTTGATGTAGCAACCCCGAAGGAGTTTTGTTCCAACGCACTTTTAGAATTCGTCGGCAACTCGGCATTATTTTCTTATGTTTGGCTTTTTAAAATTAGTATTTTTTTCTTTAACCTTTCATTTTTTTTTATTTCTTTGTCTTTAATTTGCTGTTCTTTTTTAGCAAGTCTAGCTAATTTCCTACAGTTTTTTTCGTCTTCAACCTTTTTCTTTTTTTCTTTGGCTTCTGTCTCAGCATTTTTCCAACTTGTTGATGTAATAACGAAGCTAGTTTTTTGCGTATTTCTTTTATTTTTTCTTATTGGTGTTTTTGGCCAGTCTAGTAAACTCTGAAATGCATCAATCATTTGGGTTTTATCAAGCGGTTTCTCCATGGTATCTTCGCCACTGCTGTTTTCATTTTCAACGTTTTCTTTTATGTTTAGCTGTGTAATGTTGTCGTTAATATCATCTTCACTATTAGTGTTTATCAGATCATATTTTTCAGATGTTTTAATTTCTTGGTCTGGTTGATTATTTACTTCGTTTGGTGCTAGCAACTGTTTATCTGTTATAACTGGCAGATCATCTTCTTGTATGTTGAGTTCTGTGATATTATGAATGTTGTCGTTAATATCATCTATATAATTTTTTATTAAGTCGTATTTTTTAGAAGTTGTAACTTCTTGGTCTGTGTGAGCATTTACTTCGATTCCTGATATCAGCTGCTCATATGTTACAACTGGCAGATCTTCTAAATAAATAAGGCTGTTCTCTGAATTTTTACCAGAACACGTACATTTTTCATTTTCTGGAAACGAATTCCAGAGTTTAAACAATATGTGATAGTACTCATTGTCATTGTTGGTAGTGTTGATGGCTCCTAAATCGTCATTTTCCAGCGACTCTTTAAGGTACTTAAATTTCTGTATAGTTTCTTCTCCAACAGTATCAACAAATAAGTCATAATCTAAGTGCCGACAGTTTTTGTTAAAGCTGTCAGGTTCTTCTTGGAATATTTCTGGCACATCATCTTTTCGCTTCCCTAAGCACTTTGTCTTATCAATAGCTGAAAACGAGAAGGGATAAAGACCTGTTCCTTTAAATCCATTAATAATACTAGAAGGCTTAATATTGTTCACCACTATTTTTAAAATTGGAGCAAACTTCTCTTTTGTTAATTGATCGTTAGGATTTTCTCTTCTACACTCTAATACTGCACGTATCCAATACAATTTGAACGGTTTAAATACCCCAACATCGGCTGGTTGGAGTATTCTGGTAGCGTTAGGATAGAGAGCAATTAATATTATTTGCAATTTTTCGCAAAGATTACACACCTGAAGAGTTAGGTGTGACTTGTGTCCATCGATGAAAAGTATCACTGGAAACTGATATTTTTTCTCTACTAAAAATGGATAAAATACCTTACTGATATATTCATAAAATATTTCGGATTTCATCCATCCATTTTCGCTAAGGCCGATCTTAAAATCTTCGGGAACTGATTGGAAAATTGCTGCAGGTAATCTTTTGTACGGATATATTATCATGGGAGGGGCAATTTCTCCTGATGCCGAAAAGGTGAACATCACTGTCAGGTTTGCTTTCGCGACTGCTCTGTCTATCTCGTACACATTTTGACATCCTTTAGGTGCCAAAACTTTTGTTTCTTTTGGCCCTAAGAGGAAACACGTTTCGTCTCCATTAAAAATCCGTTGGGGTTCTTTTAAAATGGAATCATATCCTTTTGATTTTAGGTAATATTCTATATCTGAAAACCATTTTTTCAGGTCATCTGGGGAAATACAAGCGCTGCTATGCGTAACTGCTTCTGCTGTCCTTTCTGTCAATTCTTTATGGCGCTGTAAAAACGATTCGTACCAATGGTGTCCAGGTAGGTTATTAACAAAAGGTGTATTCCGTTTACTGTGGTCAAGAAATTGTTTAACAGAGATTTGAACATCTTTTTTCCTACGTGGAAATCCCTTTTTTTGGGATTCTAGGATCCACTTGACTAAAATGTCTTCTTCGGCTGGCGTTAAAATAGATGGTGGACCATGGCGAATTTTTTTAAATTTATCAGAAAGCCGAAACTGGATTGTAGGACGAGGAACGCCATACGTTTTAGAAGCTGTATTTTTTGAAACCCCATTTTTAATTGCGTTTAAGGCTAATTTAATATCATTTTCCGTGTATCGTTTATGGTACTTGGAACCTTCCTTAACTTTCGGCATTTTGAAATAATAGGCAACTCAGTCCATATAGGTAGGTATCTGTAAACGAAAATAAAATCCCATTAAATCCTCAACTTTACATCATGCCAATAACTGGATTTTAAAAATATGCGTTCATGCGCAGTTATTGGCATACTTGCCAATTATTAGATTTCGGACGTTTACGCGACGAGTTATTGGCATGCTAATATTTTTAAGAAAAAAGAATTTTTAGGTTAGAAAACACATCTAAATATCTAGAACAACTTATCCAATAACTTTAATCAATAACGACGTACCTATAACATATTAATATCTAAATTAAAAAGAGAAGTAAAAAGTCACTTACCTTACAATTTTCGTTAGAATTTGACGCGATTTGGCTTGTAAATTTTCAACATTTATTATGCTAGAACATATAATCGGCAAATTGGCGCAAAAAATCTTACATGAAAAAGAAACGTTGCCGGATTTAAGTAATATAACACTATTTAAGGGATTTTAAAATCACTATTAGATTAATGCATTTAAAATACAACATGCCAATTATTGGGGGGGATGCCAATTATTAGGTAGCTTACCCATTTTAACAAAAGATCATTTAGTTAGGTAACAGGCAGATATACTTTTGCTTGTTTCAAGGGTTTCATGGCCTACTACCATAATTTTCTAAATTTTTCGATTTGTGCATTTATTGTAAATAATTACTATCAACTATTATATATTTTTGAGACGCTTATAAGTAGCCTAATCAAAGAAGCGAAAAATATACATCATGTCCTATATTTAAAAAAAAATATATGTATGCTTTAAATCTCGAAAAGTAAGACCCTCAGAAAAAAAGTAGGCACGCCACTGAATTTTGCTTAAAAATACTCTAAGAAACAGTTTTCAATTTTTTGATAAGTTAAAGGATAACCGAAAAACAGGGGGTAGTCAGAAAGTAAACATATTTTCGAAAACACCCTGTAGCTTTAAAACTAAGAAAGTCTCCATCTTTATTAGTTCCCTAAATACCCTGCAATTACACCGAAAAATGAACACCCTGTACATCCATATTTAATGTGGTTTACTTTTTTAATTAAATATATTTTTAGGACATTCCTTGGGTGCTATGCTGGCTGCGTTTATTGGTAAAGCATACGAGGAAAAATACGGGGAAAAAATTGGCAGAATCACTGGACTGGATCCAGCTGGGCCCAAATGGTCCAACAAATACATGAAAAAAGAAGATATGCTAAGCGAATCAGGTATTATTTATTAATCTAATATTATTATTAGGCACAAATAAAATAAAAGGGAAAAAGAGAGAGAGACAAATATCGCCAGACCTTACAGGGCAAGAATAGTCCAAGCAGCTTTAATGAAGGTAACATGACGGACCCACTTACGACACGAATCACAGGATTCTGATGATACACTTCCTACCGTTAATTTACTAGTAATCATTAAGGTATCTACTACTTCTCCTGTTTGATGGGTATGTTCTTCAAGATTTATATTTATATCAATTGCTTCCATTGTATTCCTTTCATGTGATTTAAGGTGCTCTATATGATCTACACAAGTGTCACATTACTTATTTCCCAATTTGTCAGAACTGATATTTAAGTGCTAAATGACTTTACGAAAAGTGATGCTTAATGCCTTTTGCCAGAGCAGTTAATACTAGTGGAAGTATCTGCTGCATTTTACCATAATTCTTGAATATAATATTAAAAAGGACAAATAATTATCAAATGGAAATAATTAGCGCGAATGGCAGTTCTTCCTTTGCTAACTGATGGAACACTTACTAATAACCTTAAAAATGCAGAAAGTTGATTTAAAGAAAATGTCACTTACTGCCTTTTACCAAACCACGGCAGTATATCTTCAGAGTCATTCTTCTCTCAGGAACCCGTCAATAACCTAATAGGGGAACTGTTCCGGCGGGTTGATGCTTTAATTAGAAGTATAGGAGGCAACACTATGTACAGGGTTCATTTGTCGATGATTTTATGGTATATCTCCGATGTTAGTAAAGATAGAAGGATGCGGTTTTTGGAACACTGTGCTACCTTTTAGTGAAACAAAAGGTGTCACAATCCGAATTTTTCTAGTCCTCCTTATTTTTGGCATACAGGATGTTTTTGAAAATTTTAAATTTACCCCGAAACTTATCAATAGGCAAAAGAATGTACGTTTTGTAGTTTTTTATATAATAATATAATAAATATATGTTAGACTTCTGTATGTAATTGGCAGTTATAATTCATTAAAAGTAAATACATTGAATAGATTGAGTTGTATTATAATAATAATATGTAAAGTATTATAAACAAAAATTGAAACTTTCTCATACATATTTAAAACAACTAGAGAACCTGAAAACTCTGACAGAAACACAAGAATTCTCAATATGACACAAACGAGTATGTTCTTCTGTTTTTTTAAATACCCGTCATGGCCTACTAACAAAAAAAAATTATATTTTTTAAGAATGTAATTTTTGGGCTAGCAATGACCCATTTAAAAACGTCACTGGATTAAACGTAAAAACTATAAAGAAATTATAGTTATAATTTTTTTTAGATTAAAAATCTAAAAAAAAACTTTGTGTTCTTTTTTTAATATATTTTTCGTTTCAACTACTCACTAACTAAAATTTTTTTTTAAATCTGTTATATTAATTTTGTTCTGCGAATAGATGTTGCAAAATGGCGACTAAATGGTGTTTTTTGCAGATTCTCTAGAATTTTGTTTTCTATTAAGTACCTACTTACCAATAATTATTTTGACCAACTACACAGTCGCTCCTGGTAAATTGTATTAAGAGAATAAGTTTTGACGCGCTTAGACACGAAAATCCTCGCTCATTTGACAAGTTATGTGGGTGACAATCGAGTCGAATAGGTAAATGATTTGTTTACCAAATCAAAGTCAGTCAACTATACTATACCTTAGTCAACTAAATCAAGTTTTAGTTGACTGAAGTATATGCTCCTTGGAAAAATCATGCTTTTGGAGAGCCCGAAACAGTTCGCACTACGGATTTTGATTTTTTCCCTTTTTATTTGAAAATAGGATGACTGGCCAACAAAGCAGTTTAATTTTGGTTTCACTGCAGATCTAATAGCTACATACTACATGCATTTACTATGTATATAAGCCGTTCAATATTTTATTACCATTCTTCTGAAAATTACCCTCTCCTTCGCTCTCTCTCGTGTTAATTAAATTCAACATTTTAGGGGTCGGCTGACTATTGTTTTTATATCCAATTTGTTCATATAATAACAAAAATCCACATTTTAAACTTAAAATATATTAAATAAGATAATATAGTTTTTATAGAAAAGCTCACCACGCAAGAACTCAGAGCTTGAAACTACGAACAACTAGCTAATAAACGTTTAGACCTTTACAAATCGCTTGGTTGCCAAACGGTATTAAGAATTCACTTTTCCATTCCCATTTTATATATTTTCCTGAGAATTTGGGCGCTGTCAGCGACGATTAGGGTGAAAGGTTCCATCAAGATATCAGGATGATGAAAATTCGGTACCAAGGACGATGGGTCCAGCCGTGATGGGTGATTACCTACTATTGGTTTTTGAAGAGAGAAGATGTGACCCCCCCCCCCCATAAAAGAAAAAAATAGAATTAGTGCGTTTGAGATAAATAGTTTTGATGTTTACTTTTTTCTTAGATGTTAACTTAATATAAATTTTAAATATAGTCGATATACAGGATTAAAACACGTATAAAATCATATTTTTATTAAATGTTAAATGGTACCGTTCCATGTGTGGTTCGTTTAATGTAACAATAACTGCTTACGTGCTACTTTTTTTTGCCATTTTCGTATTCAGAGAGGTTCATTTTTCATTTCACTAAAAGAAAAATTATCGCCCAGTGTAATTATTCATTGGCAATTAGGTTTTAATACTAAATGTTAAATTTTCATTGTTTGTATAATACCTACCTCGCGATAACAAAGAACAATCTTTTCCTAAGTATAAAAGAGATTGACTAAGAGAAACTAATGTTTTATTTTTTATTATTTTTTAATTGCAGATGCAAGATTTGTTGATGTTATTCATACTGATATTCAGTTGTATGGCTACACTAATCCTTGTGGGCATGTAGACTATTATCCCAATGGGGGAACAGATCAACCAGGGTGCAACAACGAGGAGGAAATCGGTACGATTAATTTAGAAGCATAAAAAAATTAAGTTAATTAACTAAGGGGGTAAAAGGAAAAGCAAATTGAATTCTGGTTATAATCTGTATATTTTTAGTGAACTGCAGTCATCGCCGTTCCTGTCAACTATTCATAGAATCAATAAATACTCAAGTTCATGCATCCGAAATACTGTTTAAAGAAGATGAGGATTACAATATTGTCATCACTCCAAAAGACAACGCAAGACAAATTATTTTTGGAGAGCATGTCAATTTAGATGATAGAGGCGTCTATTTTCTAAAAACAAATTCGACCAAGCAATTTCTGAAATAAAAGGTCATTATTCTACATAACCTTTTTTTATATGATATTTTTTTGTTATCCTTATTATGTATTATACGAACAACCCGAGAAAATCTTTGAACTCAACATAGATAATAGGAAATATTTGAATATAACTAATTTTATTTTTATGAGTGGCGTGTGGTCCGTGGAAGCGTTGGAAGCACCCCTTACTATTATATAAGATAAAATAAAAATGTGCAAAATAAAATTAAATTAGTTTGATTTTCGCCAACCCCTATTTATATGACCTATTTATTTCTAATTTTACTTCAGGACTGTTCGGGCGGGATGGCGTTCTCGGCTCGCCTTGTCTCCCTCATAATAAGTGCAAGTGCCGATCGCGATGGCGCGAGATGCGATCGATTGCACAGCTTTGGTTCCCCCAGCTTCGTCAGAATTCGCTGTTCGTCGGCTTGAGTCCGCGAATTTATGGATTTTGTCTCAGATTACTCCTACCAGATACGAAACGTACGTTTCAGATGGTGACTCAACGTAAAGAATTGATAGGGTAGATACACCACCCTATTTAGCCTCTCGTTAAACGCCCAGTTGATCGGTGCCAGCGTGTGCGACCGTGTCATTAGAACAGATAGCGAGCGAATGTTATCACATGTTTTGTTGCGTTGACAATTTGTGTTGTAGTGTAATTTTAGTAGATAAACGATATAAGTACAGTTTGTATTTGTTAATAAAATAATTTTTGAAAAATATGAAAATATATGGTGTACTAAGTAAAGATATTACATTAAATTGTTAATATAAAACTTCTTGATGGATAACTATTAACGCTATCAAAGCTAGAAGAGCATATCAAGATTGTTTAGAAGACTTTTTTGGAAATACTAGGCAACAGGATGAGAACTGTATTAATCCTTTGTAAAATATGTTAAAAAAAAGTTTTCAAAATCTTTTGAAGATGACTTGAGAGTTTTGTTTTTCCCGGTTCACTGCAGCAGTGAAAGCTCTGTATTTGAAACAAGTACTACTGTTTTAAACAGGGGTTCGAACTGGCCTCACATAGTGCTAGATCAATTAAACACAACTTATTTTGCTATGTCTTTTATTCTTTCACTATTAATCGCCTTTACAATATTATACTATTTACATTGTTAAACACATCATCCTAATAACCCTAAAACTGCACCAAGATACCGTTAGGATTTCACTGGTTTTTACCGTAGAAATCGAATCAGAACTTGAATTAATTACAGCTTCATTCCCGTCAGAATATCACGAGGGTTATTTGAAAATCATGCTCTGTATAGAACTAAATATTTCACGTATTTGCGCGAACTGCGAAACACTGAGGTGCAACTTCATGCACGTCTTAACCAAACACAAGGAATGTAGTCTATTTAACTGCGAAGTTCACGGTACTTTTACTGTACGTTTAAAGGGATAGTAACCTCTGTTACCGGGCACGCGTTCCCAAAATACCAATTACTTTATCATTAGAAAATCATTTTTCCTAACACACATATCAGATCAAAACACGTGCTATTATTATTTTCAGCCACGTGGAGCATCTGCTTACGTTGAAGTCTAACAGGATACTGAGTTGTATATGGTGCTACAGCGCTGTGGCCTGGGACGTCCACCAACCAACGAGAAGCGACCGTTGAAGCATTCAAGTAATCTTTTCCCGTTTTCAGTCAAAACATCACAGAATCCACCTTACATACTCCCGAAGTCGCAAAACATATTGCAAAGCTACCGATTAACGGTTTTCGCAGACGTGAATTTAATATTATTTAGTTTAGAATAC
Source organism: Polydrusus tereticollis (assembly GCA_963920685.1). NCBI lineage: Eukaryota > Metazoa > Arthropoda > Insecta > Coleoptera > Curculionidae > Polydrusus > Polydrusus tereticollis. The sequence continues at coordinate 86,682,001 of OY987328.1, read as the reverse complement.
AGCACGCTTTCACGGTCACAGAAGACTTGATTCTCTCCGAGAATCAGAATACTGCGGGATAAAACACTAGTTTATTACTTTGGTTATTAGGAAACGTGTTTTCAAACCACTACTATAACAATTCAAAATGAAATAGGTACGTCAAGATTACGATTATCGTAATGAAAATATAACAGTCGAGAATATTTTTAGTTATGTGTGTTGATATTTAATAAAGAAAAAATTCACAAATGTGATATACAGTGCATTCGTACAGTGGCGAATAAATTCAATAAAACTAAAAAGGGGAGCTTGTAAAAAAAAACGCTGGGGTGTATCAAAAAAGAGATGTTGCGTCTTAAATTTCTTTTTACATTGAAATCTCGATTATTTATTGCAGAATTAGAAAGAGCACATTTTTTTTTACATACGGCAAGGTAAATAAGGGAAATGGTTACATAAGAAAATTTTGAAGAAAAATTAAAAAATTAAAAATGTAAAAATATATAATATCTAAATGTTCGAATTGAGCACCGTTGACAATTTGACAATAGCCAAGACGTTTAACAAATTCTTTTTGACCATTGTCGATGACATCCGCGTTAATGTTTCTAATATCTTGGTGTATTCCTCTTTCTAAATTTTCAAATTTTCTAAATTTACTGGAGAATTCACGTATACTTTACTTTTCAAGAATCCCCACAAGAAAAAATCAAGAGGAGTTAAATATGGCGATCTGGGTGGCCACTTAATCGTCCCTCTCCTACCTATCCAGCGATATGGACACAATTCATCTAAATAAGCGCGAGCAGGTAAAGTATAACGTGTTGGAAAAAAAGTCACGCTGTTGTACATCAGGTTCTTCTAAATCTGGATATAAAGTTCTTAGAGCGGGAATGAGGTCATTTTAACGAAAAACCAAATACCTCGCACCAGTGAGAGTATTTTCAAAGATGTAAGGACCTAAAACTCTTCCGTCAACTATACCGCACCACACGTTCACTTTTTGAGGGTGTTGTGTATGACATTCTGAAAACCAATGAGGATTTTCGCTTGCCCAATAACGACAATTTTGTCTATTCACATGACCGCTTAATGCAAATGTCGCTTTGTCAGAAAAAAATTATTTTTTTCACAAAGTTATCGTTAGCCTTACAAAATTGTTGCATTTGCTCACAAAATTCAATTCGCCGAGCAAGAACCTCTTCGACAGCTCCTGAAAAAAAGGAATGTTACTTCTACGGGCAAGCTTACACTAGAAACTAATTTAAAGACAAAAGTTGGTCGCGAGTTCGCGAGTGAAGGAAAGTCACTCGAACTCTAGTGTTTTTTCGGACACAAAAATGTTAAAGGAATAGCCATGAACGTTTCACATCGTGATTAAAAATTAAATTGATTTAATTTTCATACTTGTTTTGGTCACTAATTTATAGTAAATACCAATCAATCGTATCAATAGACGTGCTAAAAAATTTGTTTCTGGAAAAAGTGATTTTTCTTCTATTATGATTTTTTAATATATTAAATCCTGGGGGGGGGGGGTAATTACCCCCATGATCCCCTCCATAAATACGCCCTTGACTTCGGCGTGCTTCTAAAATATTTTGTCTTTTTTACCTCCAAATCAAAAATGCAGGTTATTTGTACCTATAACTTTTATCAATATATGGCGCAAACCTCTATTTTTTGCATCAAACAGAACCAATACGTAGATCTAAGAAATTATTCTTAAATCATTTTCACCAGAAGGTTGCTTCTGATCCTCTTCATTTCAGAAGTAAACGCGGATATAAGAAGTAAACGTACCCATTTGTAAATTTAATTTTGTGAAACCTATCAACATTCGATAAATAAACTACTGAGTTTAGATTACATTTTATAATTTATTGGGAATATTAGTATAAACAGTCACAATATTTAGTGCAGTTTGAATTTTCCTAGTATATAAATTTGTTTATATTATAATGATATTTCTAAAAGGTAAAATTTGTTGATTGCTTATTTATTAATTAAGTTTTGTGCTGTGGCCTTATATTGGTTCACTTTCTCTCACTTTTTAGATTCTGTATTTATGATAATCTTATTCCTGATTTCTAAAAATGGTGCTGCTTCCGAGACAACACAAGGTAAATAATCCAGAATGCTAAACATACAGGATTATCAAACAACAAATTATTATACCGGGTCCGCCAACGAAGCGTGGACGGAAGATTTCATCCTTATCGAAGAACTCATCAAAAATACTCAAAGAACGTGAGGTCGGGAGGTAAAAGTGGCATATTTTAAAAATATTTAACATTATACAGGGTGGCTCAAACAAGTGAAGCGAACAATTGTATTTTTTTAAATGGAACACCCTCTATCTTACACTATTTTTTGATTCTAGATGAAATAACAATTATTTTTTAATAAGTTCATTATAAGTCTAAACTTAATAGTTTCCGAGATATCGACCTATGAAAAATTACATTTTTGAACTTTGATAGCTTCTAGCTCTTTAACGGTAAGTCTAAGAGTAAAACGGTTCACATATCCCTATCTTACTTCTTTATTATCTTCCCAAACATAATATTTTTTTGTTGCACCGGAGGTACCATATTTCCGGCTTTGGAGTTATATCCGGTTTAACAATAGTTTACATTTTTGGGGAAATAATAAAGAATAAGATAGGGATATGTAAGCCGTTTTGCTCTAAGACGTACCTTTAAAGAACTAGAAGCTGTTAAAGTTCAAAAATGTAATTTTTCATAGGTCGATATCTCGGAAACTATTAAGTTTACACCTAAATGAACTTAATTAAAAGTAATTGTTATTTCACGTAGAATCAAAAAATTGTGTAAGATATAGGGTGTTCCATTTAAAAAAAAAAACAATTGTTCGCCTCACTTGTTTGAGCCACCCTGTATAATGTTAAATATTTATAAAATATGCCACCTTTACCTCCAGACCTCACGCTCTTTCAGTATTTTTGATAAGTTCTTCGATAAGGATGTAATCTTCCGTCCCCGCTTTGTTGGCGGGCCCGGTATATTAGAAATAAAATACTAAACACACTTTTTTTGCCAAATTACGTTTTAGATAAAGAAGCTCTTAAAGAGGCTTACAGAATTATGTCTAGAGTAAATTTTTCGATGGCAACCGCTACTGACTCCAGCAGAATTGTTTATAAACTGTTTACCCAGGATAATCCTGATAGAGACGTAGTTTTAACAGAAGCAACCGTTAAAGGTCAGAAGATTGATAAAAATGTTAAAACTATTTTACTGATACATGGATGGACTGCAGATGATACATCTCAATGGTATAACGATACTACGTTAATTTCTGCTCAAGTAATAGATCTTTATAGGCTCTTGCTATTTTTGTTAAGGTTTTTCTGGCTGCGATAATAAAATTTCTTTTTTTTTTATATTTTGATTTTGAAATGTGTGCTTTATTGTTATAAAAACTCGTACATCGAAAATATTAAAGGTGTATTTATGAGTACAAATTAATCTGAATAAAACTAAAATAAAGTATCCAATTACAAGGTTAATTATGACATTTTACATGTTTTAATATTTTACTAATTAATAGGTAGGTACTATTAAATTGTTAGAACTTTAGGATTTAAGAAGATGTTCAAATATTCCTCAAAATGACAACTTTATTTGACAGTCATCTTTTACCTTGACTGGTGCCCGCAAATACGGGGCCATAAAAAGGAGAAATAGTTAAAAAGAAATCGGCGATAACCCGTAAACGGGCTCATCAAAAATATCTAAAGTTATTCTTTTGAATGTGGGTTTTAGTGCTCTTTAATAAACCTAAATAGAATTTTTCTCTAAAATAATTAGGGAAGCCAATAATTGACCCCATTTAAAATTACATGGGATTTCCTATGTCCCGTCGACGATGCAACACCCGGTATAGAAATTTAGTCAACAGCAACAAATTAATTTCGCTGCAGTAGCAAAATTTGATTCTAAAATCGCGTATTCAACTCCAGTTGGATAAATCCCGAACCCGCTATTCTGTCGAGACCGGCCATTTTCTGCTTAGTTGAACCCAAGTTTTGTCGTGAAGGGTATTGCGGATTCGCCGTAGTTTCAACATTTAATTTTGTTTTGTGTAATATATTTTACACCGAGTGCTTATTATCGGTTATGAAAGCAGGTTCACCAAAAAGTTAGTTCTAACTTTATAGTTCTGTAAATAGCAGACGAGAGCTGCAGCATGTGACTACATCTTGTGGTGATCACACACATCAATCCAGCCGGGATATCGATAATCCATATAGGTTCAAATGCTGACGAGGAAGCCCATTGCGAGCAAACTATGTTGTATATTAAAAAAAGTTCGTGTATAGACTTGTCCCTTATCCTTTTCATATAGGCATGTTATGATCGAGGCGGTTTTCCGACAACGCACTGAGTAGGTACTGGAAAAGATTAAAAATGGTGTGAATTATCAGTTTAAGTGTCAATACAAAAGCAACTGTGCGGTTGTGATTACGATAAAAATTAGTTAGTTATTAGATTCTTAGAAGTATTGTGAAACCGTAGACTAGAATTATGAGCATTAAAAGTTAGGCTAGGGATATAATTGAATTGCTCACGTGACTCTAATTATATGCTCTAAACAACCTGAAGGATATTGTGGGAATCAAGCTGTATTTTTAACTGCCAACATTAAACGGTGGGGCTTTGTATATTCCTCGGGTTCAGGTTATTTCACTGGTTCGTTTTATATATTGGCTAAGTGAATAAAACAGTTGGATCACATTTAATTTGGCGTTTATTCATCCAATTCGGCACTTGTTTACAAGATAACACTTTAATACATGATTAATTACTAACTTTAATTACTAACTTTAGTACAGGACAACATTTATAACATTACTATACTTATCTCTTGGCGCTTTTTTTATTAAGCTTTTTCAATTTGTCATGTACAACGGACGATGGCCCACGTTAATTTTGACGTAGGTATTGACCTTTTAAGGGTTTAATTCGCAGTGTCTGTCAAGGAACTGACAGCTTGCTATGTCGCTAGAAAATCACGCTTCGCTGTCGCACTGGCCAATCACAAGTTAACATATTTCGCGCGTTGTGTTCTCATTGGCTATTTACTGTTCCGCCGTGTTTTCTTAGGACCAATTGGTATTTTCCCGTCTTCTGTATTGCGGTGAGCTTGACCTCTTAGCGGCAAAGCATGATACAAAGAATATACGTTTTTACAACTTTTCTGCTTAAATAACCGTAACGACAGGCCGCTGTTTTAGGATAATATTTGCAAATTCTGTTGTGGTTTGTCTGGACATGTGTTATTCGTTTTGAAAACATTATATGCATTTTGTTTCTCTGTTTCTCTGACCATTGAGGAATTTTGTTGTAATGGAATATTTGAAAAGCTGTTATTTTATCTAGACAAAAAGTAGTATTGATTCTGAAAACATTGGTTGCATTTAATTTCATTATCTTTATTGCATTTGCCGAAACAAAAAACAGCTAATCTAGCATCCACTCAAAATAGGCAAATTATTGACTACCTACCTTGGTAACACCTCCAAATTTAGTGACATTTTTAAATACTTTTAGATTGTTATTAATCGTCTGTTATATATTTGAAGACTTGTAATAAAAACCGGGATATGTCCAAAATAAAAATTTTGAGATAATCAATATATTTTGTAGTATATAAAGATTATTTTTGATGATAGAAGTTCACAAATATTTTTTTATATGTTAAATAAAATAAATGTTTTTGCCCTATTGTGCAGAGTAAATTATGGAATTACGTGAGGTTTATGTAAAGAAGCGCAAAAAACTTGGACGAACAAGTGATGTTACGAAAAAACTTCGGTTACAAAGTAATGTGCCGGGCATCAGTCATTGTAAATGTAAAAGGTTTAAGTGTTTTACTTAAGTAAGTGAAGATGCCCGAAATATAATTTGAGCGAAACAGTAAATAGCCAATTAGAACACAACGCGCGAAATATGTTACCTTGTTGGTCAGTGTGACAGCGGAGCGTGATTTTCTAGCGACATAGCAAGCTGTCTGTCCCTCGATAGACACTGCGAATTTAACCCTTGAAAGGTCAATACGTACGTCAAAATTACCGTGGGTCATCGTCCGTTGGACATGACAAATTGCAAATGCCCGAAATATAATCTTGCGAAAGTTTAATGAACTGCCTACCTACAATGATCAAAACTGTTAAAGTCTGTGCATTTTAAGAAGTCCAATATCGGATTAAATCACCAAGGGATGTTATCGCTTTTAAAACAGTAAGTCGGTTAAGTTACAATATCTTCTCACCTTCGCTATACTTGATCACACCGAACATCCCACTGGTTTACTGTATTCTATTACTGGGCGAAATCAGAGGTTTCAAAACAAAATTATCTTAGAATTACGCGTTGAGCATAAATAATAATTAAATAGATAATTAAATTATTTTGCTATTATTATAGTTAAATCTATATAATTATCGCTATTTTCCAAGAACCAATTAAAATTTGCTCAAGTGCGGGATGGTTAAATATGTTAAAGATTTTGTCAGGTATATACTTTTCCGATAATGACATTATTTTGGGATTATTATAATTAAATCTTCATAATAATTACTATTTTCCAAGAAATAATTAAAATTTGCTGAAGTGCGGGATGGTATGTTCTACTTTATTTTAAATAAGTAGTTGTGCTTTTCACTTTTAGTTTGTTTCTCATTGTGTGTGAATTAAAATCAGTTATTAACTGTTAGGAAGTTATGGAAAATGTTCAGCAAGGTGGCACATCGCCTAGAAGGCATTTATCTCCAGGTGAACGCCGTTTGGTATTACAAGTGGAACGTTATTTTACTTTAGAAAAAGATAACTCGGGCCCGTTAGAGTCTGTTTTGGCAGTGCAAAAACGAACGTCTGATGCTTGCGGCATTTCAGAGAAGACCTTAAGAAGGCTTCGAAAAAAGAGTGAAGAGGATTTGGACAGACGATATAAAAGGGTTCGACTCCATTCAAAAACCTTGGATTTATCCCAAGGGATAAAACTCTCTATTAGAAATATTGTTTATGATATGTATAAAGCCAAGGAATATGTTACCCTCAAAGCTATTCTTGAAAAGATAAAGCAGAAAAAACTTTGCGATATTGGAACTAACAGTTTGTCCATCATCTTAAAACATATGGGTTTCAAATATAAAAAAACGAACAACAGAAAACTGCTTTGCGAGCTGTCCAATGTTGTTTCGAAAAATGGCAATTTTTAAGGGATTATTTAAACAACAAAAAATCGGAATTGTCAAGACAAGTTGTTTTTCTTGACGAAACATGGGTATTTGCAAACGGAACTGCAACAAAAACGTCTTGGCAGGATGACTCAAAGCATTGTTATTCAAGTACCCGTGCAAGTAATGGAAAAAGGTATATTATATTACATGCTGGTAATGAAGAAGGTTTTGTTTTAAATGCCAGTTTGATATTTTCATCAACAAAAAAACTGATGATTATCACGGCAATATGGATGCTGAAATTTTTGAGCATTGATTCGAGGAAAAACTTTTAAAAAGTTTAGAAAAACCTTCCTTAATTGTTTTAGACAGTGCCTCTTACCATACGAGACTCGAAGAGAAATTCCCTACAAGCAGCTGGAAAAAGGAAGAAATAAAAGAGTGGTTGTCAAAGAAAAACATAAACCATGAAATTTTATATTTAAAAAGTGAACTTTTAAGCAAGTGTAAAGAGCAGTCAAATATGGACATCAAGTTTTGAGATTGCCGCCCTACCATTGTCATTACAACGCAATTGAATTGGTATGGGGTATTAGCAAGAACTATTATGACAAACATGCCTGTAAAAATATCGGTAAGCCTAGCGTTATAAAGTTATGGGAGGAGGCGCTTAGCCAAGCGGGCAAAGAAGAATGGCGGAAATGCATTAAACACAGAAAAAATTATTTTTGAATCTTATGAGACAGAACAGGTTATAGACGAAGTAAGACCGTTAATTATTACGAATGATGATGATGACGATGATGTTGATTCTGATGAGTCTGAAAGCATGGGTGAAATTTCAAATGCAGAGGAAGACTACTTTTAGTAGTACCTATCTACAAGTAGGTACGTTCTGTCGCAAGACTACAAAATCGGTTCTTTTTAGAACCAAAACTTTATAAAAAAGAATTCGTAAAACTAATTTGTCTGAATACTACAAAAGCTAAAAAATTATTATTTTTCTTTACCTAAACTAATTTTTTATTTTCTTTAAATTATTTTATTTAGAAAATGTAATTCATCAACATCCCAAATTACCTTCAATATAATTTATTGTTTGAGAGCCACCGACATAATGCTCAAGAGGTTTTATGGCTTAGCGGACTTCTTAAAACGCACAGACTTTATCTTACTGGCTTAATATCTATGATTCCCATTCAGCGCCGAAGACCCCGTAAAGCTGAAAATGAAGTTGTTTATTTTAACGATTTGTCGTACCAATATAGAGTTAGAGTCCTGCACGAAGACGAAGGTACTACTGACGTTCAAATATGATATAAAGCATTTTTATCTGCATGGAAAGAGGTAAAACAGTGCAAACAATTCAACGTGCATTAAAAATGAGTGGCTCTGCTCTACTTGATGGTAGAGGTACGCATTAACAGAATGCATGCATTGGCAAAGAAAACAGTAGGGTTGGTCATCAAACACATCTCTCCTTTTAAGTCTCGTAGTAGTCACTACAGTCTGAACAAAACTAGAAAAACCTACTTACCAGAATATCTTAGCGTTTTTAAAATGTATAACATGTTTAAAGAAAGGTATACTATTTGTAAAATTTCCTATGATAGCTATAGGAAAATTTTAATACAAAGTTCAACATCGCTTTTGGGTATCCTCGCTCTGATACATGTTCGTTTTGCGACGAACTTGATATTAAATTGAAAAACATACATTCTGGGCGTTCACAAGCTATTGACAAGGAAGGTATTCTCAAAGAGATAGAAAACCAGAAGTACAACAAAAACTTCACCCTAAAAAAGCAGATACGTTTTATAAAAGAAATAAAGTATAAACGAATTGGAAAAATAATTAATCTGTATTGACTAGACTATGCTAAAATCTTATCTGTGCCTAACATTTTAACTAATGATGCCTATTATTGTGGACAGTTATCCGTTTATACATTCATTATTCATTTTTTATCTACTATCGATGCAATATTTTACACTTATCCAGAAACAGAAGGCAAAAAAGGAAGCCCGGACGTGTGTTCTTTAATTCACCATATGCTATATAACCATTTAGATCACAGAGTAAGAGAACTGAATATATTCTGCGATTCATGTGCAGGACAAAACAAAAATTGGACAATTTGTCGATACTAACACCATGTGATTCATTTTTAAAAACGCCTGGATTCTATTCATACGACATTTCCTGTGCGCGGAATTCGTATATAGAGTACGATAAAGATATTGCTCTAGTTCTAGTAAACCAAAAAGATAGAGCAGATACTTCTCCAGTGTCGTTCGAGGGACACTAAGCTGAAGCACGTACTGGTGGGCTGCAGTGGCTCTTCGTGTATTTCTACCATGTACCGCTCTGGGTGGTATCAAGTGGGTAACCTGAGTTGAGAACTTGCCATGAATATGTTTGTAAAATAGACTCAAGTCGGCAACCCGCCTTCGATGTTCAAGGCTTTCCAGGTTGTTTCTCAGACTATGGTCACCGATCAAGCGAATGGCTCTTCTTTGAACGGAATCCAGCAATCTCAGGGTATGTTTAGGAGCAGAGCCCCAAATATGCGAACAGTACTCCAGCGATGGTCGAATTTGGGTTTTATAGAGCATTGTTGAGGTGTATAGAGGTTCTTAGTTCGGTAAAGTACTCTGAGCTTCTGCAAGGCTGCCTTAGCAGTGGCCGCAACGTGACTATGCCAAGACATATGACTATTCAAATTAACGCCCAATAAATGAATTGATAAAGCCAAGGGAATCGAGTGTCCCGCCATAACTATATCCGGTTCCTTAACATTAACTTTTTGAGAAAAACTTGTCGCTTGGGTCTTTTTACCGTTAAATTCTACTTGGTTACTGTCAGCCCAAGGCAGAATTTCTTCCAGGTCTTTGTTGAGATGTGAGACCTCTTGCTGCCTATAGAGATGTGCATTGGCAGCCGATGTCCGAGCATCCAAAGTAAAACATGAAACAAGTGTGCTGTCATTAGCGAAGCTATATATAGGACTTTTCCAAAAGATCGTTAATGTATAGTAGGAAGAGGGTGGGCGACAATATAGTACCTTGAGGGACTCCGGCGTTGATGTTAAGTGTGTCTGAAAGAAATCGGTCCATCGCCACTTGCAGAGAACGGTCTTTAAGAAAGCTCGACAACCATGAACAAAATTGAACCGGCAATCCGTATGCTTTCACTTTAGTTAGGAGCCCCTCATGCCATACTCGGTCAAAAGCCCTGGAAATGTCTAGTGGTACCTCCCGAGACTCCCCATGATGTTGTATTGCGTTGTTCCAAACGTGAGTAACATAAGCAAGAAGGTCTCCTGTTGATCTAGACTTACGGAATCCATACTGGCGGTCACTAAAAATGTTGAAGCCTTCCAGGTGTTTCAATAATTTTTCGTTGATGGATTATTATACTACTATTAACATTATCAGACAATTTTTCAAATTGATGTGATTAAATTGTATCTAATGAATTGGCGAAGTGATGAATTGGGGTGTGATATAGTGTTGCAATGATAAATTTCCGCCGTGATGAAGTGTCGGATGTTGAGGTGTCCGGGCACTATAAGCACAACCAATATATTACAATTTTTCCCAATGTCTTCTTTCCACATGCTGTCATAACCTGAATATTTTTAGTTGAAGTCAAATTAGAATTTTTAACATTTATGATAAAATTGATTAAAAAACAAGAACTTAATTTAGAAATAAAAGAAGAAAAGAAGTATTTAATGGCAGTATTTCTATATTTTCTTAGGTATGGTGCTGCAAAGAAAAATTATTTTCAAAAAGGCCCTCACAATATAATTTATATTGATTGGTCAGCGTATGGAAATTTATCATTTGCTATATCAGCTGCTAATGTGAAGCCTGTTGGAGAATTTATTGCGAGATTTCTAAAAAGTTCGCTGGTACCCCCTAAAAATATGCATGTACTAGGTAAGGACATAAATGTGTGTTTTATGGCTGAATATATAAATGGTATCATAATAAATGCGAATAATATCGAGATATCAGAAATTGCTTTGGTCAGGGGTCATGGAAAACGGATGTTTTAACCTTAAATAATTTCATCAATAATAAAACTAAATTGACGTGTCCGAACATTTTCCCCAAAAGTTACAGGTTGAGGCTATATTAATTTTATTCCAGACTTCTGGGCAGCCCTGTAAAGTACAAGTAACTCAAAATAACGTCAAAACAAACAATGTTTAGTGTGGCTAATTACATTTTCTCGTGGTATGGTAAAATATGAAGCTCTAGAACGGTAAAACTACCATTAAAACTAGGATAATAGTGTGTAAAACTTGATTGACGTGATTGCATAATTATGATTAATAATTTAATTTTAGGTCATTCAATGGGTGGACAAGTAGCTGGATTTATAGGAAAATCTTATAAAATGATGTATGGTCATAATATTGGCCGCATTACGGGCTTGGATCCCTCTGGTCGAAAATTTTCTAGTCCAGATATGAAAAAAGAGGAGAGATTAAATGAATCAGGTATTTTGTCAGAATTTGATGTATTTGTGTCAAATGCGTATACATTTCGAATAATATAATTTTAGATGCAGACTTTGTAGACGTAATTCATACAGATATACAAATCTATGGCTTTACAACGCCTTGTGGAAATGTAGATTTCTATCCAAATGGAGGAGCCGAACAACCGGGATGTCCAGATGATGAACCAAGAGGTAGAGAAATCTAAATTAACACCCCTCAACAAATTGCACCAAAAAAACAACAAAGTTAAAATAAGCTCGTGTACAGAGTTGTCTCTTATCCTTCCGTCAGACCCAATCTTTGGACGCGTTTCGCCATCTACGACTCATCGGCAAGGCTCTGGGTCTGACCTGAACTAACCACCGTGGTTGCCACGAGATGTAGCTACGTGCTGCAACTCTAGTCTGTTTAATTGCATTTCTGTGTCAAAAGCACTTTGAGGACCCTTACCTTTTCGTCAGACCCGGAGCCTCGCCGATGAGTCGTAGACGGCGAAACGCCTCCAAGGATTGGGTCTGACGGAAGGATAAGAGACAACTCTGTACACGAACTTATTTTAAGTTTGTTGTTTTTTAATATACAGCTTTCGGTTGCTAAACCGACACATTGGCTTCCAGCGCCAGCCAACGTAGTGTGCCCGCGATGGGCCGCCTTGCCAGCGTTTGAACCTATATGGATTCTCGCTGTCTTGGTTGGGTTGATGCGTGTGGTTGCCACGAGTTGTAGCCACGTTCTGCAACTCTCGTCTGTTTAAATTCTGACAATTAAAAATTAATCACAAAAAAATCATTATTTTAGATCCATATTTGGAAGCATCTAAAATTAATTGATATACAGGATACAACAAGTTGCCTATCAGAAGTAGGTATCTCCAATGAGATTTTATTTCGGAAATTTAGCTGTGGCCTAAAAAAGATACTTTTTTTTTATATATATAAAATAGCTTTAATGATGCCGGATCATAATTTTAAATTAAAATTTAATACCCTTATCCTTTAGTTACAGAATATGTTGCTAATCGCTACCCTCAGTCTCCAAATATTGTCAGTAAAGGATCCCTTATATACTATGAAAACTAAAGTAGAAAACTATTTTATCGCAGTTCTTATATATTTTTCTATTTTGTTTGGATAACATGATAAAATTATAACCCCAATAATCCCCAAGGATATTATGCAAATTAATCGTTAGGCTTTACTTACTTTATATTTTACTTTACTTAATACCGACAGTTCAAAGAACCAGAGATGTACAACATAATCTGTAACTTAGTTGGAGGTTCCAGCCTATGGAATACGGCCCACTAAATCAAGAGTCGCTCAAACCCGTCAAATTTAGTTTTTTAAAATGCATTTTTTTAGAAAATATGCAGGGGCATAAAAGTGCTACGTGCATCAACCGTAATTTTTTTAACGAAACGTATTGTTTATTCTTACACTTTTACATCCTACAATTAATTCTAGATATTTTTCAAAAATCATACCCTACACCTATCTTTAACGCATTACGAAATATTAACACTTCAATGCTGGTATGCACCGTTGATGTTTCTCCGAGTTTTTCGACTTAGCAACGTTCTGAACTTAGGTCATACTCTGACAATAACAATTTGTTATTTTCGAGACGTTGCTTATTAATGAAATATATCGATGGTGCATGAGAGGAAGAAACTATTTAACGTCAAAAATGTCAGTAAATATTGTAAATTTAAAATTTGCTTTGCTGATATTACATTACTTATTTATTTACTTACTTACTTATTTGCGATAAAGATGAACGCATAGAACTTTTAATTATGTTGGGTTGTGGAGATAAAAGTGCAATGTTCGTGATGTTCAACGAGAAATACCCAAGTTGCCCGCCTATTAGCCAGTCAGTCGATAGTGTCGGGGTTAGGCAACTAAGTGAAGTACTTTTCATACTGTGAAAGATAGTGTTAAAAGTGGTGGTTCTGGTATACTTAAGGAGAAAGAATTAAACATTATTATCACAAGAATAAGATTCCCATAGCTAAAGCACACAAGTTGGATGTGCCCACGATATTCACCAATCTAAAGTATTCTTTGAAAGCAAGTGTCATCCCTATATACCAACAGTTGTGCAAAAGTTATTGGACGATGATCCTGATAGACGAAAGCAATTTTGTGAAATATTGATTGACCTAACAGATAATCGCGCAAGAATTGTCCAAATAACTTGCTTTTCCGATTAAGCTACGTTTTCTTTAAATTGTCAGGTAGTCAGGTAACACACAAAACTACAGAAACACTCCGGAAAATCTTCACTGGTTTATAGAAAATCACATCCAGTACCTATAATGAAAAGGTTAATGTCTGGGCGGGCACTGTTGCAAACAGGGTAGTCGAACCATTTCTCTTTCATGAGATTTTTGACCTTATGGTTTCAATAGGATGGTGCGGGGGATTAGATGGTGTCCCCGCATTATGCTGTTTATGTAAGGGAGTACCTAAATACAGTTTTTCCTTGGCGGTGAATAGGCAGACAGGGGCCGATAGAGTGACCACCCAGATCACCCGATCTTAACCCGCTAGACTTTTTTTGTGGGGCTACATTAAAAATTAGTTTATACAGGGTGAGCTTTTTAAATCGTGACAAAGCAAGAACGGTTATAAATAGTTTCATGAAATTTTGGTGAGGTAATAGGAATATGGGGGGACATATTTTATTATATTTTTTACATTTTTGCCCCTTTCTCAATTTGAGGCGTGGGGTCAAGTTTGGAATTCCATATGAAATGATGTATTTATGTTGCTAAAATTCGAATCAACGTGAAAAACTACGTTAGATATTAAAATAATTTTTTGACTTGCTCCCCTGGGTACGGAATTATAATTAACCGAAATTTGATTGAATTTTGAAAACATAAAAATAAATTTTACCAGTAAATCAACTTCAGTTATTTCGAAATCAATATGCGTCTTCATGGAAATGCGTAACGTTTACTTATGTCAGTTGAAAATTTTGAAAGTTTTAATAAATTTATCTCAGATTATTGCTCAAAACACGGAAGCGAATTTAAATGTGCAAATTGATGTGGTGTAAATTTTGGTGGAGGGTAGAAAAATCTACAGAGAAGCTACACTAGTATGGACAAGAGGTTTCCTAACATCCCGAAATCTATTATGTCATTTAAAAGGCTGGAAATCAGATGTCGTACTACTGCAGTTTAAAGGCGGTGCTTACTGAAGTGCCACCAGTAGAAAACAAAGCTAATCGCCCAGCGATCTAAAATGTACCCGGCATACACTGTTTCGCGGAAGCGTAATTCATGCGTCGTACGTCGGATTTCTACGATTTTTTGATATTTGACATTCATGTTGTCCAGAGCCGGTCGTCTCTTTTTATTATTTATTTACACAGTATTTGGCGTGTGTATTGTGACATTCGCGCGCATAATTTTCAGTGATTTTCAGTTCTTTATTGTACTCTGTGGAACTTTCGTTAAAAACTTATTACTAGATTAGACTTTTATAAACAGTTTAGGTTTATTTAGGTTATAGAACAGTGCCTTTTAGTGTAAAATGTAAGTTGGTGATGAGAAACAATTATATAGTGTTACTTAGCAACAATTGTTTGGGTTAGAAATTCAGTTCTTTAGGTAAGCTACTTAATAGTAGATTATACCACGAGTCAATAATGATAGCTATTATTCCCGAGGAATATTTACGAACCGAGCCGCGTAAGCGGCGAGGGAGTAAATATTCTGAGGTAATAATAGCCATTATTTTGAGTAGTATACTCTACTTTATCTACGACTAATTTATTAATTTGAGATTTTTAATGAACAACTTTATTTGTCAATAACATTAAAATTAGTAATAGTACAATTAATAAACTGTATTGGTCGAGAACTATGAAAGTTTCGAAGAGTTTTCAATACAAATATTTGGTATGTCGGTTGCTGCAAAGGAAGAAGATGCTTCATTACTATTTATTTGTTTAGTAATAGTATCTGCTGTAGTTGTCTTGTTTCTCATAGACTGATCAATGTAACATTCAGCTACTTGTGTAGATTTCCAGCCCCCATGATGCTTTAATCCAGTTATATCGCCTCCTCCATCAATGTACAGAGTGGCAGATAATCTGCGATAACAACGGCCGGTATAAGTTTGAGGATTTGGCAAGTTTAAATATTTGGCGATTTGTCTACCAATGTCTGCAAATTTGTTTTTTTCTATACGTTGTATTGTACATTTGGATTTTTGATAATTTAGAAAGAATGAATTGATTTTTACATGTGACGGGCGGAGATCGATGTACTTCTTTATAATGCTGTAAAACGTACTGTTTATGGCGAATGTTCGTACAATTTTGGTTTTAGTCTTGGGGTATTATTATTAAGAAGTTTGTTTGAAGATCCTTTACGTCTTCTATATTCATTTCATAAAGCTCGTTTGACCGGCATGCGCCCATAATTCCAATAATTAATATAACCTGAAGCAAATAAGAATATGAGTTTTTTAATAGATTAGATTAAATACCTATGTATATTTACCTTATGTAAAAGAAAAACTTCATCAGGAGCTTTGTCAATAAATGTCTTAATTTCTTTCGAGGTCAGAGTGGAAGATTTCTTTGCTTGAAATCCTTCAGATTTTCTTTTTAAAAACGCTCGTAGTTTTCCATATTTTTCCAGATCAACGTCATGGTTTATTCTCAACATAGATTTAATTATTGAATAAAATGACCATAATGAAGATGGTTTGTATTTTGCACTTAGTTCAGCGAAATAGGCTAGTAGAACATTTTCGGAAAATGAATTTGTGTTATTTCGAAGACGCCATTCGTTGGAGGTTGCGTATGTTTTATTATAAATAGATTTCGATGTTTCCGGTATTAAGGTAGATGTTGTTGCTGTAGCTAGTTGTACAATTTATGGAGGTGTACAAGTAAAAGCCTCTTCATTTTCATCCATCCCAATACAAATACATAAACACTACGCGTTTGACAGTGACACTTTTGACTTGGTGTATTTTGTTTCCATGGTATTATCTGATTTGAGGAATTTTGTGATTGGAGCGGGAATAAGGATTATTAATCCCTTGTCATTATTCCCTAAGGGATTAATAGGTGGCATTATATTGCGAAAACCACAACTATAATACTTACATTATACATTAGTCGTAGATAAAATAATTTTAAAATTGTATCCCCGCATAGAATTCAACTTGCTTAAAACATAATCATGTCTTTATTTAGGAAAGTGTTTTTTGGGCTGTTTAAGTTGTTGATTGCTTTGGTAGGTATACCTACCTACTACAACTTTCAAATACTTTACAATAATTTATTCAATTTGAAAGTGGATAGAGAGTTTAAACTAGGGATAATAATATGTTATTTGTATCCAACTTGTTTACTGATTTTTGCCACATTTGTGAAATATTTAGAAATGCTTTTCTCTTCTTCCAATTATTACAAAATATTTCACAATATATCAATAGTGTGCGTCTTGTCAATATAGCTGCTATTTTACTGTTGCCTCCATATTTTTACGCAAGAAACTTTCTTTTTGTTTACAGATCACATACTACGTGCTAAACACTAACATTTTTTCTATTAGAACCTTGACTGTAGTTTTATTGTTTTACTGCTTTACAGTTTCTATAATGCGCTGCGTTGAGGCTTTCCGCAATTATATGCTTTCTACCATATAATATTAAGTTTATTCCCTACAAAGTGCCACGGCAAGACAAATGCACATGGGTCTTAAGTGTCTCCTTTAAACATTTATAACCTCTTTCCTTGCTTGCTTTTAAACAGCTTAAAATAAATAATTTTTGTGCAACTTTCGTCGTATGTTAAATACAAAATGGAAACCAGGGATTTTAGGGAAAATAGGAGATCAGGCGACAAAGGGCACCTGTAGCGGTGTTAAGAATAACCATTATTACTTACGGAACTATGCTAGAAACTAAATTGTAATTAGAAATTTTAATTTCCATACCTACTCTTCAAAATACCCAAGTTTTGAAATTTACATAGTTTTTTGTGGTGCATTGCTTCTTCCAGAAAATTAATGCCTTACATCTTCTTCTATATCGTATTATACCAAGATTTCCAATATTGTTTTTTTTTAGAAATCAATACCTATTCGTACAAATTTTGTTAAATAAGTTTAAAACCGAACCTGACGTACACGCGAACTGCGCAGACGTAACGCTTCCGGAAACGCCGCATGCTGCGGCCATTTCTATACCACGGTATTAGCAATATGTTGGGCAAACGATTATCCAAATGTATTAAAAATAATATAATTAAATGAAACAAATGTTCTTAGAATCAATACTACTGTTAAATATCTGATTTCAATAACATTTTAATAAAGGAGCAAAATGTAACAATGTTTGCGGAACGAATAGTGTTATCGCCGGGATAAACATAAAACTTGCAAATATCATCTTTTAAAATACATATTAATAAGCGGCTAGTCGACCGTTATTCCAGGAAAAAGCAATGTTCTACATTTAGATGTTAACAGTATATTTTTTAGAATCTTGTACATCCGAAAACCCTTTGACGGTGTTTTGGCGCTCTAGAGGGGCGACACAGCATGGTACATTGGTTTGTTACCGTCCAATTGGTTAAAAGGAAACGTGGCGGCTGTGTAGCCTATCAGAGTGCATTGTTGGTTGGTCGTTGTGACAGCGGGGGCGTAACCTTGCCGTCAGATGATATAGTTTTCCATTTTGTATACTACTACACTTTTGGCTTCGATAAAGCAAGGTTGTATGTCAACAAGCGCACGTGGTTTCTTTCCGTCGGATTGAAACAAATAGCTTGCCTAAAAAAAGGCACCCAGCAAATGTACTAAACAAATGTTGTGACTAGTTATGTGTTTGTAAATCAGTAGTGAATATTTATGTTATAGTGTGTTCTTGTAAAATCATGTACTAAAGAAGTTTTGTGTGATTTGGAGAAATAAACGCCAAATTAAGACAGCGAAAAGCTCGTTTAATTCCTTCACTCAGTAAATAAAAGAATCAGTAAAATTAACGTACAATCGAGGAACATAAAAGCCTCATGAACTGTTGACGCAAGTTAAATAACAACACTTGGCTTCCTTAACACAATATATTGGTTAAAATGTATGTGGCGGTACCACGAATTCGAAGTAGAGCTTAAACGAATGAAAGCATGTAAATTTGGTGTTTAGGAGTGGTAGCTATTGACCCTAATGTAGGTATTAGGGGCTTGCTGGAGATGCTGGATAGAGGCAAAAATCAGTTATAACCATATTCCACTTGTTGACTTCTTCTTGCAGGGCTTTATAAAGGACAAAGTGATGGCAACTACACCTACAACTTCAGATAATATGAAAAACCGAATCCGTTCTGCCTTGTTATTAGTGACACCTGAAATATTAGAAGGGGTACATTTTGGACAAGTTCTTAGGCATGGTAGACGTTAAATAATTTAAAATTAGGTTGTAAGTTATTTCTTAATTGCAATATCATAATAAATCATAATTCTGTAACCAGGAGAGCGAGTCAAAATATTTTTTGACAACATACGTAGTTTCTTACGTAGATTCAAATTTTAGCAACAATAATTCATTATCTCAGATAATATTTCAAACGTGCCCCCCACCCTTCAAAATTGAGAAAGGATAAAATGTAATGGTTATTTGTCCCCCCATATTCCTATTACCTCACCAAAACTTCATGAAAATATTTGTAACCGTCCTCGAGATATTGGATTGTAAACACTGTAAAAAAAACCCACCCTGTATTGGTGAGTACGCCTAAGTCTGTGTGTGCCACTGTGTTTTTTTATTCTAATTTTTAAAGGTGTTAAATTTGTTCGCCATAAAATATATAAAAAAGTGTCCGACAACAAGGTATATTTCATGCAAATGGACGAGAAAGTTTTTCCCGCCAAAGCCCTTGTAACATTCAAGTGGAACTGAAGGTGGTTCTCAGAAAAGATAAGAATTTTCAGTGTAAGAAAATAACAATAATAAATAATAATAAAATGTCGATTTCCATGCTTTAGGACTATATTGACTCAGTCAAACTTTTGTGGATAGATTAGTTCTGACTTAATGAGATGTATTTGAAAGCAAATGTTAAGAAAATTATTTGTTTTTATTTAATTATTTGGGTGCTAATTGCTACCACATGAAATATTTTAATTTTAAGTTATTGGCATAGGTGAGAATAACTAAACGTTTGTCCTAAAATGTATCTTTACTTATTGACCCCTGTATCAATTTCCATTTTTGTTTCGATTTTGGATGCCTTAATAAAGAAAATATGTCCGCTGAAATAACCTGCAGCCCAGTACCCAATCAGAAAACGGAAAAGGGGAAAACAAGAAATACTTTGTATCACTATTAACATTTTTTTAGACAATGAATTACATGAAATGCCAATTGTGATAGCTACTTATAATAATGATGACATTGTCAATTTTAATGATAAATGTATCATTATTAATTAAGATATTTAAGTTAAGCCAGCCAACCCGTCTCCTGATGCAAGCAAACATGAGTCACTTAATTGCTAAGCTAAATCTTCTCCTATATCCACACGTGATAAACCAAAAATAATAAATTTCCTACACAAATCATTAACACCTAAAAAAAGGTAAGAAATAAACGAAAAAAACGCCTCTTGTTTTCACTTTGCCGGGATATAAAAAGATTATTGAAGAAAAGGAGAAGGTCGAAATTGATAAAAAACAAACAAAATTAGAAAATAAGAAAAAAAGATAACTTAGATTGAAAGAGAAAGAAGGAAACAACAAAAAGATCTGTTAAAAAAACCTGGCAAATTGCCCCCAAGAAGCAGAAGCATACCGAACAGGAAAGAACAGAACAAACTGATAAAAAATTGTCTAGAGACTAATCAAAATAACACTTTCTGTGACAATACAAATGAAAATATTAATACTAGGAGCCATATTTAAAACCTATTCAACACTTCAAAGAGAAACGATACAAATGATGAAATAACATGAGCATAAAATTTGATCGAAGAGAAAGGCAAAATCAGCCTTGACCGGAACTCAGGGGAAGTGTACTACACTATCCACCTCCCACAGGTTGAATAAATCATCAACCGACATGGGCTAAGGAGACCGGAGGATCAATACGAGATCGGACATCGAACGTGTCATGATGCGAAGCAAAGCCACAGACGAGCCGCGTAGGAACGGCAGACTCTGGACACGGAATTGAGAAGAGGGGCTATTTCATTCTAAAGCCTCCGAGGAATTGAAGATCAGCCGATGGACGGAAGGATTACTCTGTAGAGCGTTCTGATCGACGGGTGAGTAACTTTGTTCACGTGCCCCTCACCTTATCAGTGGTATCAGGTCAATTCCGTGTCCACAGTCTGCCGTTCCTACGCGGCTCGTCTGTGACTTTGCTTCGCATCATGATACGTTCGATGTCCGATCTCATGACAATAGAAGTTAGAAACGCATTATGTTTTATGTGTACAAATAATATATATTTTTTTAATGTAGGGATAAAATGTTAGAGTTTTAACAGAACTTACCATGTTAAGAGTCTTAAGGTATAGGCAGCAGGTAAAGGCCATAGGTATTTTTAAGATATCTACTTATTAGTTTTTATTTTGTTTTTAAAACTAAGTTAAAATTACGTGCAGTTACCAGCGCAATCTGTCAAAAAAAAATTGAAAACCTGTAATACAATGTTTATAAGACATATTGAAAGTTATAATTAATAATGCGCATTTGTTTGTATTTACCAGTGCACTTCTTAATATTTAGGGTAGAAATGAGGTGCCAATGACTGCAATTATGTCAGTGCCAACAACTACTGGAAAGGGCCCAATAACTAAAGAATTCACACATGTCTAATTTTATTACATTTATCCATAAAACGAGTCAAAAATATAAAAATTTGATTTGATTTTATCATTCTACAAATATTTTTCAAAATTAAACAAAAAAAATATTTCAAAAAATTTCAATAAAAATAATACTTGATAAATTTATTTATATACAGGTTAGGCCAACAAGGGCGCGTCGGTCAGTAGTTGCTAAACCGTTGAACTTATGGGAAAATTTTCTTAATAAAACTTATAACGTTTCGCCTCTGCTATAGCCTAAAATTATTTTTAAGAATACAGGGTGTCTCAAAAAAGAGTAATACCAAAAACTATATTTTTGTTAAATGGAATACCCCACCTTTTTATGTGGCATATAAAGCTTCTATCGGTTGTGTATTCAACTTTTAATTTGGATGTAGATCGAATGCAGCGTTGCCAAGTTATGAATTAAAGAAAGAAAAATCAGTCAAAAACATACTTTTTTTAAACTGTTATATCTCCGCCACTGCTTCTTAATTTCCCTGACAAAGTTACATGTAATCTAATGCTGGCCTAGTTTATCCTAGACCGTCCTCACTTTTCGATTTAATTATACAGGGTGTCCAGAATACTTCTTGTTCAAACATCTCTATTTTCAATTCGATTTTAATTGAATTTCCTAAATACAACGCCCTGTATATTATTTTGCCGTCGAAAAGCCTAAAGTGTCCCCTTTCAAAAAATATTATGTTTGCCGTATGTATCTCGCTATCATTTTGAGATTTTAAGGTTTTTCCGTAACTTTACAAAGAAAATTTAAAAAATCGTAGGCGGCATGGCCCAAGAAATCGAAGCAATTGCTATTCGTTGGTATGTCGCTGTCAGTAATTTTACTTTTGTAATCCTGTGACATTTGGTGCCATTTTGTGCATAGTATCTCCCTTCAATAAGAAGTATTTTGTAGTAAAAATGAAGTATACGAACCAAGAATCAATTGATATGATTTATATCCTTGGAGAATGCTTAAAGAATTGTCTTCTGGCATTCCGAGTGTACTGCGAGAGGTTTCCTGATAGAACGCATCCAGATGCAAGATCATTTCAAAGACTGATGGATAGATTTGATAAAACTGGGACAGTTAAGTACGAAAAGCATGAAAGAATAAAGCCAGTGGTAAACGAAGAAAATTAATTTAACTGTTGTTTATCTGTTTATGAAGATCCACATAGAAGTACAGTAGACATAAGTGATTTGTTGGTCTTAGGTCAAACTTCTGTGAAGAGAATGTTGCGTAAGAATAAGTTCCATCCATATCGTGAGCAACTGCATCAAGCACTTTATGGACAAGATTTTGAGAATAGAATAAATTTCTGTAATTGGGGTCTTGCTCGAATTCGAGAGGATGTACGATTTTTTAATATTGCATTGTTTACCGATGAGACGACATTCCACAATAATGGTCATGTGAACAGACATAATTTGCACTTCTACGCCGATGAAAATCTACATTTTCTAAGGTCTATTGACCAGCAACATAAGTGGAGCTTAAATGTCTGGGGAGGCATAATTGGAGACCACGTAATAGGACTTCGTTTTTTTGATGGACACCGCAATGGGAATATTTTTCAAAATTTTTTAAATGTAGATCTTGATAATCTGTTAGAAAATATATCACTAGGACTATTAAGAAGAATGTGGTTCCAGTTAGATGGGGCGCCTGCTCATTTTAATATTGGAGTTCGAAATACTCTGGATGAAAAATTTCCTGGCCGTTGGATCGGAAGACGACCTGTTCTGTGGCCTCCAAAGGTCAATGACAATTGATTTCTTCCTATGGGGATACGTTAAAGATCTGGTCTACGGAACACCTCCATCTACAGCGGCAAACATGCGGGAAAGAATAAGAGAAGCATTTAATTCAGTTACTCCCTTAATGTTACAAAATGTAAATAGATCTTTAACAGACAGGTTAAATATATGTTTACAGCAAAATGGTAGAGTGTTTGAATATCTAATAAATTAATTTATTTAAAATAATTATGTTTATGTTAATTATTTATTTATGTTGCGTTTATTGATATTTTGTACCTAAAAAATATATTAAATATAATATTATATTGTTATAAATATTTTTATGCCAATGACTAACAATTGTTTCAATTCCTTGAGCCATGCCGCCTACAATTTTTAAAATTTTCTTTGTAAAGTTACGGAAAAACCTTAATATCTCAAAATGATAGCGAGATACATACGGCAAACATTTTCTGAAAGGGGACACTTTAGGCTTTTCGACGGCAAAATAATATACAGGGTGTTTTATTTAAGAAATTCAATTAAAATCGAATTGAAAATAGAGATGTTTGAACAAGTATTCTGGACACCCTGAATAATTAAATCGAAAAGTGAGGACGGTCTAGGATAAACTAGGCCAGCATTAGATTATACATGTAATTTTGTCAGGGAAATTAAGAAGCAGTGGCGGAGATATAACAGTATAAAGAAAGTATGTTTTTGACTGATTTCTCTTTCTTTAATTCATAACTTGGCAACGCTGCATTCGGTCTACATACAAATTAAAAGTTGAATACACAACCGATAGAGGCTTTATATGCCACGTAAAAAGGTAGGGTATTTCATTTAACAAAAATATAGTTTTTGGTGTTACTCTTTTTTCAGACACCCTGTACACTTGAAAATAATTTTAGGTTATAGCAGAGTCGAGACGTTATAAGTTCTATTAAGAAAATTTTCTCATAAGTTCAACAGTTTAGCATCTAGTGACCGACGCGCCCTTGTTGGCCGACCCTGTATAAGCTGGTTAAAGTGTCAATAACTCCCCCTTTTACCCTATACATAAATAAAAAACAAATTTTCGCAGCTTCTCAAATCAGTAATAACATACAGAAAAACAGAAAAACTAAACTTTTTTACTTGTTGTTGTATGTTTCAAATTCACTTAAATTTGAATTTATTTGATTTTCTTGTATTTCAGAAAAATGTAATCATCATCGTTCATACATGTTCTTCGTTGAGTCCATTATTACACTGAAAAGGGCCTTACAGATACATTTTGAGGAAGATGAAAACTATAACATAATTATTACTCCGAAGAAAATTCCAGAAGAAGTGATTTTTGGTGAAAATATCGATCAAAAAGCTAGAGGGACTTACTATTTTAAGACACATCCAACCAAGCCATTTTTAAAAAATATATAATTTTGTATTTTGCATAATATCCTGATTGCTATTTACGTTACTTATTTAATTCCATATTTTAATAGGTTATTAATTTAGTACAGGTATTTATACCTACAATGTATTGTGGTATTTATAGTATCTTTGACCAATAAAATAAGACTATGTTTCTTCTCCCTGTATATTGATTCTATACATTTGCAGCAGTCTTGATTGTGAAAATCTTGGCCAATCGCAAAGTAGAGCGTGCAAGAAGCACGGAGTACATGCACGCTATGTCCGGTCTGACTTCCGGTCAAGCCATGGCCAACTTATAAGTTGAAGTATATGAACCACTTTATAGAGGTCCTTGATATAGAATGATAAAATGTGTAACAGGGTTAATATCTTTTCAACTATATCTATCGTCGATACTTATTTTTGTCTGATGTTACCACTTATATATGGAAGAAAAAATGTCCAATGTTAGTTTAAGTCTAATGAGTTTACAACATCGCTTGCTTTATTGTTAATTTCACGCTGGCTCTACTTCTAGAAAATCTTTTGCCAGAATCAAACAATAGATTTTTGCTGATATTCCTTCTACCTATTTACTAAAAAATATGATGCAATTTACCAAGAAATGTATTAACTGCGATAAGAACCTCTCCTGGTATATTGAAAGAATTTTTGCTCTATCACAAATATACCAAAAAATGCAGATTCATCCTTGATATTAAATATTGCAGATTTTGATTGCCTGTTTATACTTTCAAAACATCTGAATTAATCACCTACAACATTAGATTTTAAAAAAAGTGGCATACAATATTTGTTGTCAGCTTTCCACAAATTGTTGTGTTCAAATTTTGCGCTTCGTTTTTGGTAAATTCAAAAAATTAAATTCAATCAGTTTGCCAGCAGGTATAAAAATTGAAAAATATAATTATAGATTTACCTACTAAACTATTACTGATTTCATAGGCGTTTTCGTTTACCCCATCCTATACGACATACAAAAAGTCCCTAGTTGCTGCACTACTACTGATATTACCAAAATTCACACTGTATTGATTTCACGAAAATAACTGAATAAAAAAATGATTAGGTATTGCTCACAAGCCTTAAAATCGTAAAATAATGCCAGTATGTCACAAGAATTTCGTAGAAAAAACTATACACGCAAACTATAATATAGGCGTTGCCAAATCTCCCAATTTTACCAGATGACCTGGAAGAACAGTCGTATTCTCGGAAATCTATAGGTTAGTGGCTTTCTTTCGACGATTTAATGCCCAGACGCATCAGATCTGAAAGAAAGCAACATGTAAGACCCCACTTGACCCGGAAAGGTAAATGATGAACGGCCGGTGTAGCTTAAAGCGACATATCGGCACAATAAGATGCAAAACTTGCCCCATTTAACAAGAATCAGTCAGAGAGAGGGATGCGAATTTCTGCAACGACCAGACGAGCTGGTTATTAAATTACAGGAGTCGCCGCTGTCCGACTCTATAGCCTTACTGATAAACCGTCATACGGCGAAACGCGTCTGAGGTTGTTTAAGGCCGTAAAGATTTGACTGTCATCTGCGTATTAATTTAGGCTACACTCAGTAACATTGCTGTGCATATCCATGGTAAAAATATTAAACAGTAAAGGCCCCTAATTGACCCATAAGGAACTTCCTGGAAACCATAGTAGTGAAGTTCGGCACACATAAGATCAGGATCAAGAGTATCAAAAGCTTTGCTCCCGCCCCAAAATACCATCCAACACCTTTCCTCAATCCAGATTGACCAATGAAGAATAAATTATTCTATTCTAAATTCTATACTTATTTGTTCAGGCTGATTCAGCGCCATTGGTTACCAGCTTTGCATATTAGAGCATGTTGTCATACTGCAATCAGCATCCACTTCATATCAAATCCCCCCCCCCCCCCCTGTTCAAGACGTCAATAGAAAGTATAACCAAAACTGATTAACTCCATCTTAAACCTGCCAATTCGTGATTCCGACTTTACAAGAATATTTTCTTATGTTAGTGGTTTTTAAGTACAGTCCGTAATTCCATGGTGTAATATTTTCAGTTGCCATTTTTAGGCAAAAGTGATTGATTATACGAACGCCACTGGTAAAAGTAAAAAAATTTTGCTTAATCGTAGAAATGTATTTTTTTATCTCATACCTACTAATATGCACCAAGATCCTATCCAGTGTTTTACAATATTTATTTAATAATATTAGGCGCTGTACTATGTTGGAGAAAAACACACCAAATCACAACAGCCACCAGATTAAACAGCTAAGAAACATAATTCAATATCTGAAGACCTAGTACACCGATGGGTCAAAAACGGCAGATGAAGTGGGTGCTGGTATATTTGGGGAGAGACCCATAATGAACATCAATATCCCCTGGGATCCCACATCACAGTATACCAGGCCGATATTCATGCAATACAAGCATGTGCTCAACTAAATGTAGAATGGGACTACCACATACATAATCTGTTAGAAAGCAAACCAACTAGCCAGGATTAGAGCTGCTTAAAACTTTAGGGGGCCTGAACTAACCTAATTTTTTTCAATTCCACTGAAAGTACTGAAACCAGAAAACTTTGAACTTGAAAAAAATATTGTTTATCAGATTGCTCTGAAAAACGGCTTCCCAATAGAGATAATAGAAAGAACTTTTAAGAAAAAGAACCGGAAAATATTATATGAAAATTCTTATATAAGGGTTGTTCGTAGAGAAAAATTGGCCACCAAACGTTTCGTCACACTACCCTTTCTAGGTAAAATATCAAGCATTATAGGGAGACAACTTAAGAAACTGAATGAAAACATTTTCGTCTGTTACAGATCAGTTGACACTGTGGCCCAACTTTTTTCATCTTTTAAAGATAAAATACAAAAATTGGACAAAAGTGGAGTCTATTTACTGTCATGTGATTCTTGCCCTGCTGAATATGTTGGCCAAACTGGCAGATCTTTCCATACAAGGATAAAAGAACATCTTAGATCCAAAACACTTCAACACGACAATAAGTCACTCTTTGGAACCCACCTTAAAACCACTAGTCATGATTTCGATCCAAAAGAGAACTTTAAAGTTTTACACCACCTAAATAAGGGCAAAAGGCTGGATATACTTGAAAATATTGAAATAAGTATATCTCAATCACGTTCACCCCAATATCTCAACGATCATTCAAGCCAAACCTATCGTCGATATCTCTCAGCTGTAAAATTATTTAATGACCACTTCACATAATTTGAACTTCGATGGCCCAGACCGGCCTGCGACGGCCGACCCATATTTACCAACACAAAACTGAAAAAGTTACTGAATTTTTTTAACAGAACGTATACGATTCAGCAGAAGCCACAGTGAAAAATAGTTTACCTCTGATCAATAGCTTTAATTTGTTTTGTGGTAGTTATGTGTTTTGTATCGCGATTTTAATTGATTTTAAATGTATTTTAAGAGTTTAACCGATTTGAATCTATGACTAAGTGTGTGCGTAACTGATTGTTAAATGTTGATAATTTTTCGTTCTAACCTGTAAGTACTTCCACAAAATTGTATAATGTACGTTTAATTATAACTACTTTACATTTGCTTACAGACCACTCGCTCTGAGGATGATCTATTGATGGAAACGCGTAGGAATAAATTTTTTAATAAAGAAGGTGATAGGACTTTCCCATTCTTATTTATCCCTCATTAAGCATGTCTCTTCTGGAGAGCAGTTTCGGCTTTATTAACCTAATAAGGGCTAAAGACGGCAATTAACATAATAATATGGTCCCTACAACAATATCTAAACCGTTGAATCATTACACCTGACCAAAGATACGTAAGGGCTACAACCATAGGGAACCCCTTAAAGGATTTAATAATTGATATGCTGCTTTTGGAAGAAAACACTGCAGAGGCTTGGTATTTACACCGGATCTATAAAATGTGATGAAAAAAAAGTCCGCTTTACACGTCATTTGGAGAAGACTCAAAATATTCCACATGAAAAACTTGGATTACTACTGGATCTAATCGAAGGAACCAAACTTTTCTATCAAGACAGTGGAACAAAACACGTCTTAAGGCTGCAGGGCAAAGATTATTAGATTAACCGGACCCCAGCCTTTAAACAAGCAAACAACCAACACCCTAAAGTTACTGAAGAAATTACAAAAATCAAAAAAAAAACCTTGCGAATTAATTCAAAAAGATCTTCACGATTCTCTTCATTTCTTTGTGTTGTCTTTCCTTCGGTCACAACGGTCAGGAAATTTTTGAAAATTAAAATAGCAATAAAAAATTTTACCAACATATGAAATTATTTTAGTACCTTACCGATATTAATGATAGAAACGCAAATTAAACAAAATAAGAATATTATAATATTAAAAAAACAAAGAAAATACAAAGTTAATATAACCTCATTTATTTGTATTAGGATTTTATGCTGACTTCACGCAAACTCCGTGCAAGAATAGGACATAAAGATATTCACGAAAAACTTCCTTTTCCATTATTAAAATTTCGCCTCGAAAAAATTCTCAGTGAAATACCAGCATTAGTAATAATTGTGTTAAATATATTAATATTCAACAATGTTTATAATAATATGTTTTAATATTTTTATTTCAAAAGATTGTTGCACTTATCTCTGATAAAAATACTTACACAGGTAATAATATTGTGTATCCAAATGCGTACTTCTATACTCTTTAAGCATGCTTCATTTCTTTAGGAAAACATGTGGCAACCCTATACATAAGATTCCTACAGTCGCAGGGGTTAAATCGCGGGACGAAAAATTCAAATTTCACCCTGGATTAAGAAACAGAGAAGTGGGGATAAAAAGCACCCCTATTGGCCAAGATTTCTGCAATATTTGTCCTGTGCTAGCTTTGTTATACTTCGTGTCAGAACTGCCAGATTTCTTTTGCAAACAGCAGAGTGTGTTCAGTTTCAAAGTTTTTCGGTTTATAAACGTTGCGAGTTTTGTGTTTAAAAAAAACATGTTTGTTTAAAAATATTCTATTAAGATATGAATAGTTTTCTTAAATTGTAGATGTTTTTATAATATGAAATGTTAAGAGGTGGAGATATATTGTTGCAATGTATATCATTACTGTTTTTGCTAGCACTTAAAAACATCAATGCGAAGAAAAACAAAGAAAGAGAAAATAGAAAATAAAAAAGGTTTCTTCTTGAAGTTCACATTATTTAAATAGACAATTTGATAAACAAGAAATGAAAGGAAAAAAATCCATTTTAAACAATATTTATTAATGGATTCGAAACTTTTGGTGAATAACAATTAAAATTTAAGGCTCCGAAAAATGTCGCAAGCGCCTGGAAAAAAGGGAGGTGTTAAGGGACCCCCTAAAGGGGAGAAAGCAGAAGATAGTAATGGTACTAATAAAACTGGTAAGTCATGTAAATAACACTAATAACTTTGAACAAAAATGTGGAGTTTTTAATTTACAATAAGAGCAAACTAGATACTTGTTTTTAGTTTACAACTAAAATAACAGAAGAATTAGAAATTATGCATGCAACTTTCAATGAATATTAAAAAGGTCTCTTTGAACAGCTTCTTTGAAGAAGCATTTACTCAATTGTTTCTTCATTGTTTTAATTAAGTTTAGTTAAATAATACAGCTTTAGTAATATTTTAAAATTGTTGTGTTAAATGAAACAGATTATAATAATATTTGCGGAATATTTAAAGGGCTTATTATTAAACTAGTTTTAGGTAGGTATACAAGTTCATATAAACATTTGTCCGATAATTCTTAAGTTTTTGAGGGGATTTCATGTAACATGACCCGGAAAAGTATTTCACATAAAATTGAGAGAAAACATAGAACTACTCAATTCTCATATCTCCACTTTGTTTGATATGCATGTCCCTATCAAAGAATACCAAAACCTTAGGCGTCATGGTTAACGGCCAACATTAAAGTGCTTTGCAAAAATTAAAAAAACTAGATTAGATAAAGATTGGATTAACTGTAGTAAGTATATGCGAAATCTTACTTTTGCTTCGATAAGAAAAGAAAAGAAAAAATCTTTAAATATTTGTGTGTCGAAAAATTAAAAAATTGCGCCTGTTCTAAATAACTTTAACATTTGTGCTGATAAAAATAGTTCAATACCTAAAATATTACCTGATCCTAATGATCTTAATCATTCTGTCGCGACTTTTCTTCAAGATGTATCTAATTGTATTGATAGAGTTAATTTATATAAAAACAATATTTTCAGCGATACATTACAATTTTTATTTAGGCCAGCTGAGGTATCTGACGTCAATAACATTTTAAATGATATTGCAAGAAATGCAACAGGGGTAGATGAAGTTTTGCTTTTGATGCTTAAGTATTTTAGCCCATATTATATCGATAAATAAATAACACACATATGAAAATTGCTGTTTGGAGGTTAGGTTAGGTTAGAGAAGTAGACTTCTGGGCTATCCAGACAGTCTCACGTAGTCTTATAAGGACCGTTGTGTTACAACACATGTTCTGGGGAACCTATCAGCATCAGCTGATGGCTAGTGCGAAGTACGGCGTAGAAGAATCTTGGCAGCTCACTCGAACCATCCACTACTGTTAATTAACCTAGTAAGTCGACCCAGTTGCAAGCTACTTACTTGGAGTTTGGAGGTTAGTTACTTCTCCGATCAATAGAAAATAACAATTGGTAAACCATTTTTCAAGGTCACTAGCCCAACAAGTTTAAACGACCTCCGAGCAACAAGCAATCTACTGCAATTTCAAACGTTTTTGGAAGGATCTTGTATAATCAAATATACAGCCATTTTACAAATAATAATATTATTCCTACCACACAATGTTGATTTAGAAAACACGTGGGAACTGATGTGGCTTTAACAAATGTAATAGATGACATTATTCGGGCCTATGATAATAAAATGAACGGTGTTCTAATTCTTCTTGTTTTTTCGAAGGCTTTGATATCATTAATCATGCACTTCTTGTATCTAAATTTAAATATTATGGTTTTGTTACTAACGCTTTTCTTCTTATGCCTCATACCTACCTAATACATTTCAAAAAGTTTTTCTGATGCGATTAGTTTTATAGGCCCCCTTTCTTTTTTCTGATGTATGACATCTATTTTTTGATTTCTTTGTTGTAAAATTTATGTTACGTTGAAATAAAATACGTTTCTTTATTATAATTATTATTATTATCCCGATTTTCAGAGGTCGCGAGACCTGGCATGCACTCCCTCTACGGGGAACATTCACTCATCCCAGATATCACCGATATCAAAAGGATTGAGCTCTGTGAGGGCCCTTTCCATGTTATTGAGCCCGTGAGCTTCTTCTCTGGTTGCCTATATACTTTTTGACTGTTCGGCTTGTTGCAAGTAGCACTGCTTTCTGCATATCTTTGTAGAGATCTTGAGGTGCGTCTAGTATTCTAAGGTTTTCCAAAAGCTTGTTTGGGATTACTTCTGTTGTTGAAACAATAATCGGCAAGCTTTCGATGCTGTCCATATTCCATTGTCTTCTTATTTGCTCCTGCAGGTCCCGATCCTTTTTTATACTATTTTCTCAGCATGCTTCACTAGAAGGTTGTTGTTATTTGGTATAGCTACATTATTATTATTATTTTCTGACAGGTCGCGAGACCTCTATGCACTCCCTCTACGGGGAACATTCACTTATCCCAGATATCACCGATATCAAAAGGATTAAGCTCTGTGGGGGCCCTTTCCGTGGTATTGGTCCCGCGGGGTTCTTCTTTGGTTACCCATATACATTTTGACTGTTCGGCTTGTTGAAAGTAGCAATGCTTTCTGCATATCCTTGTAGATATCTTGAGGTACTTCTAGTGTTCTTAGGTTTTCCAAAAGCTTGTTTGGGATTACTCCTATTGTTGAAACAATAATCGGCATGGTTTTGATGCTGTCCAAATTCCGTTGTGTTCTTATTTGCTCCTGGAGGTCTCGATACTTCGCTATCTTTTCAGCATGCTTCACTAGAAGGTTGTTGTTACTTGGTATAATTCTATAATAATAATCTATCAGAGTCGTTTTCCTGGCCCTCTTGTCTACCACTACAAGGTCCGGTCTGTTGTGCGCCACCGTCTGATCAGTTAGAATAGTCCGATCCCAGTACATCTTATAGTGGTTGCTTTCTAAGATTGTCTGTGGTGTATATTTATAATATGGGATCTTCTCGTTTTGAGCGAGCTGTAGTTTCACCGCTAACTCCTGGTGTAGGATCTTGGCCACTGCATCATGCCTCTCCTTGTATTCTGTCGCAAAAAACATCTGGCATCCTCCCATGATGTGTTGGATCGTTTCTGCCGTTTGACATCCAAATCTGCATTTATCTGCCTGTACTGAGTCCTCTCTAATTATATATTTCAGGTAGTTTCTAGTTGGTATGACCTGTTCTTGGATTGGCAGTAGAAATCCCTCCGTTTCAGGAAACATCTGTTAAGAAATGAGCCAGTAGTTCGACGCAGGACTGTCGACGTGATCCTGAGCTGCCTTGTTCAGGTGTCGTCCGTGCAGAGGCTTTTCCTTCCATATCTGTAGCTTTTCTTCATTGGTCTTCCTTAAGTTGGTTATTTGTTGATCCATTATTTTCCCAATATCTGCCAGACCTCTTTCGCCTTGATGTCGTGGTAGAGGGGTCCGCTCTACCGCACTTCTTGGGTGATGTTTGAGTGTTTTGGTAAGTTGGGTTAGCATTTTGCGCTGTAGCCCTTCGATGTCAGTCACGCTCCAGTCTACAATGCCGAATGAGTAGGACAGAACTGAGCAGGCGTAGGTGTTAATTGCTTTGAACAAGTTTTTGCTGTTCAGTTTCGTTCTCAGGAGCTTTTTTGTTCTCTTTAAAACTCTTCCCTCATCTCTGTCTTCATCGCTGCATGACTAATGCGTTGAGCCTGCTTCATCTCCAAGTATTTGTAGTTCTCGCCTTCTCCCATTGCCTGAACCTCCTGCCCATCTTGCATAACGAACGGGTTTTGCTGTATTCTTCCCTTTATCATGGTGAGAGTACGACATTTATCCAGGCCAAACTGCAATGACTCTTGCACATATCCCCAGAATTAATTCTGCTCCCACTGAGCATAGTGGTGACCCACAGAATAGTCACTTCACCCTCTGAACTAATAATTAGAGTATAATTATATTTTACCCTTCAAATATTTTGCATAACTAACAGTGAACCACAATATATGGGAAGGAGATTCCCAGGTTAAGAAACGATGGCATAGAGGAATTGATAGTTCATAAGAATGGGGGCTGGTGGGTCTCCTACCAGGACATCCCCGATTGATCAGACATTTGAGTCGAATAGAACTGTCAGCTAACACTATGCAGGTTCTGATAGAAGAAGAATAAAACAGCTAAACATATAATCTGTTTCCAGAGCACCTACACTAC
Source organism: Polydrusus tereticollis (assembly GCA_963920685.1). NCBI lineage: Eukaryota > Metazoa > Arthropoda > Insecta > Coleoptera > Curculionidae > Polydrusus > Polydrusus tereticollis. The sequence continues at coordinate 86,647,875 of OY987328.1, read as the reverse complement.
AGTAATTGTAAAAACCAAACCATCATGTTACAAGAGAAAGAATGACTCTAATCTTAAGGAGGGTCGTAGTAGTAGTTACAATAGAGTAATTGGACTATTTCGTCCCTCTCTATAAAACTATTAGTCTCATCGAGCTTCTTAAGGCCCGCTTCTTTGCTAGTTCATCTGCCTTCTCTTTGCTCTGGACTCTCCTATGATCAGGTCCCAACAAAGCTAAAACTTAAATGTTGCTGTCTGCTAAACTAACGAACAAAATCTTATTAGAATTTTATCTTTCAGGTACTTCCAAGGAGTCCAAAGACAAAGAAAAAGAAGAAACGTCCAGCAACCATGATGCGGAAGAAACGCCTACTGCGAAACCCCAATCAGCGGGTGCAAACGTTAGAGATGCTGCCCAAAGAATTTTAACACTGTGCCAAAAAGGAGAATGGGCTCCAATCGATCAAATATTGAAATCAATGGAAAAAGCTATAGCGAATGCTGGAGAAGATGCGAATACTATACCGTTAGCTGGGGTGGCCGATTTGGTAAGCGATGGTGATCATCTTCTATAAATTAATGGGGAATTTTTTTGTTTATTTGGAGTATTGGTGAAGTAAAAACAAAACGAGAGAGCTGTTAACGTGTACATTCATATGTATCATATCTTAAGGAAAAGTAGTGTTAATGGCATCACCTCTAAACGAACTTTATCAACAGAAAATCATATTTCAAGTGTTGTAGTTTAGTAGTTAGGTACAGTTTTCGTTTAATTTAAGAATTTCAAAATGTACCAAAAAGTTACGTCGTTGACAATAAATTAAATTTGTGCAGTGCGCTTTTATGACACCATATAAACGAAGTATTTCAGACATTCGGTTAAAATTCAATAGAAAATAAAAAAAACTACTTTATTTCATACTGTGTTGTAAAACACACCTTTACATATTTGAATTCAGTCCAGAAAATAAGGTTTTACAGCAATAAGTCCGGTAAAATTTTTTTACCGGACCAGTCCTGTAATAGATATTTACGATATAAGTGTTGTAAAGATTCATATTACAACACGAGATGTTAAAGTTGTTAAACGAGGCGTCAGCCGAGTTTAATAAAACATCGAGTGTAGTAATATGAATTTACAACAAGAATATTGTACAAAATTTTATCTACTTTCATCTATGAATAAAAATATTTGGCAAAAGGCATTTTTAAAAATAAAAATGCACCTGCTATTAAAAATCGTTTTGTAAGGGCATCTATTACAGCACTAGTGCTGTAATAGATGCCCTTACAAAACGATTTACAGAACTGTAAAATTCATATTACTAAATGAAAGTAGATAAAATTTCTTTACCGGACTGAAATTTGTAAGTTTTAGTTTAATCAATGTCAAACACACAATGTTTCCACCAGTAAATATAAGCACTTTTCAAATATACGACGCAGAATAAAACTTGATTATAATTTCAAAACATAATTATAATTTTCAACAGAACAGTATGAAATAAAATATTGTACATCATTCGTCCGGCACATCCTTTACAGTATTCGTTTCAAAATTCCAGACTCGGCTCCTTCGTCGCCTCGTCTCGAAACATTTCACTCATTCTGTAAAAGTTGATTTACCGGACTTATAACGTAAATATCTATTAACTCATACTTTTTGTCCAGTAAGCGATCAAAAAAACATATTGGATAACTATTAATAACAATCTTTTAGTTTATGTCATCTTTTACACTTTTTGACAGTAGAATAGCATTTCGTTTTACGCAATAGTTGCAAATATTATACTTTTGTTATGTACTATTTTAATTTATTTTAGGTAACGGGAATGACGCCCTTGATGTATGCAGTCAAGGATAATAGAACTTCATTATTAGATAAAATGATAGATTTGGGGTCTGATGTTGGAGCCAGAAATAATGTAAGTAAAGTAGGTAGGAGACCGAAAATAGTATATTGTATAACAAGCATGGAATAAAATACATGAATGTATGTAAATCATTACCCATAGAAAATGGACATTCCGTGCGAGTTTTACACTCTACTTTTTTACAACTGTTATAATATTATGTATATTATACAATGTAAGCAAAACAAGTAAAAAGTTTAATCATGAGAAAATAATAGTACATTATATGCCTAGGCTGAGAAGTGAGCAATTATACAGCGACCGCTTTTATATCCTGAGGCGCTTCGCGCCTCACAATGTAATGTACAAAGTGTATAACATCTTGCTTAACTAAGGTATATACAGCGTGTAACAGAAGTATGGAACGCTTTAAATATCTTTAATACCGTTTGTCCGATTTAGCTGAAATTCGGTATCCGTATATAAGAGGTTATCGCGGAGCTGCTAGTGGCATTTGCAATGTTGCCAAATTTACAGTTTTTTAGCAATTCAAATTTTTTATTTTTTTTTAACGGAACACCCTATATATTACAATTTTTTTGGATTCTACATAAAATCACAATTATTTATTAGTAACTGCATTATAAGTCTAAACTTAATAGTTTCTGAGATATCGAGTATTGAAAAATTACATTTTTGAACTTTGACATTTTCTAGCTTTCTAACGGTACGTCTTAGAGCGAAACGCCTTGCATGCCTCTATCTTACTTTTCTCCTATCTTTCTAAAAGTGCCAACTTCTGGTTAAACCGGATGTAGCTCAAAAGCCGGAAATATAGTACTTCCGGTTTAACCGGAAGTTGGCATTTTTGGAAAGATAATAAAAAAGTAAGATAGGGACATGTAAGCCGTTTTGCTATATCGCGTATCGTTAGAAAGCTAGCCGCTGTCAAAGTTCAAAAATATCATTTCTCAAAAGTCGATATCTCAAAAATTATTAAGTTTAGACTTATAATGCACTTATTAAAAAATAATTGTAATTTTATGTAGAATCCAAAAATATTATAATATATAGGGTGTTCCATTTAAAAAAAGAATTATTTTAAATTGCTAAAAAACTGTAAATTTGGCAACATTGCAAATGCCACTAGCAGCTCCGCGATAACCTCTTATATATATTCCTTGAAAGCTTGTCGCCTTTATACGCAAGCGTGTCCTAATCGTAGACCTCCTCATCACAGCATGTTTACCAGGCTTCATCAAAGACTACATGGATCTGGAACTTTCGAAAAAAGAAATTATGATACCTGCCGACACCGCCAAGTTCGGACAACCGAATTGGAAGTTGCTATCCTAAATATTATTGAAGCGCAACAGACAAGTACCAGGAAAATTGCAGCGGAATTAAAAACTCAACTGCATCAACTGTATGGAGGATATTAAAAGAACAACAGTTATATCCTTACCATATTCAGAGAGTACAAGATCTCTTACCGAGAATGAGTTTTTCCCAATTGTTTCACCGAATGAATACCGATAATCCTTTTTTTTTTGTTTAAAAATTCTCTTTTTGGTCGAAGCTAGTCTCTCAAGATGCTATTGAAAACTATTATAACGAACATGTATGGGCTGAACATAATCCACATTCAATAACAGAATCTAGACATCAATATCAGTTCTCTGGTAACGTTTGGATAGGAATTGTCGATGAACATTTAATTGGGACACATTTTCTACCTTTAAGATTAACTGGTGAGTCATATCTTTATTTTCTACTAGAACACCTACCTCTGCGAACTAGAAGAGACATGTATTACATGCATGATGGTGCCCCAGCATATTCAGCTTAAATGTGCGAAGGTATTTAAATCAATCGCTAGATAATAGGAAGATGTGGTTCTCATATATGGCCGCCTAGATCCCCAGATTTAAATCCTTTGGATTATTGTATCTGGGGAGATCTGAAAAAATTAGTTTACACCACCCAGTACAGGATATCGAAGACCTGAGAAATCCCATAATTGCATCATGTGATGTTATAAGAAATAATCCTGGCGTATTTCAGCGTCTTAGGGGTTAAATGATGCGTAGGATAAATGCATATGCTACATTTTCAACGCTTGCTATAAAAAATGTAGTTGCTTTTGCGTAGGGCGTTGTGTATTTATTTGAGTAGTTGCAATATTTAAATAACATTAAATTTTTTTAAGAACGATTTAATCTATGCATTAATAGAGGATAGGTTAGTGAAGTATGCTTTATATATATTTTTTTTTTTTTAATTTCAAATCGGTAAGTTTTATGAAAAAAACACAAGAGATAAAAAGAGTTTCTAGATTAACCAAATTCATTCTTTTCCAAGTCGTTGCGGAAGTTTTTCTTTAAATTTAGTTAACGAGAATCATAAGGGTAGTCTATTTCAACCCCTTCCACTCATTTTAAAAAAGTGAAAAAATATGCAGAAAGTGTGTTTTTATAATAGTAACTCTTCCACAGAATTTCATTATTCTATCGTTTTTCGTTTTTAATATAAGCAATCAAAACATTATTTTACCGCCATCTTGGTACCGCGATATGTCCCTAATGGTTTTGTTTCGACCCAACATTTATATACCAAACTACACTTCATTTTAAACAAGGAATCGCCCCTTATGTTAATCGCATTTGTTTTGAAACACCCTGTATATATGTATATGTACATTTTTTATTTTTTTGTTAATGTTAGGGAATCCATTGTCAGTAATGTTTCTTATGCATATTTAGTGCCCTATACTGGCTGTTGATTTTCGGATGCTGTTTTTTACTGATTTTGACGGTTGTTTTTATAAGAATTTGACGTCGTCGATGTTCAGTTATGAATGTTTACATGACAATAAAATATTATTATGTATTATTATTATTAAAGCTCTATAAATGCGAAAAGTAACTAACTAGCCTGGCTTAATTTAAATTATTGCACAATTATTTGTTTGGATATTTAAGGAATTTACTTGCGAAAATGTCTTGATTTCAACGTTAAAGAGAGATGGCCATAATTTCTTAAAGAGGCACTTTTCGAAACTACATACCTATACTAAATTAAATATGCAAAACGCATACAGGGGTATCAAGCAGTGGCGGCTCGTGACGGAAGTTTGTGGAGGTTCACAAGCATCAAGCATGGCAAAAAAAAAGAACGACAAATTTGCGCATATCTCCGCCCACCACTACCCCTTCCTTTTATTTCACCCCTCCGTTCCAACGACAAGATATTGTGTAGTTAAGTGTCAAATTTACGAGTAAAAAGCTTTCTTAATTTTTATGTTCTTTTTGTGCGTAGATATGTTAATAAAACAAAATATAAATTTAAATTGAAAACTTGCCAATATACAGCATACTTGGGAAGCAGTAACTAGAAAAGTCGACAACAACAACCTAAAAAAACTAAAAATACTTTTAAAAAACAGAGCTGATTAAACACAGTGTCTAAACAAAAAATGCATTTTTCTGTCTTTAAGTTTAGCAAATTTCTCAGTAACTAAGTCATTAAAGTTAGGAATATCTTGCAACATTTTTTAACAGAATAACAGGACTGAGGGCAAAAGCAGGAGATATTCTGTTAAAACAGAAGGTCTGGCAACACTGCATGACATACACAAGCTATGCCGCGCTTATGGAGGGTTTTACCGCGCTACACGGATCAGCAAAACATATAAAACGATCTCTCAAAAACCATCCGAAAACAAGGCGGCGGCAGGCAGCACAGCAAAAGCGTGCTCATTAGAGAGGAATGAAAGCCCATTTATAGCCGTGCACTAAAAGAAGTTGGGGACGACAAGGTGCATTTATTACGGGAAGCGAACCGTCCATATCAAGTAGCGATAGCCACAGAGCACATTTTTTCTGCGATAAGCATTCGGGATTAGAGACCTGCTACAAAATATTTACTTAGCGAAACGATAATTGGACAGGGAGCAAAAATTATGTTAGAATTGCTTTGCAACAGACATTGTATTGTAAACTAAATTATGTAATTTATAGTGAATATTTGTCGGTCGATGTGCAGCTGAATCTTAGGGAGGCGCGTGCTCAAGTGCTCCTATATAAGAGCCGCCACTGGTATCAATAACAGTTTAAACACCATCCCTTAAAATCTATTTTGTTTACATTAAAGGATCCAAATAATGAGCATTCTTAAGGAAGATGCACCCGGAATTTATCGCAAGCTATTGTTATATTTGAGAATTTACCATTGTTATTGAAAAAATCCCTTAGCCATGAACGTGTGGGGAAGTTTTTAAATTAAAAATCTTGAACATGCCTATTCTCCTAAAATTGTATAATATTATATTTGTAGGTATTTATATGAAAACATTTAAAAAATCATATTAACTAATTAATAACAATGGGTGGTACTATTTTACATAATATAATTACAAAAACAAGATATAATGTAGAATCTTACAAACAAAGCATTTTCAAAAATTGGATAATACTTTGTCATTATGGCTTAATCATAGTCCGATGCGGAAGATGAACTTTATTTATTAACATCATAATAATATGTAATAAGCGGTTCAACCATTTCTTCGATTATTATATATTATAACTAACCTGCCACATTTTGGCTTCTTCTATCACATGATCGATACACTTTTTTCACTTTTCCGCACTGATTTTACCCCTAGCTTCATTACAGAATCTTTTTAAGTCCACCATTTTATAAGTCGTGTTTTTTCTGGCGACATCTGTTTTTATTTGAGCCCATATAAGTTCGATCCTGTTTAATTTGCAGTGGTACGGAGAAAGTCTAAACACAGATATTCCTCGTAACTTTGCCATTTCATCGAGTACATATTTTTTAAATGCATTTATGCAAACACCCAAGATAGGTAATGTATATAAATATGGGTAGGTATTGTTCCAATAGAGGTACCCATAAAGGCATAATAACCATATAATTAGCAAACAGATAATCGGGATTAGGTATAAAAAAAAGGAATAAGTACCTAGACTCTAATTAGTTTTGATAAAATTGCTTTCAAAAATTCCAGGTAAATGAAACGGCTGAACATAAATTTAAGCTTAAAAAATTTAATATTAAAATATATATTAGAAGACAAAACTTGAATTTAATATCGATACTTTTATAATTCTGCACAAATTTAAAAATTCGGGCCAATTTAAATCTATACATCTTGAAAAATCTTACACTCCCATGGAGAGGATGGTTTTGATTGATTTATTACTTTGCATCATTTAAAGGTAGACTATAAGTGATTTTCTTCTGTCATAGAGTCTTCCTCCGGCGGTTGGGAAATATTTTGGGGCACCCTGTATAAAGGCAATTATTTAAAAAAGACCCTTTCAAGCTTTATCAGCCACACGAAAGTATAAACTCACCCTGTCTGTATAACTTATTATTCACTTGGTCGGTACCCCAGCATTTCCAAAAACAATTCTATTTATCGAGGATCATAAAGCAGAAAAATAATTTTCAAATGTGCAATTCGTGTGCATTTTAACCAATGGCCTTAAAAACGTTATTTATAGCTGCGATTCACGATTATAACATAAGATTAATGTTTGAATTAATGAAATTTTAGTCGATAATCGTTTTAGTCTGATTAGGAAATACATGGTAGAGCTTAAGTGTCAGACCGACGATAAGTTTGACAATATTAAATTGCTTTACTCAATATTGCATGTTCATAGAATACTAAAGCATTTAAGAAATTAAAATTATTTTGAGTTTAACGAATATTTTACTAAGATTAATGTTTAAAAAACATATGCCTTAAATCGTGTGTGCTTTAATGAGTAGATATAAGGACAAACACTTATATTATCATGTGTCTTTTCTAACTTCATTTACTTATGTTTATTGTACAAAATAAAACAACACAATTCATGAAATTTGCAAACATTTCGAAAACTGCTGAAAATAACTTATTTACTTGTGTCACAAAAAAAATTGTATATGAATTCTACGTCACACTTATCAAAAATATCCATTTGAAAAGCTTGAGAAAAATTAGTTTAAAATTTGTAATTTTTGAAACCTTATTTTGAACACCCTGTATATAATGGGTAAATACTATTAGATATAAATAGTAACTCTAGATCCCTTTGCCATAGATGCACAATGCTGTGGTTTAGAAAATGGTTTTAGGTACTTTTTATTTTTTTTTTGCAAGGAATGAACTGTTATTTTTAATTATTGGCCCTTAAACTACCAAAGCAAACAAAACAAATTTTTAGGTAAATATTAAGGGCACTCATACAAACCTAAATAGACAAAAAAATACAGGGGTGTCTCATTTAAAGAAATACCACATTATTTTATCACACTTTTGTGGGTCACCCGATATATGCGACAATATTTTCCTAAAAAAATTCATCCTATAACACAGTATAAGCGAGCATATGAATGAAATTTCTAGCTCATTTCGTATAGGAGCTATGGAAGGAAGCCTGACGCTATGTTTCAGGACCCTGTATATAGCTTTTTTTTGGTCCTGATGGACAAAATAATCGATTAATCGAAATAATCAATTTTTCGATTAATTGATATAGCTTATATTATCTATATTTTATCGCTGTGTCTAGGTACACGCTAACGTGCACGCAAATTTAAAAATTATATACACGCGAAACGTCATCAACGCAAGGACGTCACTTTTTAGCGTGTACGAATTGAATATTTTCTTGGTGCACGTTGGCAGTAATTTTAAGGTTATGTATATTATTTGTTGTGATGTGTTGATTACAGTTTAGTGTACAATTTGATACTTTATTAGTGTTTGGTGTTAACGAGATATGCAGTGTGGCCAAATATTTGATTCTTTTAATGAGTTTGTCAAAATTTTACAAAAATATGAAAGAGACAAAAATTTGTAATTAAGGGTAGCAGAACGATCGAGGCAGCTCAGAAGATGTTAAAGCGGGAATTAAATAAAGATCTTAAATATTACGAAGGTCAATACGTTTGCATTCGTGGCGGTACGGTAAGAACTTGTGGAAAAGGCATGCGTAAAAGAAGGTTGTTGTAGGTATATTAGATACCTTCTAAATTTATTAAATATTATAATTAATTGAAAGCCTTTAAAACATGGTCAAATATGCACTACTTATATGAATGTTGTAGAACCCACAAGATGAATTGTCCAGGTCAGATTAAGACTCGTGCCACAATGGCAGGAGTTGCTCTGCAAATTAAACAATTATTGAAAAAACATGAAAATCATGATATGTCAGGAGTAAGTCTCTATCTCCATAAATTTGTTGTATTTTTAAAATTTTAATCGAATTTTTATTATTTCTTTTATTTAGGTGGAAAACAGGAAAAAAATGAATAGTGAGATATTAGCAGGTATACATAGTCCGAAATTAATATACCTAATACTTACATTTTTTATAGTTTTAAGTGACATATTATTACCACTCAAAATTAAAATAAAAGGAACACCCAAAGGTGCCGAACAAACCGTCATAGGATTGAAAAAAAGAAGAAATAAAAAATAAGTTTCTAGATATAACAAGTTTTAAATTACAAATTGTATATTTTCTTTTTTACGTGCCTACAGAACACTTACATATACTTACCTATCAAACGTTGTCACTTTCATTTTTTGTTCTTATTTTGAAATAAAACTTACTTTTCGATATACACGTTATTAGCGTTTTATTAGCAGTATTTCAAAAAAAACTAAGCGTGTACCTAACCAATATTCAAATATAAAACGCACGCTAGAAAATGACATCGTTGCGTTGATGACGTTTCGCGTGTATATAATTTTTAGATTTGTGTGTCGCTTCAATTCGTACACGCTAAAAAGTGACGTCCTAACGTTGATGACGTTTCACGTGTACATATTTTTTAAATTTGTGTGCACGTTAGCGTGTACCTAGACAGAGCGATATTTTATACCTAAAGATAGTTTTTAATTACATTTACATACTTTAACGCTGTTTCAACTAAAAGACTTGGTTGGTTGAAAGTGAGGCTTTTGCTTTCATATAATTTCCAAATAAGGGTGCTTACTCGATTGTTTTAGTTAATTAAAAATGGATTGACCAAGAGCAAATAAATTATAAGATTATTAATTTGATTGTCCGATTTATCAATTACTATTCAAAATTAGGGAATAATCGATTAATCGAAATACTTAAGCGATTTTTCGATTAAATTAAAATAATCGATTATTGTTCATAATCGATTATGAATTTTGATTACTGACCTTCCATACATTCATAATACACAGGGTGTGTCTCTATACGGTCTGTACCATATACTAGCATAAATTCCCAAGGCCAAAATATGACGATCTAGCACAACTTACTTCCAAAAAGTGATAGGTAGTTTAGTTTCCTAAATTCATGGCGTCAAAGTTATTATTTTTTAAAACTTTTTTCGAAATCTTAATAATAGCAGAAGTTGCACGAAACTTGGTAGTAAGGGTTTTTGGGATACGAAACCAAGATTTTATAACAGTTTTGATGTACCATGCAGAGGGCACCACCAGCAGCACTTCGCATACATCTAAAGCTTTATTACTTTTGTCTTCCTCGATATAATAAATTTCTAATAATAAACTCTTATTCCAAGGCATTTTTTGTTTAAAAAAGGTATAATTGGTAGGTTTCACTTAGAGCAACTGTTACTGATATAATTGAAGTTAAATGATTTATGGCATTTGCGTCGCCTAACCTTATACGCAAAGCCCACCAATTCTATCAGTGACTCATTTAATATCAATCATCAACTCTATGAAGCGGTAGAATAAAAATATTGTACATGTAAATGTTTTCTATTCATATACTAACCTTTGCCGCTACAAGTAAGTGAACTTAAATGTATTTAGAATAGAACGGTGATTCCGAGAATTCGGGATTCTGATTGCAGAGAAAATAAATGTGGCAACACGCAGAGACTAATTTCACAACCCCAAAAATTTGAAAATAAGCGTGACGGTAGTGGTCTCGCGCTGCTTGATTAATTTGTGTTATTCTTATTAATTTATTGATAAATTTTGTGAGTTTTTTTCATTTTTTGTAGTATAAATATGGGTCGTGCACATAAGTACTGTGTTGTGTAAAATAGGTGTCCCGTCAATTCATCGTACGACATTTCACCGCGCGACTTTTCATCGCCGACAATTGAGCGCGCGACAATTCATCGCTACGACACTTCATCGCGCGTCAATTTATCGCAAATTTTTCTATATTTTTCATGAGTACCATTATTACTTAATCCTCTTCCTTGAAATATCAAAATTATAATATTTAAATTAGATACTTGTTAATGATTTTACAGATATAATTTCTATGTTTTTCATTTTGGGTCATGTTGAGTACTATAATTACTTAATACTATAATTACCTAATCCTCTTAAGGGGTTAGTTCAGGTTTCCTGAATTAATATTCCCCGGTGAACTTGAAAAAGGCGAATTGGAACCAAAAAGGTGGATTAGATGCCGTGTTAGCGCTGTTTAACCAATATAAGTCTATATATCCTCTGTTTTAATTGTTACAATATATATATATATATATAACAATACGGCGATAAATTGTCGCACGATAAATTGTCGTAGCGATGAATTGTCTCTGCGATGAATTGTCGTTCGATGTATTGTCGCGCGATATGTTGACGCTAAATCGTGTAAATATATAGTTACTAAATTTTATTTTGTGTTGTTAACTGCTTTTAATTGAGTAAACTATAGATGTTAAGAACCTTCAACTAGTCCTCCGCCTACAAAATAAATCAATTAGCATTAAAAGAACGAATTACAGTTAAAACAAAGAAAAAGAGAATATCTGACGGGCCCAGACAAGAGGATGAAAGAAAATAATCCTTAATGATGCTACAAAATACACCATTTGTTGCAAAAACCATAAATTTTTTTCCTATGATGGCTAAAACTAGGAGGGCCTTTACCCAAAATATTATAAAGAGTTTTTAAACGAACTATAAAAGACATTAATTTTAAGTATAATAGGTAAACGAAATCGAAAAGCCTGCTAATTAAAAAAAAATAAATTATTAAAAGGCAGCGAAAATATTTAAAAACAATACGGAAGTTTCGGAAAAATAGGAAATATTGCAATACAACGACAAAACATGGGTCAATGAAGGGCACACATATGAGAAGGTATGGCAAGATCTAAATATTAAAAGCTTAAGGCAAGAAATTATCGATGGATTTTTGTAAGGACCAAGAAATCCTAGTGGAAGGGTCGTCATCTTATAGGATCAGGTTTTAAGGGACAATGAAATACATTAAATTTATAGAAAATTATATGACGTTTCGACGAAATTCCATCTTTTATTATTTTTTAAAATGCATACACCACTGAAATTCATTACCCTGACGTCGCACAGCCCGGAGCTCTTTATATGCTACTGATGAGTCACTGACAGCAATTTTGGATCTAGAGTATAGCTAAGGTTGAGTTTAGGTATAATGTTGAGTTTAGGTTTAAATGTGTTGCAACGTGTTCGCTCCTCCCTGCCTTAGCAGAGATTCTTTTAAGTTTGGCAACAACGTAATTTCAGTGATTTTATAATTATTTTATTTTCAGTTTTGTATGCGTTGGTTTTCGGTTTAGCTCGAAATATCAGTATATTTTGTTAGTTTAAGAATTTAAGAAGTTAGACAAAAATGGCAAGGTACCTAATAGAGAAAAATTTTCGCTAAATAAGAAGATAAACATGGAAAACGGAAGGAAACAAGTTTACGGAATCTGTAGAGGTATGTTTACCCACAAAATCTACAACACAAGCAATGTACCAGTTGCAGAAAACTTTGAAAAAATTAGCTACTGATTTATCGGTGTCACAGAATTGCTCATAAAATATACAGTGAGTTCCAGAAGTAATGTCTAAATCCATTTTAAATTAAGCGGTGCGTTTTCTAGACAAACGCTTAGACTCGTCGATTTTTTGATGATAACTTTATGTTTACAGGGTAGCCCAAAAATAGGTTACGACCATCAACTTCATTTTTTCAAATGAAAACATGTATTTTTTATTTCATTTTTGAATATTGCCTGAGTTTCAGTTACCATTTCCTATACCAAAACTCAACAGTTATCAGAAAAATTACGACTGAACATACCAATAAGTAAGACCGTGTTTCTGAGGATTTATTTGTTAATCGAGCAAAACATTCCATTGTGTGTCTATTTTGTTTTTCTTTTCAATTCTGGTATCTCTGAATGTTGACTTGTCACCGTTTAGTCCCATAGAAACTGTATGATAATTTCACTTCAAATAAGCGTAGTTGTAAAGTTGCGGTTTTCACAACGGTGAAGTTACCGGAACGAGAAAAAATCGAAATTCCATTCATGGTTGGGTTTGGTGATAGAACACGTACTCAAATAAAAATAGCTCAATTATTCAATGAAATACATCCTGATCGTTCTCCCATATTATGTCAAAAGGTAGTGAGTAGAGAAGAGACTAAATTTAGAGAATTAGGTCATGTTAGAGATTTGCCAATATCAAGTTCAAACTCACAAATATTACTCATATAAAGTTGTTCCAGTGCCTGAGTTATTTAAAGATGGTTTCGGTAGGCGAAATGAGTTTTGTGAACGCATTAAAATATGTGCAATCTAGATAACAATTTAGTAAGAAATATTATTTTTTCCGATGAAGCTACGTTCTGTTTGAGTGGTAATGTGAACCGATAAAATTGCTGTTATTGAGCAACAGAAAATCAGCATTAGATGATGGAGGTTCACAGCCAGTACCCTCAAAAAGCAAACGTGTGGTGTGGAATAGTGCGCGGAAGAGTAATTGGTCCTATTTTTTTTTAACGGTCTTTAAATGGATACGCATATCTCGACTTTCTCCAACTTGAATTAATTCCAGCATTAGTGGCTTTATTTCCAAATCCATTGGATCCAGATTCCCCCGACGAAGAACTGATGAATCCTTTCCCAATCGGTGGATAGGAAGAAGAGGACCTATCGACTGGCCTGCTAGGTCGCCTGGACTTCTTTTTGTGGGGTTACCTCAAATCGAACGTACTTGTTGACAGGTCAAACAATCTGCAGGTGTTAAAAGAGAGGATCCAAAGAGAAGTGCGTGCCATAACTCCGGAAATGGTTGAAAACGTGCAAAAACTTATTGATCGCCTTGGATATTGTCAAGCCGTAAATGGCGCACATTTTCATTATTTAAAAGGATTTGTTGTTCTGTTCTTTAAAATAAACAGGTCCTAAACTGATTGATAAGTTAATCGTAATTTTCTCGATAAGTGTTGAGTTTAGGAATAGGACCTAGTACATGAATTATACTTAGAATTCGATGCAAAATTCAAAAATGAAATAAAAAATAGATATTTTCATTTGAAATATACATGTTAGGTTCAGAGAAAAACACAGTAAGAAATAAAAATGGACAGCTCCGAGCGTTTTTCCGAAAAACACACCGCTGAATTTTAAATGAATTTATATATTTCTTCTGGGACTCACTGCATGAGTTTGTTCAGGTTAGTTGAAGAGAAATTGAAGATGTGTTTCAACTTGTAGTTAAGTAGATATTAACAGTAGTCTTTAGGTGAACGAAATGAATGAAGTTGAGGTAAATCACGTATTTATTGGAGGGGGATAATGGGGTAATTAGTTTGTAAACACGTCTATTGATACGACTGACTAATATTTACTCACTATTTATTATTGATCAATTGAGGCGTGGTTCAAAGAACTGTTTGCGAGCTTTCTACTTATGCTTGTTAACCGAATTACCTCCCCCCCTTCTAATAAACTCTTCTAAGTCTTCGAAAAACTTTAAAAAACCGCTAAAATAATCAGCCATCTGATAAATGCGTCTTGGTATACCAGAAATAACTCAGTTTAGTGCACCCACATAATTTTCACTAATAAAATATTCTAATACGTTCATTTTCTCCTTCTTTCTTTTACAAATTTGTGATAAAAACACTCATTAGTTTGTTCCCTAATCGTTGACATTTCACATTACTAGAAATTGAGGTTAGATTTTCGACTTAGACTTCATTATTCTTGGGCTTAACTTAATTCGTACTAAAGTTCTAGTTATTGGGAAAATCCCACCCGTGCAAATCAAATTTATACGGTGAGGTTGACCTTGGATTAAGCACAACCTGTGATAAGCGATTTAAATAACCATTATTGCGTACTGAAACTCGTTGTTGCCGTCCTTCACAGTATGCCCAGGGTTAGGAGTGCCCCCAGCTCCCTAATTTTTGTTCAGCTCCAAGAAAAAACGTTCGGGATATATGTATAGTCCGCCTTACGAGTCTGTGGCTACGACGGCTGAGGAGACAGAGGGGTAAAGGATATAAGAAAGTCAGGTTTAACTGTAACGGCATAAGCGTGCGGTGCCTCCCTTCATATAAATATTTTATAAGTTAATAAATTAAACTTACTTCCTCTTATTTTAATAATTAAACCACACCACTGTCCACCTTCAGTGGCAATGGGCAAAAAAAAACGCAGTGGAACACACATTTTTTAGGCATTATTTTATTTATGTGTCCACAACAATTATTTCATCGACTAGAAGCGGCCGCCGGGAAATGCGTGGGCGGGAAAAAATTCATACGCGGTCTAATCATCATAAAATTAGGTTATTTTTATTTAAAATTTGTTGGTGAACTTAGCAGACCCGGTAGGTGGGTCTTTTTTTTAATCGAATTCTTTTTATACCCACAAAACCGTAAGGCTGTGTTCTATACGAGGGCGCAATGACAAAAAGTTTTTAAAAAGTAATTACTTTGGAGAGATATGTAGATGATAGAAAAAGAGAGTAAGTGTACGACAGAAATACATATCTACCTATTTACTGGGCTATATTGCTCGACCTGTAACCACTGTTACAAAGATAATTATCTTAACCAATCATAAGCTTATATTATGCGACCTTGTAAAAAAATAGGTCAACATAATAACTTATTCCCCTAAATGATATTAGTTCCTTTAATGAATTTTCTGTTAATCCAATTTGCGAATTGTATTTTATTATTACAAATAGAAAAACACGCATTACTTGAGGAAGTTATAATGAAAAAATTTCCACAGAAAAATTAAACGATTCTGCTTTTATAAAATTCCGCGCCAAAATATTACATAATTATGGTGCATAAATCAATCACGCGTCCTTGTTCCGTGTACCTATGGGATTTTAGCAGCAAGTAAAAAAGCTAATCAGCGAGAATCTAAAGTCATTTTTCATGTAGTTAGTGCTGACATTACAAAATAAAAGTCGCACTAATTATATTGTAATTAAAGGACTTAGTGACTTTTCGCAGAAATACCAAGTCATGGATATATCATCGCTAAAAGAAAAGCAGCTCATTAGTTTATTCTAAAGAAATAACTGCTGACCATTAAAAATGATTCCGCAATTTTTTAGGTCAAGATTGTGGTAAAATATTTTATAAGAAGACAATCAACAATGGGTTTTCACTGCGATCCTGATAATATGGAAAATAGTCCGGAGTTGGGCAAACTATAAATCGATTTGACGCAGAAGCAAAATATATAATAACATCTTATGTAATTGTGGAGCGTATGGGAAAAACCTCACATGCCCAATTATTGCAAAATTAAGTCGGAAACGTTAACTTGTAGCACAACTGTTACTACCAGCCCACTACTTTAAAATTTGGTAAAAACCTCAGAGCCACAGATATACAGGCCAGTCAAATTAACGTAGTTCTGTAAAAACAGCATATTATTATGTCCATATTATGATTTTTGGTAAAAGTCTCATAAGTCTGTGAGGTTTTTCTGAGGAATGTAATTTGACGTTACCTTTTGATGATAGTTAATTTGAAATTTGCATAATCGACTAAACAAAAAGTTTTATGGTGACTTATTTAGATAGGGTATTTCAGAAGTACAGTACGTAACTAAAATGATATACAGGGAGTTAAAAATATTTTAAAAAACTAGGTTTCTTATAATTTTTTTAAATATAATTTTCCCGATTTTATGAAATTTGGTACAGTTATTCATGATGATAAGGGGCTTAATTAGCCCTAACTAAATTAAATTTATTAAGTCCAGTGGCGTCCCGGGAGCACCTTAACAAATATGATTGACAAAAAAATGTACGCCACTAATTTTGATATTTCTTTTCGAATTTACCAACTAATTATACAACTTTTTTGTCCCTTCAAATGTTTTTGTATCTTGCTTCGTTCTTGAGAGAAAATATAGAAACCACTTTATTGCATGTAGAACAAAAAATACCTATGTATGTCAAAGTTAATTAAACCATTTAAATAAAAAAAAGATTATTTTTTAAATGATGACATCAAAAAAATGCAAGAGTTAATCAAAGCAAATGTTGAGAATGGCCACTTTTTGATAAAACACACGATTGCAACCGATTCTTTTAAAGAACGTTAACACCCTGTATATGAAAAACGGGACAACTCCAGACAGATGTTCTTATGAACTTTTTCTTTTAGAATATCAAAGGGAATCGCCCCCTAAAGGTACGTACCTTACTTCTAAAACAACCTGTATGTCTTGCCACGAAAGCTAATGAAGAAACTCTTGACGAAATTTCATATAACGAAGATAATATCATACATCCTACATTACATCTAATTCTCCACCAAGTTATGTTTATCGTAGAAATACCTCATATGCCCAAATGCTTTAAATATTTTTTTTAAATACTAGTTACGTTTCTAGACTTATTTAATTTCCCGAAAAAGTGTTTTTTGGACATATCAGTTTTTTCGCAGAAGCCTGTCAATTTTATTTATTGATTGACAGAATCTTGCCATGGTTCACAAAGAGACCTGAATTCAGTATTGTAGTGCAAATCAAAACTAACAGTGGCAGTCTAAAATTCTATATTATTGGTGGTAACGCGTTTCACCCTAAAAGAGCATCATCAGACCTACAAGCGTATTAACCTAATGCAACCTTGAATAAAAAGAAAGAAATATAATATTTATCTTAGTATGGACCAGTTAAAAAATAAACTATTAAAATATATAAAAACATAGATTCGACGTCTTCACAATAAACTAATTGCATTGACCTAGTGAGACGTCTGCTGATTAAGAGTTCCCTTCCACCTGTCGTCATCGAGAACCTTTTATCCCTCTAAACGCTTTTAAGTTCAATGGGATGTTCTTTAGACAGAATGATGACCTGGTAATGGACTCGTTTTTGCCACCATTTTTGCTAAGTCTTTACTAGCCTATAAATGAAATGTTGACGATATCTGCATAGTCTGGTCTGGTAGTGATGGAGAGTTGGTGGAATTTTTAGATTTTTCTGCATAACAAAATAACTTTTACAATGGAGAAGGAGGAGACAGTAAACTTTCATAACCTTTTTTAGAATTACTGCTTATTCGGAAACAAAATAGCATCGAGTTTCAAAACTACAGGAAGCCCTCTTCCACCCATAGTGTCAAACCATTTCCTTCTACTCAACTCCCTTTTATAGAGAATATTCAAACTCTATTTAGAGAGCATTCGCGACCGAACTAAATATGATTTAACAATTGGCGAAGAACAATGGTTTCTCTATTTATTTTTTAAATAAAATATATTATAGATTTATCAATAAATATAAATTATCTTACCATATTAAACTACCTGAAGAAAAATCTAAGGGCACACTTACAATTTCAAATGCCTTACCTTTCTCGGAGAAATTTCAATTCAGCTAGTAAAGTTTTTTAAGCAGTGTGGTATATCTATTGCTTATAAAACAGTAAATAAATTGAGCAAATACTTAATTAACGTTAAGGATAGAATCAATCCTTTATCAAAATCGGGGGTTATTTTTAAAGTGCGAGGACCGTGACGCAGTGTACGTTGGGCCATCGAGGAGAAAGATCTCCACCAAGCCTTATTAGGAAATTCGAAAACACTAATATTACAGACATCAACTATCTCTTCTCTGTTAACTTACTTACTAAGTACTCCCAAGAGGGCATTAGAGTCCTACACGAATGCTGGAAGAGTAAAGAACTCGATTTGTGGGAAAAGCTCAAAAGTCAAAAAAATACCTTAGATAGAAATAAAGGTCTGTCTTTACCACCAAATAACTTTATTTGCCCCTCTAGGGTAGAAAACAAGGGTTATAGAAAATACATGAAATGATGAAGAATTAAAATAAATTTCTTAACGTTGTTGTACTAGTTTCGACTTTAGGGAAAGTCATCTTCAGCAACTAATCATTTAAGAAATTTTGTTATGAAAAGTAGTTAAAACAGTTGGGAGAACAATGGGTGATTCAACAATAAAATACAATGAAATGCAGATTATGCAACCATTGGAATAGACAGCAGCTTATTATAAGGACGAAGTATCTCTATGCAATGGTAGGAGATGGTTTAAACGCAAGTTGGATAAAAGACCCTAATCATAATACAGTGATTTAAGAATGTTGAAATTAGAACATGTTGTAAAAGAAGAAATTAATTCCTAATTAAAATGAGACTGGCTTAGTGAGGGGACATGTATATTGTTGTGGTTGATTAGATTTTATGTAAATTAAATTAAATGAAATTGCTTCTCTTTAGAATTGTCAAAACAAAACTATGTCATTTCTGGTAAAAATGCTATTCGAGGCGAATGGCGTTGCAACAATGCAACGCCATTCGCCTCGAATAGCACGCATTAATTTTTAATGATAAAGTTAATTCACCAAATGATTTCTTCACCTGGTAACAGGAAGAAAATTAAAACTAAGAATTACCTTCATTAATACGATGTTTTTGTTTTTATTTTACTAAAAGAAAATTTTATTTTATTTTATAATATAACATGTGAATAATGACCACTTGATGTATTCCCAAAATTTTTGACCAGAAATGACATAGTTTTGTTTTGACAATTCTAAGGAGAAGCAATATAATTTAATTTAATTTACATAAAATCTAATCCACCACAACAATATACATGTCCCCTCACTAAGTC
The DNA here is from genome assembly GCA_963920685.1 of Polydrusus tereticollis. NCBI lineage: Eukaryota > Metazoa > Arthropoda > Insecta > Coleoptera > Curculionidae > Polydrusus > Polydrusus tereticollis. The sequence goes on along the minus strand of OY987328.1, from coordinate 86,628,119 downwards.
AGTCTCATTTTAATTAGGAATTAATTTCTTCTTTTACAACATGTTCTAATTTCAACATTCTTAAATCACTGTATTATGATTAGGGTCTTTTATCCTACTTGCGTTTAAACCATCTCCTACCATTGCAAAGAGATACTTCGTCCTTATAATAAGCTGCTGTCTATTCCAATGGTTGTATAATCTGCATTTCATTGTATTTTATTGTTGAATCACCCATTGTTCTCCCAACTGTTTTAACTACTTTTCATAACAAAATTTCTTAAATGATTAGTTGCTGAAGATGACTTTCCCTAAAGTCGAAACTAGTACAATAACTTTAAGAAATTTATTTTAATTCTTCATCATTTCATGTATTTTCTATAACCCTTGTTTTCTACCCTAGAGGGGCAAATAAAGTTATTTGGTGGTAAAGACAGACCTTTATTTCCATTTACAATCTCGCCACAGAACATGGACTACTTCTTAAATCTTAAAAAAATACCTGTTTTGATGATGGTATTTTTAATTTTGAACCCAGTTTAATTTTTAATAAGTTAAGGAACGATCCAGATTCATAAGTTCTAATTTGTGTCTAGGAATGACTGAGTTGGGTAATGGTCAAACATCTGACTCTCGAGGTACAAATTTAAGTTTTATGAAAAGGTTTCTGTGAAAAAAGTATTAGTATTTTCTTTGCAATTTGTTGCACATATCCTAACCTTACATTTAGTGTTATTTTTAATGTGTTTTGAAGACGTCGAATATATATTTAAATTGTTTATATTTTAACTGTGCCTAATAAGGTAAATATTATGTTTCTTTTGTCTTTTTATTCGGGTATACATTAAGTTAATACGTTTGTAGGTATGATGATGCCCATTTAGGGTGAAACGTGTCACTACCAATAAAATAGAATTTGAGAACCTGACTTTGAGTTTTGATTTGCACTGCAATTTTAATTGCGTCGAAGTAATAATTATTCCAATTACAGTAAAATCTCTCAATAGCGACCACCCTCAGAAAATCAAATGTTGGCCAAGGGCGGTCGGTTAATAGAGAAAAATTGATACAACTGGCCTGCATTTTACAGTGCTTGTTTATTAATAACTATCTACATATATGTAAATATTTTAAATATTTTTGTTTAAATTTATCAGAACTTAAATTAAATGAGATGAAGCAAATGTACCAATATGCATATACTGCACGTCTATAACGAGTGATTATTAATTATTTTGCTCAAGGGCGGCTGTGACCCAGTATACATAGTGTAGCAGTAGCGCGTAGATTAAATCATAGGGCGAATTTGCAAGAAAGCAGCGTTGTCACGTTGAAAACCTAAAATAATGTTTTTTGACGGTATGTAATATAAAATCCTGAGCTATCTTACTTTGAAAGCCTACTTTATATGGCCGCCTCCTACTTCTAGACACCTTCTGATGTTTCTTCTTACCCTCAGAGACACATTAACCAATACGTTTGGAGAATTATTAATTTCGGCAATTTTTTCTGAAATCCTTCGTTTAAGATCATTTATATCCTCAATTGGTGTTCGATAAATGGAGTTTTTTATAAAAGGCCACAAGAAGAAATCGCAGGGTGTTAAATCGCAGGAACGAGGTGGCCATATTTGTTGCGTATTTCGGCTTATAACTCTGTTTTCAAAAAATTCACTTAAAAAATTTAAATTTTCTCTGGTTACATGAGGTGTAGCGCCATCTTGTTGGAAGTAACCTTCCCGCAATTCATCATCGTGAAGCTCATTAATAAATGTTGTCAGAATTTCGATCCGATATCTCTCGGCTGTAATTGTCCCATCAAAGTAAATTGGGCCTACTATTCTTCTAGAACTAATTGCTGCCCACACACCAACTTTTTGAGGATCTTCATCCTCTTTCTACAAAAACATGCGGATTTTGCGTATTCCACATTCGCATATTTTGTGAATTAACATAGCCTGATAAATAAAAATAAGCCTCATCGGTAAAAAATGTTTTTTCAAAAGCACCACTATTTTCTTCTTGAAAATTGTTTAAAAACCATTCACAAAAATTAAGTCTTTGGGGAACGTCATTGGGAAGGAGTTCATGAATAGCCGTAACACGATAAGGGTATAGATGCAGATCCTTTTTCAAAAGTGTTTGACATCTACTGTAGCATAAATCCGTTTGCTGAATTTGTTGAGGCATTTGCCTAATAGAAGTTGAAGGATTATTTTCCATAATTTATCGCGCTTTTTCAATAACCTCATTCGATCGTTTCGTTGGTCTTCCAGCCCCTTTTTTATGTTGAACAGAACCAGTCTGACGAAATTTATCAATTAGGTATTGTGACCCAGTACGAAAATTATGAAAGGTCACCGCAACATCAGGAAACTCGGTTCGAAATTCATCAAAGCAGTCATGAATAGAGTAATTCCACACACCGCCTATTTTGTTTCCATTTCTAAAAAAACTTTCAACAATAAAAATTTTTTGTGCTTCACTAAACATTTTTACTGTAGAACTTTCAATCCGGCAACAAAGCTTCACCAAAACTTGATACGCTGAAAAATAAAAAATAAAAATAAAAAATTAAATCATATCCTGCAAATAGCACTTTATAATAGTCAAAAGACGACTCCCCGGAGAAATATTAGTTAAAGCAATAGTAACCTACCTTCAAATAACTGCAAAAATTACAAAATTTCTTCAATTTTGAAACTTTACAAATACACAAATTCAAATAAGACGTAAATGTCATAAAACAATCATGTCATCTTATCTACGCAGTACGGCCATGATGCTTTTAAAATGCATGGCCTCCCTTAAGCAAAATAATTAAAAATCAATCGTATTTTTTATTGTATTATTATAAAGTCCAGATTTACGTTTTAATAGCAATTAAGAAATATTTGTAGACGTGTCACAATTGTTAACATTGTTAAAAAAGTCTCTCAAACTTGCACAGGCTTCAGATAGGCTTGATATTTTCGATACTGGAGCAAGTTTAGGTTCCTCTTCCTCTGTCTCAGAGTTGGGAGTAGTTTCATCCGTTTCTTGGATCTTTTCAATACACTCGATGATAGTCAATTCTGCACTTTCTGTTGACAAACCCATATCAATAGAGGCAAATTGTTTCAAGTTCACAAATGTGTCCTTAATGATAGGAAACAGTTGTGCGAGCGGAATATTATCTTCTTCTTCGAAGTCGTCAATATTATCTGTATTACACATAAATCCTGCTTTCATAAAGCATTTTTTTGTTATCACTGGAACAAATTGCGCCAGGCCACCAAAACCCATATCAAGGCGTTGGTTATGGTAATATTATTTTCGATTTCTTGAAGAGGGCAACCACTGTCTATACATGTTAAAAGTCCTTTAATACGGTAGCTTCTGTAGAACATTTTAAAATTCTAAATAATGTATTGGGTGGAAGAAAAATAAGTTTGACATTATCCAGTGTAATTTCGAGATGAGACGCTTGGAAGCCATGTTCTCAAGACATCTGCTGTCATCCACGCTTCTCTGTTCGAAATCCATTGGAGAGGTAACTCATCGATATATGCGTCCTTAAAACATCGAGGATTTTTGCTTTTGCCTATCCTTCGCACCTTCGATATTTGCACAGAACTTGAATCGTAAGTCGTTGTTTTGCTGTTTTTTTTTCAGTACACTTGTCATCTTTCAATGCATTATCTTTGCTGGCAATGCACGATAGTAGAGACCTGCTTCATCTGCATTAAATGCGTCCCTTGGGGTATAATCCTTTTAAATGGTCGATAGCTTTTCTTGCCAAGCAGTTACATTTTCGATATTGATATCGGCTGATTCGCCACATATTTTTTTGAAGTTAATATCGTGCAGACGACGGAATTTTTCTAACCATCCATTTGATGCCTTGAAGTTATTTAGTCCCAGACATTGAGCAGATTCGAGGGCTTTAGCTTGAATTTTGGACCCGGATATAAATGCTTGTTTCGCGCCTTACAAGACCAGACAAAAACAACTTGGTCCACTGCCAGTCCTTCGGTTTTGGGAATTTTTTCTTTGTTCACCATTGCCACCTTCTTGAAACAAATTTCTAACTTCTGCTTTATTTTGAAGCAACATATCACTTGGGTCTTACCCACTATAAATTTTTCAGCCCATTTTCGGGTACTTAAACCAGTTTTTTCACCGATTATTTCAATTTTTTAGCTTACAAAGGACATTTCCTTTTTCCCGCCACCTTCAAATATTCACGTTATAATATCTGCAAATAAACAATTACTTTTATAGTAGGTTATGCAGTATTTTCCAACTCATTAGGATCTCGTTGTAAAAATCGATAAAAGCGGAAGGAATTTTGCAGAACTTGAAAGAGAATTTAAAATTGCAAGCTAGTTCAGGTTAGTTTAGGCTACTTGAATATCGCAGTTTTCGTTTCAAATTTTCAGCAGTTTAGTTAATGTAAACCGGTAAATATTTATAAAGACCTTTGTAGTGAGGTTATTTTTAGTTCTTATGCTTCTTACTAAGAAACAGGTCGAACGAAAAAATGGAGCGCTTTAGTTTCTTATCAAGAACTACCTAGAAACCCATTATTCTAAAATCTCTGCCCGTGAACTTATAATGGCGTGACTGAAAATATTAGCACAAAAGACCCAGTTTTTTCTTATGGTTTAGAAAAAGCCGGTGCTAATCATTGTATCAAACAAAATAAAAAATGAGAAATGACCTAAGATTTGAAACATAATATTTATAAATAACTTTTCATAACTTAACAAAAACTGATGTTCATTTTCTAATTTCGGTGTTTTTACGGGTAAGGTAGAGTTTCAAAAAAATTATGTGAAGAACGTTTGACAACAGACTCCTGGGCTGCTTATATCCAAAAGTACAAATGTACATCCAACGTTCAACTTCTTGCTTTATTGCAGGTATAAGTTAACTATATTAAATACGATGAGTCACGTACTTCACTTTTAAAAATATGAAAAACGTGTGTATTTATGCTTGGAACATGGCGATGGCCAATTTCAGCAATTTCAACAATTTTTATTTTCCTCTCTCAATATTCTTACTTTGTTAATGATGACATATTTACCCTTAAGGTTAAACAATGTTTTTTACTCCTTTTCTTTGTCGTCCTTCTTTTTTGAAATATCTGGATATACAGTTGTTATTTAGCTTTGCTAATTCATGGTGTGCTTTCGCCTTTTGCCTGGTGGGGCGCGTGTGTATGTGAGTGGGTAAGTAGAATATTGTCCGATACGTCTGTACGTGCGTAATATTTTGTGAGTATTTTATCGAAAAACTGGGTATTGTGTCCATTGTGCAGTAATCTTGTATGTATGTATCTTGGTGCGTCTGTTATTATTCGTAAAATTCTGTTTTGAAGAATTTACAACTTTTTAAATTTTGTCTTGTTTACGGTACACCAAGTCGGTATACCGTATGTGAGTACTGGTCTAATTATTATCGTGCAAATGTTGGTCTTGATCCTGTTATCTATTCTACTATTCTTGTATATTAAAGTATACATTGCACACAATCGAGTTTGTGCGCAAGCTAGCCGGTGGTCAACATTATCGTTCCAGACCATCTTTTTGTCAAACACGAGTCCCAGATATTTGACTTTGCTTTTCCATGGTATTTCCTTGTTGTTTACTTTGATTCTGCTCTCTGATAATCTGACTCGCGATTTTAAGAAAAAGATAGCCTGAGTTTTGGAGTCATTTAGATTGATCTTCCAAGTATCAAGCCATTTTTGCAGAAGGCTTATGTGTCTTTGCAGGCGTGAGATTACTGTTCGAGGCTGTCTCGAGGTGGCAGTTATTGCCGTGTCGTCCGCAAACAGATAAAGTTGTGTTTGTGAGTGCTTGGGGATATTGCTAATGTATATATTGTACAGGGCCGGCGCAAGACGGGACCCCTGCGGAACTTCGGCCATAACAAGCATAACACTGGACACTGCGTTTCTGACGACACCGCGAACGGCCTGCTCTCGAGAAATGAAACTACGATTTTAATGAAATAATTTTGCATACCTAATCTTATCAAATTTACTATAGGTCCATCGTGCCATACACTATTGAAAGCTTTTGAAACATCGAAAAAGACCGCTACCGTTAAAAAACGGCCATTAAAACCCTTTAACATATTTGCTGCTAGCCTTGTTGTTTGGCGCACCGTGCAATGAGCTCTTACTTTGCTAATTTTGTAAACAGCAAAAGTAAGTTTGTATTTGCTTACTCACTTTAATATTCGTGAGTTTGGCATATCATGTCATAATGTGAATTTGACACATATTTAACCTAGATTTGGTTAGATATATCGTCCCCTTATAATTGCGATCTAAACCAAACCCTACGTTTTTCAGTCCAAGCCCTCTTGTATGAAAATAATTTTTGCTCGAGCGGTACCACTGACCTTAAACTTTGCTATATTAACCTATTCTACAAATAACAGAAAAAATACATAAAATTTTTCACAGGCTGTACAGTAGACTTTATCCATATCGAGATACAATTCTTTATAAGATTTTATCCAAATGAAAACACCGCTTATTTTAGGCATCTTTTACATTTAAGTTTTTTTAGCATTTATTTTCACGCTTGACTAACCAAATTGTTAAACACCATCAATATAATACCTTTTAAAAAATCAAGGGTTTGCTTTTTCCTTCTGCCAGAACCATCCTCAGACGCGTTTCGCTGTATTACAGCTCGTCAGTGAGACTATAGGTTCTGACAAAAGGAAAAACATAGGTGTCTGTTTTAAAACAGAAAAAACGGGATGAGACGGAGAATGAAGTCAGATGGCTCCATCTCGTGGTGCTGGTAAAGAACACCAATTCTTAAAGCATACCTGCGCTCTCTGACATGGACTTACAAAGCTCTTCTGATATTTGTGGCTTTGTAAGCCCATGTCAGAGGGCGCAGGTATGCTTTAAGAATTGGTGTTCTTTACCAGCACCACGAGATGGAGCCATCTAGCTTCATTCTCCGTCTAATACCTTTTAGTATAATTAAGGTGATATCTTGGTTTCGAACTCTATTATTCATTACTTGATAATAGCGATTTTATACTTAATATAATAAAATAACTTAAAATAAGCATAGATAAGCCAGTTTTCAAAAATTATGCAAAAATTTAAATTTTTGCATAAAAAATGCTAAACATGCAAAATGTGCGTATTATATATATACATCGTTCATTTCATATTAAGATTAAAATGCAAAATTTCGTCATTATGGCTTTTTTTAAATTACTTTCCAAGCCTATTAATTTATTAACAGTGAAATTACCACCCTCTGTATAAATTAATTATATTTCATTAGATAAGTATTATTATTTATAGAAAATAAAACGTTTGAAATATCAACTCTCAACCCACCTTGATTTATTAATGCAACATATATTTTGGCGCAAAATTTTGTACAAAAGCACGTAACTTTTGTGTCAAAAATATTTCAGTGTCAGCTCCCCAGGAAAATGCGGCTTTTTTCTGTTCGTTCTAATGAACCAAAACACCGAAAATAAATTAGGCATGAAACTTTATAAAATTAACGAATAGTGAACTTCAGACCCATAAAAAATAGAAAACTTTATTTTTCAAGGGCAACAGCAAATATCTAATCTAGGCAGTTAGAGTTAAATCATTTCTTATTTTTTATCTAAACACGGTAGTCAAACAAGTATGTAACAAATAGATAAGCATTTAAATGATGTATCAGCGAGTGATTGTTAATTTCAGTTGCAGAAAAGTGTTATCCGTGGGAGAACATACCACAATATACAGGGTGGCCCATTTGTGTTACAAAGTAATATACAGTGTATATCAGCCAAATGGAATAAATTCGATGATAAATACATGGGGGCGTGTCCGAAAAACGCTCGGACAAGTCGATTGGTATTTCTAGTTGCGCATTTTTTTCAATAAAACCTTTTTATACAGGGTGTGTCATGTAACAGTGGCAAATACTAAATTTCTTATTTTAAATAGAACACCCTATATATTATTCAATTTTTAGATCCTTCAGAGAATTCTAGACATATTTCATGTACAATATCCTATACCTATCTTCAACTGTTTTGGAAGTATTAAGTGTTTTCAGATTTATTGCAAAAATCAACAACACACTAAAAAACTAATAAGTAATACTGTTTATTTCTTGATAATGTAAAAAACAAAAAAAATATTAATGTATGAGATGTTGAAAATTGATATTAAAATGTTTTTACTGATATGAAATAAGAAAAAGGTATAAATAGTTTTGTTTACTTTTGTTTAAAACGCCTTACCTTAGCAAATTGTTGTCTGTCTGCATGACAGTAGTTGTCAGAGTAACTCTTTGAATTTCGTTAACTGCATATCAGAAAAATAGTTTATTTAACAGGAATGCACAAAATAACAATTCTACAGATGATTGGTTATGGAGATAAAACACGAACACAAATGGAAGTTCCTCGCTTATTTCATAAAAAATTTCCAAATTTGCCGCCTTTAGCTCAAGGGACAATTAGTAAAATTGAAAAGCAGTTTCGCCAGCTTGGACATGTAAAGCAGATAAAAAAAATAGCTGCCAATGCAATAAGTGATGATGCCAAATTAGACATTATGCTTGAGTTTCACGAAAACCCACATACTTCTAGTCGAAGAACAGCCCCAATGTTCGATGTTTGCCATTCATCGATCATTCGAACATTACCAGAAAATAAAATGTATCCCTATAAAATGATACCTACTCATGAGCTCATGGAAGACTATTTTGATAGGAGAACGTATTTTTGTGAACAAATGATGGCAATGTTAGACAACAATGTGATCCAATTAGAACATGTTTTGTTTTCTGATGAGTGCATCTTTACACTTCACGGTCATGCCAATCGTCGGGATTGCGGCTATTGGTCTAGGGAAAATCCTCACTGGATGAGAGAAGAACATACGCAATATCCTGAAAAGGTTACTGTTTGGGCAGGAATTGTTGGAGATCATATCATAGGTCGCTTTTTCATTAATGGCAATTTAAATGGCGATAATTATTTAGTACTGCTTCAAAATAATGTCTTGCCAACTTTGACAAACTAGTATCCTGATCCAGCAAACCCACAACTTCCAGCGAAGCAAGATGGAGCACCGCCCCATTACCAAATCAATGTCCGGCAGTACCTCAACCGAGTATTTCCAAATCGGTGGCTAGGGAGGCGTGGATCGATAGAATGGCCAGCACGATCTCCTGATCTGACGCCATTAGACTTCTTCTTATAAGGTTATGTCAAAAATATTGTATGCAAAACTAAACCCCTCGACTTAGCTGACTTAAGAAGTCGAATAACGCTTGCGATTAGATCGTTCACGCCAGAGATGTTCAGTAACGTTAGAAGAAATTTCTATTTAAGATTAGAATGTTGCCAAGACGTTCGCGGCGAGCTTTTTCAACATCTCCTACATTAATGTTTTTTTTTGTTTTTACATTATCAAGAAATAAACAGTATTACTTATTAGTTTTTTAGTGTGTTTTTGATTTTTGCAATAAATCTGAAAACACTTAATATTTCCGAAACAGTTGAAGATAGGTATAGGATATGGTACATGAAATATATCTAGAATTTTATGAAGAATCCAAAAATTGAAAAATATACAGGGTGTTGTATTTAAAATAAGAAAGTTAGTATTGGCCAATGTTACATGACACACCCTGAATAAAAAGTTTTTATTGACAAAAATGCGCAACTAGAAATACCAATCAACGTGTCCAAGCATTTTTTCAGACACGTCTCCACGTATTTATTATCGAATTTATTCCATTTGGCTGATACACACTGTATAGTCTCTACTATACTATAACGTTTGCCGATAAATTAAACGATATGTTTGATATCGCTTACGCAAACGCATTTAAAACGTTAAAAGTTAAAGAACATATTATATAGTTTTTGATCATTAAATGAAAAAAAGATCGTCCGGGATGTATGTATGGTCTAGACAAGAAGCTAACTAGGAAAGAGCAAAGGTGCAAAGAGAGAAAACAGAGAACTCGTGAAGAAATTGTAAGAAGTACTGGGGAGACCGATGAGAGTATGTCGTCTAGCAACTTGCATGCAAGTTCTTGTTACGACAAAGAAGTACATCTTGAGCAACCAGGACCATCAGAACCAAGAAGACAACGGCTGGTAGGAAGAAAAAGTATAATAACCACAAAAGTAGTTGCAGTTCTTGACAAATGTAAAGTAAGTGACCGAGATTCCGTACAAGAGCTATTTATTTCCTAGAAATATATCTTTATAGGGACGAGTTTACACTAACAGTCAGGAAAAGGAAGAGTATCAGAGATGTATGCATTCTTATCGTCATAGCTTATGTTAAGGCTTGGTTCACCGCTCCCTGTCCACACAAAGCTCCCTATCAAGATCTTCAATTTGCCAAAAATGTTATTAAATATAATACTGTTGATCCACAGATGTCTGAAGCCGCTGTTGAAAAAATAAAAATCATCTGTGGTACTTGTCTTCTAATATTTGCGCAGTATCATTCTTTGATAACGATATCCCTATTGAAACTAAAAGAAATATAGTCAAAGCTGTAGAAAAACAAGACTCGCTAGAAGGAGGTCAAAAACGAGTTAAATTGAGTAAAATATACAAAATAGAACATAAAGAACTTTGAGAATTTATATGTAAAAATACTCTTAGGTTTAGTTAGAATTCGATACAATTGAAAATCCGTTTAAGCTTTAAAAAAAGCAAAACAAATTCCTGTACACAAAATAATCCTTAATCTTGATTAACCTTATTCTTAAATCCATAAATCCCCATATAGAATTTAATACCATTTTACTCATAACACACCCTTGTGCATTTCATACTTCCGAAAGGTCTGTGCTGAAATTCGGAAATAAGGCCTCTATATGTGATTAAAGTTCGTGCTTATACCAGGAATAAACCTACACTTTTTTACCTAAATATATTAACCTAAAAATAGGTCAATGTAATTTTAGATACAGGAGAATGAAAATATCGGCATCATGTTCTTTATATTAAATATGATTTAGGCCGAATTGTATAACTAATAATTAACCTTAGAGTTAAACCTAAGTTTTACCTTTGAGTTAATCCGTGAGTCAACTTAAGGTAAAATATATTGCCAGGTTTTTGTTAAAAAATAGTTTTTTAGCAAGCTGCTTACTTCAGTATGACATAAGTTATCCAAATCTATTTCTAAGGTAAAATTTATTTCTGTGTAAACTATTCCAGGCTTAATTTATTAGGTGTTGAAGTCATATATTTTTTTTTATATTTGTTAAAAAGATAAAAAATTGAATATTACAATTTTGTTTATTTTTATTATACTTTTCATTAATAAGAGTACAACAGTCAGAGCTATATCAGTTCTAAAATACAAATTTTAGTTCTGAAGGTAGGATTGGTTCAGATGCAAATTTTTTCAAAATTACGATTTCCCGATCTCAATAAACAAATTTTGTCAGCACTTTAATATTATTTAAGAAAATTTATTTAAAAATACAAATAGTTGCATTATTAAGGAAACCTATTTAATTTTTTTTTTTATTTACTATTTTTTACGGTCGTCGGCGTATCAGAGGCCATCTTGAACCGGTCATTGACCGTACGGTTTTTAATCATGCGGTCTACCGACTGGGGAGTGTGAAACGGCACCTTCATCCTACGAGATATCCGATCTCATTCGGCCTGTCCGGCGTGAATAGGATGGTTTTGATGTCGATTCATTTTACACTCTTCCCTAAGACAAGAGAACGCTGTTTTTCCCAAGCGGTCACCCATCCAAGTACTAACCGCAATCGACACTGTTTAACTTCGGTGATCTGACGGAAACCTTCCCTTTTAAGCTCTTTATTTCCTATAAATTACATTTCTAAACTATAACTAATATCTCAACTTAAGCCTAATGTATTGGTGCTTTAAGTGTCGCTAGGCTCTTGCAGATTTTTAATTTAATTAGACATTTTCTTAGCAAAAATGTATGATAAATTTTCAAAAAAAAATAAATAACTAAATATTGTCTTCTTAAAATTCCATTCCCCTAAGGGGGTTCATAGTTATTAATATCCCCAATGTGATTATCATCTACAATAGGATAATAATCTACTGGTTAAGGATCATCTATTGCAAGGTTATGCAAGATAGCAGTTGCTACAATAATTATAGCTAAAAGAGTCTGTTGTTATACCCTTATTTCTAGCCTTAGAATCTGAAATCTTCTTTTCAAGATTCCGTATTATCTTTTTACTACATTATACAGTATCTATGTATAAAATCATGTGGCTTTCATTTTATAATAAATGTAATAATAATTCTTGAATCGAATTCAAACAGAGTTTGTATCGATATAAAAATATTAAATTGACATTACAGTAGTTTGTCAGATGCTTACGGTTACAAATACTTATCGGTGGCTAAATATTAATTTGTACTTCCATTGAAATAATTATTTTCTTGCCCTTCATAGCACACCGTGTATCACAAAAAAAACTCTCGTTACCTCGTCGACCAAATTCGTCACTGTCTCGACGTCGAATATTTTTTTTAATTTTCTCCTTTTCGAAAAAACTGACTCGACTGCAAGCGCCAGTCAAGTACCTCGATTTCCGCTGATTTGATGAGTCGGCATCCTTCGCATGTTTTTAAAATTATTAATTTCGCTTAGGTGGGATATAATACTCCATAGATTCCATTTTCAAGTTTGTTTATTAAATCGACTACCGGATATAATTTATAGGGTAAATTACTTCATTTTTTTCAAAAGGTGCAATTAACTATTTTGCTTGAATATAGAAGTATGGAATACTATTTTTTAATTATTTCTTTTGTGACAATATCTTTCGAAATAAATACATATTTTTGTAGTTTTTATTGGATTTAAAACAATATATATTATCATCATTGACACTATCTAGGCATTTATTTATTGATTACTTTACAGGTACAAAGTAAATATAACCGATTATAATTTTATTAGAACCACTATTTTGATTTTTGCAATTACCCATTATCACTTACCGAGAAACTGTATTCGAACATGCGTACAGTACACCAATAACTTTCGGAAAATTGGCAATATCTTAAAAATCATTTTTAATTGCCTCAAGTTCTGCAATGATTGTAAGTTATTTGATATACATATGCGTGATAAAAATAGCGTCGCAGGCAAAAACTTTTTGGGTGTCATGCTCTTTTGTCAATGATGATACTTGCTTTTCAACTTGGAAAAATAAAGAACACAACACAGAATCCTCACGAAAATCACAAAATAATCAAGTTCGTTTAGGGGAGGGGGGCAATCTTTGTACGATTATATCAATCATAGGTAGCGATGAGTTCACAATTATTTTAAACAGGTATTTCGATGACCCGAGCTACGCTTGCTCGGGGGGAGGGGGAGGCTGCAGCCCTGATTGCGCCGCTGCATGTATATAATATTGACATTTAGACTTTTTAAAAGTTTTAAAGAAACATATTTCTAACTTTAACATTTATCCAGGTGGACAGTTATATTTACCCGGGCGGAAAGTTACCTATTTCCAACCGGGTAAATATCAAGATTTAATAAATAACCAAAATGTTTGTTTCAATATTATTGCGGCTTCTTTTAATTGTAGAGGAGTACAAATGATTTTTTCTGAATCGCTCATTGTCTTCATAAACACTTTTTTAATAAGAATATATCAAAAATGCAAATAATTTAGGTTTATATCATTGGCTTGTTTAGTACCAGGGGTCTTACTTTGTTAATTTCTCACATAGCTATTTATATTTATTTATTATTTCTTTAAAGTAAAATAAATAAAATAGTATATAAACCTCAGAGCACCAAGTTTCAGAAATGTATCTTTAAATATGTGCATCGCATTAATGCTCACATGCATCTAACTTATGAACAAGCACTTGGCAATTGTGTAGATGCAAGAAGAATTTATTGTGACACATTTCAAATCGAAGGGTGCCGCAGAAAGGACCCATTGAAAGGGTTGACATTACAGAAACCACTTAAACGCAAGAATATTAAAAATGTAAAAAATTGGTTTCTTCTTGCTTACTTCAGCTGATATTCGAAATGGACACCCTGTACTTCTATACCATTCCTAAGCCGACGGATATTTTCTCGTTGTAATTGAAACAACATTTCTGGATTCTCTCGAATTTCGTTAAAATGGTGTGTTATTCTTTATATCAGATCTTCCCTGGTGTGAACTGGCGTCGAACATACAAGCTTCTTTAAATTCCCCCTAAAAACAAATCCAATGGAGTCATGTTGGGTGACCTTGGTGGCCATAAGATAGACCCACCTCGATCTATCCAATGATTAGCAAAAGTATTTGATACGTGCTAACGAACTAAATTGCTAAAATCGGGCGGTGCACCATCGTGCTTATACCACATCTGGTTTCTAAATTCGAAGAACACATTTTCTAATCAACCGTTAAAGTTTTGTTGCAAGAATTATATGGCACCATTTAATCTGCCTCCAATAACGACCGGTCCAATGAGATGATTCCCAATAATTCCTGCCCTCGAGTTAACCATGAACCTTTGTTGGTGCTTTGTCTGTACTGTTGCATGGAAATTTTCTTTATGCCAGATATGCAAATTATGACAATTTATTATTTCGTCTCGGGTGATACCGGAGTCGTCCGTGAACAAAATAGTACTAGTAAAATTATGACTTTACCTAAATCGTTGCAAGAACCAACTTGCGTAGTTGACTCTTGCAGGATAATCAGTGGAAGACATGACAATAAAATTAACTTTGGGGTCTATAGAAAACCTTCATTTACAGATAACATTATTCAGTTCAATTCAAATTCTCCCTTTTCTTACAAGTTTGCCACCTTCAATTCTCTTTTCTACAGACTTTTTAAGTTACCTTTGTCTAGAAATGCTTTCACTAAGGAATTCAATATAATAAAACTCATGGCCAAAAATAATGGATATCCTTTGACATTAATCAATAAACTTTATTATAAGTTTGTAAACAAATATAAATTAACCTATAATATCATACGTGCTAATACACGGGATCACAAAAATTATAGAGCTTTAACTTATTTCGGCAACATTTCCTCACAACTAGCAAAATTTTTTAAATAGCTTTCAAGACCTGTAACACTCTTAAGCGGCATTTAATCAACACTAAAGATAAAGTGGATCCCCTTTCAAAATCAGAAGTTTATTCGCTACATTGCGGAAATTGTCCGGCGGTGTATGTCGGCCAATCGGGCAGGAGAATCGCCAGCAGAGTTCATTAACATCTTAGCTTATTTAATAAATACCAGAACACAGATATAACCAACACTAAGTCTGCTTTTGCGAACCATCTACTTGAATTAAAACACCAGTTCTTCCCATCTGAAAATGTTAATGTTTTGCATGAATGTCAGAAGAGTAAAAAACCAGATCTATTAGAAAAACTAGAAATAACGAAAGCTAAAAAGAGCCCCGTCCTTACCTGCGTTAATGAGGTCTTTAATTTCGAGCCTTATTTTACTTTTAACAACTTAAAGTACTAACAGCGGACTGCTAGTAACCAACATTTACCCTTGTAAATTTTCTCCTCCGCTTACTATGCCTAGTACTTATTTAACGAACCTTACACTTTTAGTTTGTTGTTGTACCCATTTGTTTATATACAATTTTTAGTTTAGGTTCTAACTGTTTTGTAATGATATGATTGTAACGTTTATCATTTTTTTTTGTATTTTTTATATTTTGACATTTTTATTCTTCTTAAATTGTTTTTGGTGTATCAGGTAGGTTTACTAGTAAGATTCGCTCACTTATATGCGTGTTAATTGACATCTTTTTAGGTCTGATGATGCCTTAAAGGCGAAACATGTTACCGAATATTTTTTAAATATTAAATTATTTGATACCGGGACTTTGTGTTGGTTCTTTTGGTTGAATATTATATTCAGGTCTCTTAGAGAAATATGGACACGTTTTTTGATTCGGAAGACATGACATGTACCTTTTGGATGTGATAAGAATGTAGCACTTGTTCTCGAAGGGTCTCCTAAACAACTTACTTTTTTTTTCATTTTGCTTGACTTTTTACCTGTTTCTCTTAAGCTACGATCAACACTTTCGATGAGGTAAACGTCGATTTGGAAATGCATCAGAATAAATTCTTATCGCCGCCAGACAATTGTCTAGTGCCTAACCATAAACTTTAAGGTGCATGTCAGAATATTCACTATAAGAACAATCTTCCATTACTTAAGTCTTATATACTAATTCAATTAGATAATTTAGAAAAGTATGGTCAATAACATGTTGTTAACGAAATAAGAACGGCTGGTGTTTTATTGTAGTATTCTGATTTATTATTTGAATAACGTCTTATAATAGTTATTTATGGTACTAGTGTGTTATGTTGAAAATAAGACACGCGACAAAGATTTATACCACGGGGCCGTCGGGCCGAGTGGTGTAAATTCTCAAGTGACTTAGGAAACATAACACACGAGTGGCATACAATATTTTATCCAACAAGTGAAAGAAATCATTTTTTTATGGGATAATAGTTAATAAGTTTCGTGATTAAATCAAAGCAACTTGCGTCTCAGTACCCTATAAATGTCAGAATGACTTGACAGTGACTTTTTTACATTTTGGTCAAAGTTGGTTGATTGTTTGGTTGCCACGGGCATGATACATTGTTAGCAAATGTTTAAATAAATTTTGACACTTGTCAGTTTTCCCTGCAAAAAAGGGAATCATTTTGAAGAAAAAAACCTATAGAAAATGGAGGAAACCGATGAAAATGGCGTTCCTGAGGGTATCCTTACGGAAGCGGAAGAAGCAGCGATGCAGATTTTGCCAGAAAAGTCCCGAGATGCTTACGACAAGGAGTTCAAAATGTTTGAGTCTTAGATGAATTCACGGAAGATAAAAGGTATCGATGAAAATGTTCCATTGGCTTATTCTTTACATTTGCAAAGAAAATTAGCCCCATCGTCGCTATGGACCAAATACTCGATGCTTCGCTCGACTATTCACCTGTATAAAAAAAAAGACATTTCAAAATATGGAAAACTAACGAGCTTTTTGAAAAGCAAATCACAGGGATACAAACCAAAGAAGTCCAAGACATTAGAACGACCTGAAATAGAGAAGTTTTTGAACGAAGCTCCCGACGACGAGTACTTGTTGATGAAAGTGGCTTTGATAATGAGGATTAGCGGTGCTTGTAGATGCGATGAATTGGTCAATTTGAAAATAGGAAATATTCAAGACAAAGGGAAATATTTTCGCGTAGTTTTGCCAGACACTAAAACCAAGAAATTGAGAAGTTTCACCATACTTGAAGAAGGATTTCCAGTCAACCCGATCAATTTGTGTAAAAAATACATGTCTTTGAGACCAAAGAATACTAGTTCTAGCCGCTTTTTTGTTTTGTACAAAAATGGTAGGTGTACCAGCCAGTGTGTGGGAATAAATACGTTGTCGAAGATACCTTCAAGAAATGCAATGTTTTTGAAATTGGAGAAACCAGCGCTCTACATCGGTCACTGCCTAAGAAGGTCTTCGGCGACTCTTTTGTCCAATGCAGGGGCTAACATGACTACTTTGAAGCGTCACGGAGGATGGAAGTCCTCGACGGTAGCAGTAGGATACTTAGAAGAATCGGTGCATAACAAAATACAAATTGCAGAAAAAATACAAGGTTCTAATGTGTCGGCGTCTTCTAGCACTATCAGAAGCTGTACCGATATTGGAGCGTCTGGTTCCAATGAACCAACGAATTTTACAATGACTTCAAATTCGAATAAACCGTTAGCGTTTTCCTTTAATTTCAATAACAATGTGAATTCTGCTTGTAATTGTAATAAATAAATAGAATACTACTTTAAATATGAACGTGAGTTATAATCCATAACTCACCAGTGTGTTATTTGATAGTTTACTTGTCTTAAATGACATTGATAATGACAGTCATAACTGTCATGTGTTGAATAAAAAAAATTTATTTTCTTCAAAAACCGCTAATTTTATCGATACAAATGCAGAGTAAAGCTGGATTTATAAACTCGAAAAGTTGGCGAGGTTGAGGCTCAGTTAGTGTTGGAAACAGGAGTTCAATTTAAACTAAAGGGAACACTCAGGCCCACTCGTTCATGTTGTTCATGTAAAGCTCATGTAAGGTTCGAAAACTTCCCGGGTAGTTCGAGATAACCAATTTTTATGCTCGGAGTTCGGAATATCTAACCTCACAAACTTGATCATAACTTCAACCTCACCAACTTTTTGAGTTTATAAATCCAGCTTAACTTTTGTAAAAAGGAATGACCAGAGTATTTAAAAAATCAGTTTTCACCTCTGTAAAATGACACTTGTCAAAATTTTGGCCCAACGAGTGTGGTGGCAAGTCCGTTCCTGACTTCCCTAACGATGTAAAACATCTACTATAGTATGGTATTATGAGCCTTTATGGCCAACATAAAATGTTAAAATTTCATTAAATTATACATGTCGGTTCAAAAGTTAGAGCAGAGAAGGTTAGTCGCTTTATATTTTAGTTAAGGGGCACTTTAGAAGTTTTTTTTCTATGACAAATTAGGGTTATTTTCACCGCCCCTATACGCTCCCGAGAATATGCCATATACTTACCGGACACCCTGTATACCAATATGCATTTCAGACCGTGTTGTAAAAAAATCAATGATACATAAAAGTTAGGGGGCTTTTAGGAATCAGTACCTGAAAACACGTAGGTTCATCAAAAACAGCTGATACATCATTGTAGACCTGTGTTGAGTTAAGAAATCGTACTTTTTAAGCATCTTTTGGCTGTTATCACGTAAAACCAATACTAGATGTCAGCGAACTTTGCGAAACATGAATAAAAGACGTTTAAATTTGTTTCAAAATATTATATATCCCCTTTTCAGGTTAGTTCAGGTCTAAAAAAAGAAAATTCGAAATCAAAGATGAGCATTTAACACGAAAATCTTGCATGTTCCTTCGTTAATAACAATAAATAATTTTGTTTAAAAATAGGTTTACACGTTCGCAACCGGTGCTTGCCAGACACATTTTATAGAATCGTCCCCCATTTAGCGAAAGAACGTGGCAATTCGTGTACCTACGATATTTTAAGTCGCATAATTTCGTTATTTTTGCATTTTTTAAATAATGATAATGCTGAACTTCCTGCTAATTTCATTTACACTGAATATATTTGTTGCAGGATAATTACAATGTTCTTCACATTGCCTCCATGCACTCCAGAGAAGATGTGGTTAAACTTTTGCTAGGTAAAAAGGGAGTTGATTCATACTCTACTGGTGGGGTAAGTTTATAATTTATTTATAATATATATAGATAGATAGATAAGCATTTATTTCAAAATAGTTTTAAATGCGTCATTAAAATATAGGTATATAAAGGTAAACAATACAAAACGTTATATATCTTTTACAAAACTAAATTTTCAACACTTACTTTCTACTCTTTTAGGTCCAGATATTCTCGAATTGTGTATGCATGGTTCAATATTATTAATATAGGTAAATGTGGTTTCAATTAACTATTTCTATATATTTCGATAGCTCAAATTACATTTACTATTCAAAAACTAACGAGTGATTATTAATTATTTTGCTCAAGGGCGGCTGTGACCCAGTATACATAGTGTAGCAGTAGCGCGTAGATTAAATCATAGGGCGAATTTGCAAGAAAGCAGCGTTGTCACGTTGAAAACCTAAAATAATGTTTTTTGACGGTATGTAATATAAAATCCTGAGCTATCTTACTTTGAAAGCCTACTTTATATGGCCGCCTCCTACTTCTAGACACCTTCTGATGTTTCTTCTTACCCTCAGAGACACAGTAACCAATACGTTTGGAGAATTATTAATTTCGGCAATTTTTTCTGAAATCCTTCTTTAAGATCATTTATATCCTCAATTGGTGTTCGATAAAAGGAGTTTTTTATAAAAGGCCACAAGAAGAAATCGCAGGGTGTTAAATAGCAGGAACGAGGTGGCCATATTTGTTGCGTATTTCGGCTTATAACTCTGTTTTCAAAAAATTCACTTAAAAAATTTAAATTTTCTCTGGTTACATGAGGTGTAGCGCCATCTTGTTGGAAGTAACCTTCCCGCAATTCATCATCGTGAAGCTCATTAATAAATGTTGTCAGAATTTCGATCCGATATCTCTCAGCTGTAATTGTGCCATCAAAGTAAATTGGGCCTACTATTCTTCTAGAACTAATTGCTGCCCACACACCAACTTTTTGAGGATGAAGAGGTATTTCTACAAAAACATGCGGATTTTGCGTATTCCACATTCGCATATTTTGTGAATTAACATAGCCTGATAAATAAAAATTAGCCTCATCGGTAAAAAATGTTTTTTCAAAAGCACCACTATTTTCTTCTTGAAAATTGTTTAAAAACCATTCACAAAAATTAAGTCTTTGGGGAACGTCATTGGGAAGGAGTTCATGAATAGCCGTAACACGATAAGGGTATAGATGCAGATCCTTTTTCAAAAGTGTTTGACATGTACTGTAGCATAAATCCGTTTGCTGAATTTGTTGAGATAAATGCCTAATAGAAGTTGAAGGATTATTTTCCATAATTTGTCGCGCTTCTTCAATAACCTTATTCGATCGTTTCGTTGGTCTTCCAGCCCCTTTTTTATGTTGAACAGGACCAGTCTGACGAAATTTATCAATTAGGTATTGTGACCCAGTACGAAAATTATGAAAGGTCACCGCAACATCAGGAGACTCGGTTCGAAATTCATCAAAGCAGTCATGCATAGAGTAATTCCACACACCGCCTATTTTGTTTCCATTTCTAAAAAAACTTTCAACAATAAAAATTTTTTGTGCTTCACTAAACATTTTTACTGTAGAACTTTCAATCCGGCAACAAAGCTTCACCAAAACTTGATACGCTGAAAAATAAAAAAAAATAAAAAATTAAATCATATCCTGCAAATAGCACTTTATAATAGTCAAAAGACGACTCCCCGGAGAAATATTAGTTAAAGCAATAGTAACCTACCTTCAAATAACTGCAAAAATTACAAAATTTCTCCAATTTTTAAACTTTACAAATACACAAATTCAAATAAGACGTAAATGTCATAAAACAATCATGTCATCTTATCTACGCAGTACGGCCATGATGCTTTTAAAATGCATGGCCTCCCTTGAGCAAAATAATTAAAAATCACTCGTTATTTATTTCAAAAACTATCTTGACACTGACAATTAAAATCTCAATCCCAACTGGTCCCACTGTTATCTACAGGGTCAATCTCCAACAGGTAAATAAGGCAGTTTTAAAGAGTTTCAGATCATTTATACATTTAATACGATATGGCAAGCTATTATAAAAAGTTATAGCAGTATATTGGCAGTTATTGTTGTCAGTAAATGTCTTGGATAGTCAAAATCCAAAGGCTTTCCCCTGGTATAGTGAAAATAGTCTCTCTTTAAGTGGAACAATTTAACTGGGTGCCTTTTATAAAACAAGATGCACTTATAACTGTAAACACCTGGCGCTCTTCTTGTAACGTGGAGTGTGCCCTCAAAAAAGTATTCCAATGCGTAACAAAGACATAAAGTAACTATGATAAATCATACGGGGGACATTAACACCTAAATACTTAGATACTACTCTTAACACATAACAAGAAGTTGCAAGGCTGTTACATAGACTATTAGTATAAGCGTTTCATTTAAAATTAGAATCAATGTGAAGCACAAGAAATTTACAGCTATTAACAATGCAGTAAAATCTCTGTTTGCGACCTTTTCTATAAAGTGAGCACCTGCGTTAAACGACCGGTTATGAATTCCTCATATTTAAAAATGGAAATCCCATTATTTCATACTCCTCTTTACCGACTCTTCTGTTAAACGACCGCGGGCACTCATCATCAGAATTTGTAGTAAACGTTAATGCTAAAAACCCTCCATTAGGGTCAGTAAAACCCGACTCAAGAATTCTTAAGAAATATAGATACATACACTTATTACTTCATTGCAGGCGAATCCATTCAATTTGTAGTCGAGTGACGATCTATATTTCACCATCGTGTGTCCAGCATCCTCGAAAACGGGTGTTAGCGCAGATTTAGCTGGTATGATACGGCATATCCGAGTTTCACCCCTTTCGGGGGTTGTTTTTGCCCGTTTGGGGGGTGCGCTCACCTCGAAAAGAGTTTAAACCACCGCCATCGTGTTCAGCATCCTCGAAAACGGGGGGGGGACATAGTCTCGTTACTGTACACAATATTAACACATCTGTCCAACTCACAGAAGCCACTATTGCTTTAAAGGCTGATAAATCGGTTGTCAACATTAGTTTTGTTTCGAACAGTTTTTGTGTATTTTGGGGCTAACGTGAATCTTTAAAGATGGCGGGAAAAACGAAATGTCTTTCTTTAAGCGAAAAAATCGAACTAAATGAGGAAAGTGAAAGAACTGGTTCAAGTACGACCCAGGTGACTATGTTGCTTCAAAATAAAGCAGAAGTTGAAAATTTCTATCAAGAAGGTGGCAACGGTGGACAAAAAAGGAAATTTCCCAAAACCGAATGACTAGCAGTGGACCAAGTTGTTTTTAAGTGGTTTTGTAAGGCGTGAAACATTACCAACATCCAAGCCCATAACTCAAGCCATCGAATCTGCTTAATGTCTAGGACTAGATAACTTCAAGGCATCAAATCCCAAAATTACACTCGATAATGTTAAACTTATTTTTCTCCCAACCCATACTACCTTACATTGTCAGCCTTTGGACCAAGGCATTATTCAGAATTTTAAAATGCTCTACAGAAGCTACCTTATTAAGGGGCTTTTGACATGGTTGTCCTCTTCAGCAAATCGAAAATAATATTACCATAAGCAACGCCTTGATATGGTGTTCGCCGCAATTTGTCTCCAGTGACAATAAAAAAAATGCTTTTGAAAGCCGAATTTATATGTAATGTAATATAATGTAATGTAATGTAATGCAATGCAATGCAATGCAATACAATGCAATACAATGCAATGTAATGTAATGTAATGTAATTGACGAAGGAGAAGATGAAACTACTCCCAACTGTGAGACAGAGGAAGAGGAACCTGAACTTACTCCAGTGTCGAAAATAGTTTGAGAGACTTGAAACTTGAAAACTTTTTTAATAATGTTAACAAGTTTGACAAATCTACAAATATTTCTCACTTGCTATTAAAATGTGAATCTGAATTTTATAAAAATATAATAAAAAATATAAAACAATCATTATTTTCTGGTTATGTTAAAAAATAAGAATTTCAAAGCAAACATACAGTACATTGTATAATATACAGGGTGTCAATTTGGAAACTATCAATGCAAATATCTCGAAGACAACAAAAGTTAGAACAGCAGGATTTGGTATAAATGTTATTTGGGTAGGGGGAACTAGAACCAGCGTCAAGGGGTCAGTTACCTCCTAGGCGCCCCAGACCACCACTTTAAGATTTCAAATGGTACCACCCCTTGTCATACCTCAAATCAAAGGTCCCACTGAGTGGTATTTAGCTGCACAAAAAAAATCGATAGAAAAGAAAATTTGTAATTTGAATAGAATTGAAAATGAAAAATATTAAATATTATTTTATTTTATTAAATGCTTAAAATGAATTCCATTTTGTTGTAAACAATAGCACAACCTCATTTCAAATCAAAATCAGCTAGATATTGCCGGAAATAGGAACTTAGATAAAAATTTGCAACATTTTCAACAAGATTCAATATTTCAATATTTTTATAAATTACAAAGTTTCGTTTTATTCAAATTACAAATTTTCTTTTCTATCGATTTTTTTTTATGCAGTTAAACCTCTTTCATTTGATGTATAACAAAGCGTGGTGCCATTTGAAATTTTAAAGTGGTGGTGTGAGGCGCCTAGGGGGTGACTGACCCCTTAACTAAAGTATGGTGGTTCTAGTTCCCCCTACCCAAAGAACATTTGCACCAAATCGCGTTCTTCTAACTTTTGTAGTTTTCGAGATATTTGCATTGAAAGTTTTTAAAATGACACCCTGTATCTAGTATGCACGTGCAGTAAATATATATTGGTAAATTGGCTTCATCTTATTTAATTTTAATTCTGGTAAATTTAAACAAAAATATTTAAAATTATTTACATACAGGGTGTTATGGAAATGACTTATTATTTTTTAACCCGTAAATCTATAGGTCGAGCCGAATTGGGGAAAAATTGCGTTAAATGGCGCTCGAAGCTAGAAATTCGAGAAAAATGCCTTCAAAAATTTAGCTCAAAACACCTACGCGCCAATGATCAAACAGCTGATTCGTACTACTTGTCAAAAAAAAAATTGTTGACAAAAATCTGACAGTTACTGTCAGATATTGTCTTTAGATATCGTCAGCCCAAAACATGTGTTTTGAGCAGTGTTGCCACATTTACTACATCAGTTTCATCAGATAACCTTTTTTGAATATTTAATTTTTTCTACTTAACTTTAATATGCTTTAGTTTCTACCCTATTACACGAAAAATTGTCTACGTATTGCTCTAGTTTTATTTGTACATACCTTGAAATAAAAAACATATCGGCAAGAAATCCACGTTATACCGTTACCATTTCAAATGATTCTAGCGGGACATTTATTCACTTTAACAACACATTAACTGTTCGGGACATTATCAAGTTATTTAGTTAAGCTCTTTAATTCTGTGTTATTAATACAAGAAATTACTAGTTATAGACTTAATACTTTATAACAAAATCCGGATTGAAAACAACGCGTTTTGGACGGTGGCATTACTGCCCCGCCAGACACACGTTTGATACGGTTATGTAAATCAGCCAATCAGATGCGGTCAAGCGCTCGCTAAGCCGATTGGTCGTCAGTTTCAATTGGCGCGCGATTTAAATGAGTTAATTTAAAAAATGTTATAAAATGATATCAATTTAGGAATTTCTAGGTGTTAGAATAGGATAGCAGCATACATATTTAATGTTACAGATGAGTCTTGAGTTTTAATACTTTAGAAAGGCAATATCCATAAAAAAATAAAACGACCATTTTTGAGAGGGCCCTCGGAAAAAAATGTTGACCCACTTTGTTGCACTCGCATTGTTTAAGAAGGCTTGTGCATTACTAGTCGTAACTAATATTTACTGACCACAAACTATTCAAAAGAAGTTTTATATTGGCACTATTTGCTCTAAAAAAATGTATAAGTAGAATGCAGAGTTGTATACCTACCCACTCAAATAAAAGTATTTAAATGTATTGTAAATATCAAGGGCTTGGTATCTAAGTTATCCAATATTTTTATAATGTAATTGCCTTTTAAGTAGGGCCACCGAATCGTGTTTAGTGCAGGTATGGATAAAGTATTAGTTTATTTAAAATTAACGGTTTAGACTATCTAACTAAAATTTTACACCTTTCCTTTGGTATGTGTATCCACGTAGATTTTTCAGATGGGTAGTAGGGACCACTTTAGTTTAAAATAGGCTGAAACCCTTCAGGAACCTCGAAGCACTTGTAAGCCCTTTTTGCTAATAATTTTTAGAAAGTAATTGATTGAACAGCTCAATTTTTTGTTTTCAAAAAAAGGACCTCAAGGCAAATCACAGATAGGGCTTACAAGCCCTCAAGGTCTAATTTTGGCAGTGAATGCTTCAACCCGAGATGTGGGAAATGTTTAAAAATAATAAGCGAATTAACAATAGTTCTTTATTTTATGATTCACAAACTGTTAAGGAAAACAAGCAATAAAAAATGGTCCTAAACCAAGTTATTCCTGAACTCTAGTGGAAATTTTACGCCCGGATTGTCAGTTCAGTCAGTACTTCTGCTTTTGCCAACCATTTTCTTATGGTGCGTTTTCACGTTCATGCAATTTGCGCAAATAGGTTTGTACCTGCAAATTTGCACAAGTAAATTGTTGTGTGAAAACCAAAATCGTTAACTTGCACCAGCCAGAATTCAACAGAATTCAATAGGATTCAATAGGATTCAATGACTCAGTTCATTTGCGCAAATTGGCATGACAAGTCTACTTGCGCAAGTTGCACCGAGCGTGAAGACGCACCATTACAGTTAAACTTGATTGCAAAACACCTGGAAAAGTTCAAAAAACAATAGGGGCAAAAAACTTGACTAACTGGAGAAGCTAGAAATAGGACGAGCCATGGAGAACCCCATTCTTACTTGTATGAACGATGTGTTTACATTCAAGTCCCATTTAGTCTTTAATTATCTTATTTAATTTTTCGTTTACAACAACCGGAAGGTCAGGGCTATCTGTCTATATTTTCATCTTCACTTCTATTATTTTCTGTGTTATAAGTTAGGTGACCTTTGACCTACACCTACTGGAGCCTCATTTCTCTTTTTATTTTAGTCGTGGATTGCTCGTTACTTGTTAAGGTATGTTTTACACCCTTGCAGTTTATGTATTGCGTTTCTTTAGTTTTTTCATGTTCTTCTTTTAGGGTAGGAACGCTTTCTTTGTTTTAAATAAAAAATTGTTGTATCAAGCTTTTTCTGTATAACCTCTTCATGTCTTGTCGTTACTTGTAAGGCCTTAAACCTGTTGATTGTCCTAAAACAAAACGTTAAAAGGTTGTAAGAAACATATCATTTCACTTATCGCACATTAAAGAATAGTCTCCTAGTTGTAATGAATTATATTAACATTACCTATTTTCTGACTTTTACAATACGGGAGACATTTTGACAGCCATAAGCGATTGTGGTATTTACTCTTGCTTTGAAATGGGAATCCTCCAGATTGGAAGGACCTTTAGAACCCTTCTCTTATTAAGTCTCATCATAATCTGTACCTACAAGTAAAAAATACTAATTATCAAAAAATAAATACATTTTTGTAGTATTTTCTTTAAAGTATCAGTATGAGTAGACTGTTATTTAGTTAACAATAGTATTTCTACGCAGGACTTGAAGAAACAACACAAATGTTCTGCAATAGGTAGGAATGGATCTCTTCATGTCTGCTGTACGTCCAGTACAAATGTTCTGACTTACCCCCGGGAAAATCAAAACTTTTTAGTTTACTGTCCGCGCGATTTATAAATTTTATTTATTTATTTTTCATAGTATAAATTTAGACCAAAGAAAGAATGTGAGAGTTTACTGATTTGTCTTGGGGCGATAAGTACCTACCTATCTATTTTTTTGTTTTTTTTTTTACATATGGATGTGTCTTGTTTTCTTTTATAAAATTTAAAAATATTGTTTTTTAAATTTTATTTATTGTACTTTACTTTGTCAATCAGAAAGTACCCCTTTTGGTAATAAAGCATATTTAACATAAAGCACATTCATCCCGAGTGTAGGTTATAGTATATTAATATTAAGATTTAATCATTAATAAAATAATAAAATTAAAATACCTTCCAAGAATACACTCTCAGGATAATTTAATATTTCTGATATCATCTTGCTGCATCCAATATCTCTAGGATTGATACTGAGAAACGTAGAAGTGAAGACCCTAAAACAAAAAATAAGTACCAGCCATCTGTTTATGCCCCTACTTGTTAAATTATTGTTTATTTTTGAAATTCCATTCAGATGATATTGATTAGGATTTAATTTTGGAGCAAGTCGCAGGTTAATTATATTGAACGCTTTCCGGATCGCGATCCGCCTAGTGAACGAACATTGGTATCTGTGACTCAGCAACTTAGGGACCATGGAACCTTTCACGGCTTTGGTGCTGCATGCGACAGAGGACGACCCCGAGCTGCAAATACGTTACACTACAATCTTAAACGCAGTGGAAAATAATCCCAGTTTAAGTACCCGGCGTATAACAACGCAAGTCGGGCGAGCGTCGAATTATATTACTTGGTGTACTCTTAATGAAGAACAACTCCACCCTTACCATTTACAAAAAGTACAAGCTCTGCTTCCGCAGGACTATGCTTCCCGTCGGAAATACTGCAGGTGGTTCGCGCAGAAAAGTTAGGACGAGCTCGATTGGTTCCGAAATGTGCTGTTCACAGACGAAGCTGGCTTTACTCGAAACGGAATTTTCAATCAGCACAATACTCGTATGGAGCAGGGAAAATCCTCACGCGTACCGTGAAACGCACCATCAACGGCAGTTCACTTTAAATGTTTGGGCAGGGATAGTCGAAAATCACTAAAAATGAAGAAAGCTAAAACACCCCAAATTAACAATGTTTTAAACGAATGCGTGCACGTTCCCATCCCTTTCCAAAATGATCAATTACACATATTTTTGGTTTACATGCATCCAACCTCTCGAATTGAGAAAACTATAATTGGAAAAGCATTACTGTATAAATATTCCATAATTATTGGTGATTTTAATGTAAACAAAGAAAATAAAAAACAAATTAATGGTTTCTTGCAGAAGAGCAATTAAAAAAATACACCTCCTACATGTTTATTGTTCAACTCTACACCAGACTTGTTTCTTTATACAAACAACCTTAAACAAAATATAAAAACCATCGACTTATTACATGCTCAAACCATCTTGCCATGAAAATGGTGATTGACACTAATACATACTCGTCCTGGACCTATTTTAGCACCTCCTAAATACAGCTTCAATATTACACATATCCTCTACCACCTAATTGTTTTAAAAATGATAAAAGGAAAAGGGAGAATGCTGAGGCAATATCAGGCAAACCCAAAACCATACATCAAACAAAAAATAAATCGATTCAACAAGGACATTCAGAAAATGGTGTTCGATTTATATTACGATTTGTAGGTAGTGTACTTAAGGTAAAAATTATATTTGGTTGTTATTTTTAACGTAGGGCAAGATCTTTGCTTTACCCATAGGTAGTTAGGTACAGATACATACATCGATTTTGAAAAAAATATAGTTGTGTTTTTTTTTAACATGGCAGTAAGTATAATAGAATAATTATGTTTCTGAATAAGTCGGGCATTCCAAATATTTTACAAACCTGAAGATACACGTACTCAAGGTCGTTATTAATTCAAATTCGAAATATTATACTTTTTCTCCTGTTTTATAACCAAAAAACGGATAATGAAATATCTTCAAAAGTTTTTATTATGGTATGGATTTCCCATTTTAATTAAAATATAATTTTAAAACCTTATTAACATTAAAACAGAGTCAAAACTAAAATGTTAGGTTATAGACACAAAACAAATAAGAGGTTGTTATAGCACTACCACCGAGTTATATCGGTGGTAGTGGTTATAGACTACTTTCGACTTTTATTTTCACGAAGGCGGCCCTGGAATATGAACCAATACGAAGACGCTCTGCTGAATTTACTGACGCGCCACTTTCAATTGTTTGTTCCCCAGTTCTAATAAATTTTAATAATTACTTGTCAATTTTGGTTTTTGAAATTTTAAAATGCCTAGAACATCTTTAGAATTAACCGATATTGTTTTATGCTACGGTGCAGCGAACGAAAATGCTCGCCAAGCGCGTATTTTATATATTGAACGCTTTCCGGGTCGCGATCCGCCTAGTGAAAGAACATTTGTATCTGTGACTCAGCAACTAAGGGACCACGGAACCTTTCACGGCTTTGGTGCTGCACGCGACAGAGGACGACCCCGAGCAGCAAATACGTTGGCTGCAGAAGAGGCAATCTTAAACGCAGTGGAAAATAATCCCAGTTTAAGTACCCGGCGTATCACAACGCAAGTCGGGCGAGCGTCGAATTATGTTACTTGACGTACTCTTAATGAAGAACAACTCCACCCTTACCATGTACAAAAACTACAAGCTCTGCTTCCACAGGACTATGCTTCCCGTCGGGAATACTGCAGGTGGTTCGCGCAGAAAAGTGAAGACGAGCCCGATTGGTTCCGAAATGTGCTGTTCACAGACGAAGCTGGCTTTACTCGAAACGGAATTTTCAATCAGCACAATACTCATGTATGGAGCAGGGAAAATCCTCACGCGTACCGTGAAATGCACCATCAACGGCAGTTCAGTTTAAATGTTTGGGCAGGGATAGTCGAAAATCACCTAATAGGGCCCTACATCTTGCCGGTACGATTAAACGGTGAAGGGTACTTGGACTTTTTACGTAACCATTTACCAGGTTTGTTGGAAGATGTTCCTCTTGCAGTAAGGGAAAATATGTGGCTTTTACATGATGGAGCTCCATGTCACAATGCGGGAATCGTTAATGAATATTTAAATGAAAACTTTCAAAACAGATGGATTGGACGACGCGCTCCTGTGCTCTGGCCCCCACGGTCTCCAGATCTAAATCCTTGCGACTTTTTTTTGTGGGGAACAATGAAGGAATTAGTATACGAAGAGGAAATTGATAATATAGAAGAATTACAGATTCGCATAGAAATGGCAGCCGCAGAAATAAGAAATATGAATAACATTTTTTGGAGAGTTCGCGATAACATGTTAAGAAGAACACATGCTTGTTTGGCGGCAAATGGGGCACATTTCCAGCATCTTCCGTATTAAAATGGTACTGCTACATTTTTATACGACTCTCTAATTCATTCTAAACTAAAGAAATAATTCCTTCTTTTTTTGGTAGCTTCTTACAATTTGAATCTAGTATTTTACTATCTAACTGTGTTAGAATAAAATACGGCAAATTTTTCTCTATAATTCAGTGCTCCTCGAGAGGCATATAGCCCGGACAGTAGGTATATCAAGTCTGTGTACTAGTGTACTGTAGGTGTACGTACTAGGCCCGGTACTGTACCTATTATACAATTGTGACATACCTACACTAGGAAACGATTCTATAGCTAATTTGCTGATGTTACTGTTATTTTAGCAGTTGCAACCAGATTAATGATGGGACAAAATTAAATGGGACCCAATTAGTATATAATATTTTTGACCTTAAAGTTATTCAGCATAAACAATAACTTAATACTCAATTTAAACACATCTATGTACTTAGATGTCACCTTAGACCCTGAGCTATGATGGAGGGCAGATGTCAAGAAAAATAATTCCAAGAGGACATAAACTTCACCACCATGTAATCTCCCTTCTATAATTTTTTGATTTAAAGTGTGATAAAAATATGGAGTTGTATTTAAAACTAGCACTTAGAAGTATAATGCAACTTTAAAATTCAAAATGATTTGGATAAACCCTAGGTTATACTAGAAGTAACAATATACATTTCTAAAAGTTAGTTGGACCAATTATTAAAAGTTAAGAAATGTAAAATATTACATTTTTATTATTGTATTGGCAGTACTCAAAGGTTCGAACTTCGACGTAAAAAAAAATTGCTAAAGATTGTAACAAAATGAATACAAGTAAAGCCGGCTTCAAGGAAGAAGATGATGACGACCCAACAGAACCATTACACGGAGAAAATAGTATTCAGTTTGATGGATAATCATCTTTACATTATTGACAACAACGTAAATAGCTATAGAGACAAAAAAGTGTTCTGTACAATACTGTAGAAAGGGAAAAAATAAACTGCATTTTATTGGTAGAGACAAAAACCACAGAATCCACCAACTGCAAGGACATGTGATAACTAATACTCGGGTTTGGAAGTATGGCACAAGTGCACCCTTCACTAAAAATGAAGAAAGCTAAAACACCCCAAATAAACAATTTTTTAAACGAATGCGTGCATGTTCCCATCCCTTTCCAAAATGATCAATTACACATATTTTTGGTTGCATCCAACCTCTCGAATTGAGAAAACTATAATTGGAAAAGCATTACTGTATAAATATTCCATAATTATTGGTGATTTTAATGTAAACAAAGAAAATAAAAACAAATTAATGGTTTCTTGCAGAAGAGCAATTAAAAAAAATACACCTCCTACATGTTTATTGTTCAACTCTACACCAGACTTGTTTCTTTATACAAACAACCTTAAACAAAATATAAAAACCATCGACTTATTACATGCTCAAACCATCTTGCCATGAAAATGGTGATTGACACTAATACATACTCGTCCTGGACCTATTTTAGCACCTCCTAAATACAGCTTCAATATTACACATATCCTCTACCTCCTTATTGTTTTAAAAATGATAAAAGGAAAAGGAAGAATGCTGAGGCAATATCAGGCAAACCTAAAAACATACATCAAACAAAAAATAAATCGATTCAACAAGCACATTCAGAAAATGGTGTTCCAGTATAATAATATATTTCAGAATATGTACATCCTAATAATACAATAATAACTTAATCGTCATAAGTTGGATAAACAGATGTCAAGAAATGAACGAGGCAAAAGAAAAAAATTTCTACCATAAAGTGAAGAAACTAACAAGGTACAGGACAGCGCTAACTGTTCCAGCAATCACTGAAGATGGCGCCACGTTTGTAACGGATTCAAAGAAAACCAAAGTTTTCTAAAACATTACCAGAAACACTACAGCACTGAGCCAAGCCCAAACTTTGACAACGACAACTTCAGAACAGTTGAGGAATGGTTTCACGAGTATTTTAACAACTCAAACATCAACTCTCAAGAATTCAGTCAATGAGGGCGAATATTTTAAAATATTACACCATCAAAAGAATACTTAACCAGTATAAGACAAAATACCATGGATACTTTTGTAAAAAAAACTTGACTACCCAATTTATAAGAATATTATAAGACTATACATATAACTTCTGCCTATCAAGCAAAACGTTTCTAGAAAAATGGAAAAAAGAGGTTAGAATAAATCGAGGCATCAATATACCAAAACCAAATACTGACCATAATTGCACAAAAAATTACAGATCCATCACTATATTACTAGTGCTCGGTAAACTTCTTGATAAAATTGTCAAAAACTTACTACAAAATATAACATTCCAACAAATACCTTTGTACCAGTTTGGCTTTAAACCTAAGTGTTCCACCATTTACACACGGTTTATACTAATTTCCAACAGACAAAGCGAAAAACACAACAACAAAAAATCTGCAGCACTGTTTCTGGACATTAAAAGGCTTTTGATAATGTCTGGCACACGTGTCTATTATTAAAACTCAAACAACTTCAGATTCCAGACACTCTCATTTGGCTCCTAAAACTATCTTGAAAACCATAAATTATCTATTAGAATTAACACTTCACAGTCGGAAGAATTTGTACCCCAACAAGGATTGCCCCAGGGATCACCACTATCACCTCTTTTGTACAACCTGTATTGCTGCGACCTCACTCCAATTGAAAATCCAGACTTCTACCTGCGGCCGCTTGCCGATGATACAGAGCGGTTATAGCTCATGGAAGAAACATATACATAGACAATAGAGCCTACAAAACCAAGTCAACTAGGTATACACTAAAATGGTTCAAGAAAAGACTACTTGTGAATCCAATAAAATCGCATTTTATAATTTTCAGCCATAAAATATCTCCAACATCCCCAAGAATAACACACATACCACTCAAGTTGATCCAGCACCCTCCGCAAAATACTTAGGTATTAATATTGATCTCAAAGTTAACTTTAATAGCCACTCTAGAATAACAAAGAGCAGGCCACGTCTAGAGCAAAACACTTCAGAATACTCAATTACAAAAACAGAGGAATTGCCACGTGTCCAGATTTATAAAACCATATGCCGACCAACTATCGAATATGGACACATCCTTCTCGCTAATGATCGACAACCAGTCTGGACAAACATCAGCAAAGCAGAGCCCATCTTGACTAACACATACCCAATAAACCTCAGAAAGTCAACGCACAAAAACTGTGGCTTACAAAGGAAGACTTTAAGGAAATTCAAAAGAACCGATGGAAATTATCTTAGTGGACACAGTAAGAAACTCTCGAAGGAAAAAACCTCAAAACTTGCGCGTAAAAACTTACTTACAAATCGAGTGGTCTATGCCTGGAAACAATTGGACGAGGTCACTGTCTCTTCAAGCTCCATAAACAGCTTCAAAAACAGACTGGACCAGAACCTGAAGTCTATCAATACTACATTAGTCCATTATTATTATTATCTGTGATATCCTGGTTAAGATGTGCTACCAACCTGTGATATAGCCTGTGATAGCAAAGTCAAGTTTGATACGAGTCGTTTTTTAATACAAAGAGCAACCAGAGTAGTCCCATCGGCATGCGCCGTCTACTAAGTACTCTGTAATAATAATAATAATAAATTATCTTAGTGATCAATACCAAAATAACAGAACCAAAACATACTTAGTAATAGCCAGAAGAAACTATGAGCACAACTTGCTCAGTAACACCAAGCAATTCTATTCATACATAGGTCGTACCTTAAATTTCAAAGCATGAAATCTTTAGCATAGTAGGTCAGGTAACAAACGCACCACTTCAAACAGACCACGAGATCTCCTCACAACAATTTCACAGCGTTTCTACCAAGTCGAGTACAAATGATGTTATGCAAGCTTGTCCTCTGAAAACCGTGCGAATACTTGCAAATCTTCACAACCAACACCAACGAACAACTAAGAGGTCACACGAAGAAGTAAAAAAAGGAGAGGAGCTTTTGCCTGATTAGAAAAAATTTCCTGTCGAATCGTGTTGTGTACAAATGGAACACACTAAATGCGGACACACTCTCTGCTTCAAACAAAACCCTTTTCAAGAATTGGCCGGATGTGAACATGACCACTCTAGTCCACTACCTCTGACAATATTGTCTGACGGGTGTTGTAACAATGCCTATACTTAGTAATACTTACATAAAAAGGAAACAAAGAACTGGCTGTAAACTACAGGCCAATATGTCTGATCAACGCAATATGCAAGTGCATGGAAAAGATTATCGCAAAATAATTAAGATTTCCTCCTAGTCAACACATATCATACCAGCTCAACAGCACGGCTTTCTTCTGAAAAATCTACATTGACCAACCTATTAACAAGACTTAATGAATGGACACTAGCTGATGATAACCATGAACCGATTAATGTGAATTATCTTGCCTTCGAAAAGGCCTTTAACAAAATACCTACCAGACTATATAATTTACAAGATTGTCTACTTTGAAATCGGAGGAAGTAGTATATTAAAAGGGAAAAGGAAGTATATCAAAATCTATGAAACCACTCAAGATTAACCCTGAACATGCCGCTGCAGCTATTACGGAAGCTATAGCTGCTGAGAACACAAACCTAAATATAACCCAAAAAACTTATCAAATCAAGCTATAAAGAGCAGTAATAAAACTAGCTCCGGATTGGCAGCGGCCTAAGCAATCATGGTTATATGTGGGAAACTTGAGAGTAGATTCTACTATTGATGATCTCACAAATCACTTAAAGAACAATAATATATCTGTGATGACCTGTGAGAATTTAAATTCTAAAAATAAGCATCTTTTAAGATTTAACTATAAAATAAAACTGTATATTTATAATGTTGATTTTTTTTTTTTGTTTACCCTGTATAGTAATGAATGTTAAAAGTGGTTTTATAAATTTACAAAGAGTAGGACTTTTAAATGTGCCTATACATACCTAAACTTTTATTTTTTTAATAAAAAATGAAAATTTTAAATGTACTAACAGAGTATCTTAATAATAATAATATTATTATTATTAAGATTCTTTCCGTGAGCTTATTATTATTAATTTAACGCACCAGACCAGCGGCTTAGGTGGGGCTAAAATATTGCATATTTTTAACTTGGATGTGTGACTGACTGTCCTGTACTTACCTCACTTCTTACTTTCAATTAAATCACAATTTTCTATGTCATATTCTGCCTTTGGTTGATTGAAGAGATCTACGAGATCAATTATTGTCCTTGACATAGCTAGTTTCTGCTAAAGCTAAAAGTATATTGTATCTTTCATTTTTTTTAATTTACCATTACACGGAGGTCAAAAACTAGTTTCAGATATTGAAAATCGTATACATGGGGCAGATCTCCAATTATATAACTATCATTAACCGATAAAATAAAGATTTATTCACAATTTAAAACTGTATTTTTATGTTATACGACGTAAGGTGAATTATTTGCGGTATGGTTTTCTGTGAACTGGAAAAATAAAATTTAAAAATTGTTGCATACCTACCTTTATAAAATTGCATTGCATTTAAAATGGAGTGTAATAGAAGCATTTCGTTCCTTCTTCCGAGATCGTGTTCTACAGTAAAAAAGCTCACGGAAAGAACAATCTAAATTCAACAAATAACGTTACGGTTATGTTCTTTCTCTTCTTCTGTGACTTCTGTTCTTCTTGGTAATGATAATAGCTGGCTGATTGTCGTCAAGACAGGTGGCCATTGCAATTAAGAATAATAATTACGGTATCCAATCCAGTCCTCTTAACTGGACACACAACATTTAAACACGATAGTCCAGGGGGCGGGAAATGTGATTTGTTGCTGTTCTGTGATTGGGTACTGAGCAGTTCAAAGTCAATGGCTTCATATGTGGCTTCATAAATTTGTTTTTAATATCATTTCTTATTATTCATTTACTTGCAACGGCATAAAATTTGTTTGCGTTTTGCTGCTGGAGTGTATAGTTGTTGAATAATTAAATACACATGTTATGGGGATGTTTTGTGATGTGATAGTTTATCTGTGTAAATTTCCAGACATAGGGCTTGTTGTTGGTATCTACGATTTTTACTCAGCGAAGTATTATGATAGCAATACAATTTCATGGGGTGAGTAAAAACTATACCTATTGAATAAGGCTTGTTTAATTGAAATCGCAGTATAGTTTTTGATTTAATCTTTTTTAAAAATTGGTTCCGAAATATGCTGTTCACAGACGAAGCTGGCTTTACTCGAAACGGAATTTTCAATCAGCACAATACTCGTATGGAGCAGGGAAAATCCTCACGCGTACCGTGAAACGCACCATCAACGGCAGTTCACTTTAAATGTTTGGGCAGGGATAGTCGAAAATCACTAAAAATGAAGAAAGCTAAAACACCCCAAATTAACAATGTTTTAAACGAATGCGTGCACGTTCCCATCCCTTTCCAAAATGATCAATTACACATATTTTTGGTTTACATGCATCCAACCTCTCGAATTGAGAAAACTATAATTGGAAAAGCATTACTGTATAAATATTCCATAATTATTGGTGATTTTAATGTAAACAAAGAAAATAAAAAACAAATTAATGGTTTCTTGCAGAAGAGCAATTAAAAAAATACACCTCCTACATGTTTATTGTTCAACTCTACACCAGACTTGTTTCTTTATACAAACAACCTTAAACAAAATATAAAAACCATCGACTTATTACATGCTCAAACCATCTTGCCATGAAAATGGTGATTGACACTAATACATACTCGTCCTGGACCTATTTTAGCACCTCCTAAATACAGCTTCAATATTACACATATCCTCTACCACCTAATTGTTTTAAAAATGATAAAAGGAAAAGGGAGAATGCTGAGGCAATATAATACTAATAATACTGTAGGTGTACGTACTAGGCCCGGTACTGTACCTATTATACAATTGTGACATACCTACACTAGGAAACGATTCTATAGCTAATTTGCTGATGTTACTGTTATTTTAGCAGTTGCAACCAGATTAATGATGGGACAAAATTAAATGGGACCCAATTAGTATATAATATTTTTGACCTTAAAGTTATTCAGCATAAACAATAACTTAATACTCAATTTAAACACATCTATGTACTTAGATGTCACCTTAGACCCTGAGCTATGATGGAGGGCAGATGTCAAGAAAAATAATTCCAAGAGGACATAAACTTCACCACCATGTAATCTCCCTTCTATAATTTTTTGATTTAAAGTGTGATAAAAATATGGAGTTGTATTTAAAACTAGCACTTAGAAGTATAATGCAACTTTAAAATTCAAAATGATTTGGATAAACCCTAGGTTATACTAGAAGTAACAATATACATTTCTAAAAGTTAGTTGGACCAATTATTAAAAGTTAAGAAATGTAAAATATTACATTTTTATTATTGTATTGGCAGTACTCAAAGGTTCGAACTTCGACGTAAAAAAAAATTGCTAAAGATTGTAACAAAATGAATACAAGTAAAGCCGGCTTCAAGGAAGAAGATGATGACGACCCAACAGAACCATTACACGGAGAAAATAGTATTCAGTTTGATGGATAATCATCTTTACATTATTGACAACAACGTAAATAGCTATAGAGACAAAAAAGTGTTCTGTACAATACTGTAGAAAGGGAAAAAATAAACTGCATTTTATTGGTAGAGACAAAAACCACAGAATCCACCAACTGCAAGGACATGTGATAACTAATACTCGGGTTTGGAAGTATGGCACAAGTGCACCCTTCACTAAAAATGAAGAAAGCTAAAACACCCCAAATAAACAATTTTTTAAACGAATGCGTGCATGTTCCCATCCCTTTCCAAAATGATCAATTACACATATTTTTGGTTGCATCCAACCTCTCGAATTGAGAAAACTATAATTGGAAAAGCATTACTGTATAAATATTCCATAATTATTGGTGATTTTAATGTAAACAAAGAAAATAAAAACAAATTAATGGTTTCTTGCAGAAGAGCAATTAAAAAAAATACACCTCCTACATGTTTATTGTTCAACTCTACACCAGACTTGTTTCTTTATACAAACAACCTTAAACAAAATATAAAAACCATCGACTTATTACATGCTCAAACCATCTTGCCATGAAAATGGTGATTGACACTAATACATACTCGTCCTGGACCTATTTTAGCACCTCCTAAATACAGCTTCAATATTACACATATCCTCTACCTCCTTATTGTTTTAAAAATGATAAAAGGAAAAGGAAGAATGCTGAGGCAATATCAGGCAAACCTAAAAACATACATCAAACAAAAAATAAATCGATTCAACAAGCA